>JAJMJB010000004.1:0-415245 GCA_030568895.1 Casaregolazyma suthepensis
GTATTCCATATCATAAAAAAATCTCATTCGAGGCTCAACTATATACCATAAATGTCCCTTGATATAAAAACTGGCCAAGAGATCTTTTCGAAGCTTAATTGCAAAACTAGGCCCTTTCGGGGAACAAAACTGACAAATATGGCAACGTTTTGTCGAAAAATGCAACTCAGTGAGACAATATTGCATAAAAAAAGATGCTGAATGCGCTCCTTTTTTAGATGTTTTCAGCTTAACTAAGATTCTTTTGGTGTCGTTCTGAATTTTGAGCATCTATCCCCCATCACTGATTCAGAGGTCCATGGAAGGGCTGCCGATCCCACCTAATTTGCCTTGGGATTTGGGAACTTAGGGAGGAATTAGGAAGGAATTAGGAAGGAATTTGGGACAATTGGGAAAGATTTAGGGACATCTGGGAATTTAGGGAGGATTGGGAACTTCATTGAGAATTTGGAAGCTTGATTGAGGATTTGGGAACTTGAGTGAGAATTAAGAATTTAGCGAGGAATTAGGGAGAATTTAGGGAAATCTTTTGGGAGCTTCAGCGAGATTTAAGAAGATCTTCGATTTAACAGTTTTGGTACTGAAATTTTGATCTGAGCCAACAACCACGACAAACAACCACATGCTCTACTGAGAATTGTATGATATTCTAACACTTAGTTTAACACAACGCACCCCCGCGAAACACTTATGCCACTCTAACCTCATGAAGACCCTACGCATTCGGCATCACACTCTATGCCGACCTTTCTGCCGACCTTTCTGCATCTCTAGGTCACTCTCCAGATCACTCTCTAGAAACTACACAAACACCCCTTTTCGTGATAATACCCCCCTTCGTGATAATACCCCCTCCCGCCATGACAAAATCTTCGTTGCAATGTCCTCTGGCGTGGACTCCTCAACGGTAGCTGCCATGCTCTCCAAGCACTACCCCAACCAAGTCTCAGGAATATACATGAACAACTGGAGTTCGACGGCCAAATGCTCCGAGGCCGAATGGACAGACGTGCAGAAAGTTGCGGAATTTCTCAAAATCCCCGTCCAGAGGGTCAATTTCGAGCGGGACTACTGGACGGAGGTCTTTGAGCCCATGATAGACATGTATTCTCGGGGATTTACCCCCAATCCCGACGTCAGTTGCAATCGCCAAATCAAGTTCGGAAGCCTGCTGAAATACCTGGGCGACAAAATGGGCTCTAGTGCCGACTGGAAGCTGGCTACAGGGCATTATGCTCGAGTAGCTGTGGATCAGATCACTCGGCAGTATCACCTTCTTCGTCCGACTGATCGAGGCAAAGATCAGAGCTATTACCTATCTACAATTGATCCTTCTGCATTACCAAAGATCATATTTCCATTAGCTCCATATACTAAGCGCCAAGTGAGGGAAATGGCCCGCTCGCTGGGTGTTCCCACGGCCGACAAGCCAGACAGCCAGGGCCTGTGCTTTGTGTCGCAGGAAACACGACACTTCAGCCAGTTTCTAGCGGACTATTTACAGCCTCAGGAAGGACAAATCGTCACTGAAGACGGCCGAGTCGTTGGAAATCATGCCGGGTTGTGGTCTGCTACTATTGGCCAGAGAAGTGGCATCTCCATGCCCCAGGCTGATCCAGCATCAGCAGGAGTATGGTACGTCAGCGACAAAAACATCGAAAAGAACCAGCTAGTCATTGTACCGGGAAAAGACCATCCTTCTATATATGCTACAGGAGTGACATGCGACTCGTTCAGATGGCTGGGCTCCGACATTGAGCTGGATGCTGAGATCGATGCTCAGTACAGATCGCTGCAGGAAATCGGCCGTTTGAGCAGCATTTCAAGCGACAAAACACCTGCAATTGACGAGACAGCACGAATACACGTCAAATTCCAACATGCTCGAAGGGCAGTGGCTCCCGGGCAGTACTTGGTGTTATATCGAGGGGAACGGGTGCTGGGGAGTGGAATGATCAGCAGCATAGAGAAGGACGGAAAAAAGAGCGGATAAAAGGGCGGAAAAAGGCGGACAATAGAGCGGACAAAAGAGCGGATAAAAGAGCGGAAAAACCCATCTGTACATATGTATTATAACACAAAATCAGCCACACAACTTTAATTCATTATATGCCTTCTCCCTGCGGCTGACCCTAATTTCTCCATCCTCCATCACCATGCTATGGCCCCACTCCGCGCCTGCAGGCATCTCGATCCCGCAGATCGGCAAGCTGGGTTCTGATAACGGGGAACTGGCCTACGAGGACGGTCGGCCGGAGCAGATAATAGCCGTAGATTGTTGTAGAAGGACGTATATCCTGGCCGTATTGACGTGGAGAGGCCTGTATTTATATCGACCTAAGGTAAGTATTCCGGGTAACTGTTATCTCCGGTAACTGGTATTATCTATATAATATCTATAAAGCCTTTCTAATATCCAGCCCTTATGTCCCGTAGCCGTGTTCATCTCGTCGATAACGTCCATTTCCACCTACGGGGAGAACACTTCTCTGTGCATACGGCCCGATGGCCAGGTTATCGGCGTCACCACGACCTCAGGCATCATTCTGCTGTTTCAGCTGCTTCCGTCGACCTCTCTATCGGAAGTTTGTACCTTTGGAAAGTCGTTTTCCTTTGCGGATATCTCGTCAAATGACAGTTTCCCCGGCCCAGGAGAGGCCATGGGCGTGCGCGAGGTCAAACTGCGCTACTGGATGCTCATCAAGGCCGATTCCGGCATCTCACATGCCATTCCGCTCGACGAGAACATCGTCGTGGTGACCAAGTCGCCGCCGGCGCTGCAATTGGTGAATTGGCTCCAGCGGCCCGATCCCGCCTCAGCGTCGGCCACGCCGTCCAGGCTGATTCTTACCCTGCTTTTATCCAAGCTGGAATGGCTGCAATCCGAGCAGAATCGCCAGTTTCACCATGTCGACGTCAGCAAGGCCATGTCGCTCATGTCCATCAGTCTCGAGTCTGGCTCCGTCTATACGGCCACCTTCAACGAGTCCAAAGTATCGTCTGGCGAGGATTTCTTTGTAGGTCATATCCTGCATGATGTCCCGAGCTCCAGGGCTTTGGTAAGCAGTATCAATGCCCGAATGAGCACCATAGCCGTGGGGTGCCAGGACGGCTCGATATACCTCTACAACATCAAAGATTACACGGGATCAGTTTATTTAATACGGAAAATCGAGGCTCCGTCGACCTCAGCCAGCGTCCAAACACTTGCATGGTCCGTCAATGGCGATTCCCTGTTCGTGGGCTACTCGTCGGGCTGGTCGCTCTTCTCCATGTACGGAATGCTCACGGCATCGTCATTTCTCAGCAGGCGGGAAAACGCAGACAACGACCCCTGGCTAGGAGGAATCCAAAATTGCATCTGGTCGCATCCCGGCGATCACGTTTATATGGTGCCTAACAAGAGCACGAAGATCTGGGAACTGGAGATGATGAAATGGAACATGTCTACTTCATTCACCGACAATACTCTGCAGCGGCCTATTTTATTCAGCGATTCTCGAATGCTTATATATCGTGGACATGAGCAGTCGGACATCACCACTATCGACAGAGATGCTCTGTTATGGCTCAACGTCAACTTCCCTGCCAACTACATTGCCGAGCACTGGCCAATTCGATATTTGGCTGCATCAGAGGACGGCAGGTACATAGCGGTTGCAGGCATTCGAGGTCTTACTCACTACAGCATCTATAGCGGTCGATGGAAACTGTTTGCTGAAGACTACATGGACCATGAGTTCTCTGTCAGAGGAGGTGTGGTCTGGTACGACCATTATCTGATAGTTGGAGTCAGCACAGGCCAACGAGAAGATGAAATACATATTTTCTCACGGGATCTCGATTTGGCATTGCACAACATCCTGTTCAAGGAAGTGCTGCAGAATCAGATCCTGAAAATCGCCCTTTCGGACTCAGTGCTCCTCGTCTATACTTTGGACAACACTTTGTACTTTTACAACATTGTTACTGAAGGCAATGACATCTCGTTGGATTTGGTCAGTGAGGTATCATTCACAGATATCATACACTCTCCAGTCCGAGTAAGAGGATTGAATTTGCCGGGGAATAATAAACCGACCTCACCGACTGAATCTTCAATACTTATACTTGCTGATGGAATGCTGGTTCTTCTGGAGCCGAAGAAAAGTACAACTAATGGTGGCACTTCATCTAGCAGCATTAATTTATCTAATGGCGAGGTTTCCGGCGAGCCACAGGGAAGCATCCATTATACTAAAAGGGTTCTGCACCAAAACATTGAATATTATACGATAACGCAGGACAAAAAGACGCTTCAGAACCAGAGCACACTTTGGGGATTTGATGGAAATAATCTCCTGGTATGGCTGGAGGATTTTCATAAGCCTCATTCTAAGCCGTGTACAGTCACTGTGGACAGTTATCCACTAGCTGTGTTTGTGTCTAAAGGAATTGCTATTGGCATCGAGACGGATCTGGTACTTCCTAGAGAAGCGACATTCACGTATTTCAAGTGGTGGACTACGACTGAGTTGTTTGCACCCTATCTTCTGGAAGCATATTTGGACATGAATCAAAAAACAAAGGCAGTCAATGTAGCTACAGAGTATCGAAAACTCAAATATTTCAGCCATGTTCTTGAGATTTTGCTCTTTAGAAGTCTGGATCACGAGGTGAATTACTCTCGGGCTCTATCTTCTGAAACAGAGCCAGGTGATCATGAGCCATTGCTGAATAAAGCAGTGGATCTGGTATCGCAGTTTCCGCAAATGTTGGATGTAATTCTGGGATGTACTCGAAAAACAGAGGCTACATACTGGCCGACGTTATTTGAGGTGATTGGAACGCCTCAGCTTCTGTTTGAGAAGTGTCTCGAGGTTGGAAAAGTCAACACGGCAGCTGGATATTTGCTTGTTCTCCAGAGCTTAGAGCAATACGACAGTCGTTATCAGCCTCGTCCGGATAACACTGTTAGGCTTTTGAAAGCAGCGTATGAAGCAGGAGAATGGGAGCTGTGTAAGGAGTTGGCGAGGTTCCTGACGGCTATAGATCCTAGTTTTGATTCGCTCAAGCAGAGTTTGAAGGTGTTGGATCTGGATGAGGAGGAGGTGAAGGGGAATGGGGAGGGGAACGGCGAGGCGAAGGGAGGATAGCTTTTGTTCCTGGCATGGCTATTGTTCACTTGCATGCCTTTTGTTCCTTGCCCACCAACTATTGAATTTCACGCTTCGCACTTTGATTTACATGAATTGGTACTGGGTACTTTTTTACCCTGCACTTTGCAATTTGCACTTTTTACCTGGTATATCTAATTCCTCTAGTTTTTCTGTACTCCTAACTCCATGGTATTTCTCTCCATTTAGCATCTATTTACCCTACTTCATGCCGTCCCCTTAAGAAACTTGCCCAGGAAATCAGTCGGCTGAGGCTTCTTATGCGTCTGTTCTTCCTCATTAAAATACTTTAGAACATGCGACTTTTGTTTCCAGAAATTGGCTGTTTCCTGAAACTCCATGTGGCCCTTAGCCAACAACACATTGGTTACTTTTATATCATCTACAAAACGGTTTCTTTCGAATTCCTGACGTAATTTGGTTCTTATTTTGGAAGTTGGAAAATCAATGTCATATATCTCAGCAAAGGATGGAGCCTAGGGTTAGTAACGGAACGTTCACCTATTTTTATACTACATACACCACGCATAAATGATCGATAGAGTGCAAGTACCCTCTGTCTCAATTCCACGGGACTCGACGATGCCCGGGTCGTCTTTGCAAACATGGTAGCTGAAGTAACCATGGTGTTGATGGCTAGTTGGGAAGTATTGATGATTGGAATAATTGGTGGGATAATTGGTGGGTGCGTTGATAATTGGTGGGAGTACGCCGTGAACTACGCTATCCAACCACCATGGACTGCTCCTCTATGCGCAACTTCTCCTCTCTGAACTTCTTCGTCTCAATATGGTTAGCTTTAGGCATGGTAGTTTCGTATCTTCCTCAGCATATAAGAATCGTAAAACGTAGAACCTCCGAAGGCATATCTCCATGGTTTATGCTGCTAGGAACCACCTCCGGCACCTGTGCTCTATGTAATATTTTATTATTGTCAACTCCCGTGTTTTCATGCTGTCGGGTAACTACAGCCGGCCAGTGTTTTGCAGGCTTGTTAGGAATCATCCAGGTGTTTCTACAGACGGTTTCGGCTGCCTTGATTCTCATCCTGGCCATAGTGTGCACCGACAGAGCCATTGAACCTCACGACGAGTACGTTCAGATCGTCACTATCGGCAAGGTCTGTCTGGTGCATTTCCTGGTCTGTGCAATCATCTCTGCTTACGTTTACATTGCATTTTTCAACCAAGTATTTATAATAGCCAACCTCCTGGGCATCATAGGCACGATTCTGGCAATGATCCAGTACTTTCCTCAATTATATACGACTTTCCGACTCAAACATGCCGGTTCTCTGAGTATTCCAATGATGTGCATGCAGACTCCCGGGGGGTTTGTCTGGTCAGCTAGTTTGGCTGCTAGAGAAGGCACTGATTGGAGCAGTTGGTTGCCGTATTTGACAGCAGCATCGTTGCAGGGTGTTTTGTTAGCAATGGCAGTGTATTTTGAGTTTTTTAGGAAGAAGAGCGAGGAGGGAAGGGAAAATGGAGTTTTAGGGGAAAATGGAGAAAATGAGCCGTTATTAGGGAATAGCTAGGGGAGCTTACACTGTATTTATATATTCATTATAATATATCTTAATAATATTTATCTTCATAATAGTATTATCTTCATAGTAATATTTTTCTTCATAATAATATCATTTTTTTCTTATTTTTATAATTTTTATAATACTGTATTATTGTATTATTGTATTAACTCACTCATTCTATCTCACACACTGATCGTATTCCATATGCACAGTCCGTCGCCTCCCGTGCTCACCAGCGTCCCGGGGATCTGCTTATGCCAATGAACCTCCTTAACATTCCTCTGCCAATGTACAAACAACAACTGCGACGGAATGCCTTCCAGTTCTCCACTGGCTTCTCTTTGCTGGGCTTTGATCTCCTCATCGTCGGCCTCTACCGACAAATCCCACAGTGTCACCGTATTATCCTCTGATCCAACTGCCACAACACTTTCGTCATTAGGGTTGAACTCAATTGATGTAATTGCAGACTTGTGGAAATCAAACGAGGCCACAGGACTCGGCTGGCTGCTGGTGAAGTTCCTCAGATCCCATACTCCCCACTGTCCGTCATCGTGACCAGATGCTAACAAATAACTGACTTTTGAGTTCCAAGACATGACATTAACATCTGTGTCCGACGCTTTAACTGATAACGAGGGCGCATGTTTTTTGTTTCGTGTATCCCAGATCCTGATAAATCCATCGCTTCCAGCACTGGCAAATACCGACTTTTCACTCTTACTCCACTGCAATTCCTCCACGCTGCCCTGCTGCCCACTAAAAGGTGTCTTATCAGTCGTCCAGCCGCTCTGAGATCGCGTAGTTAAATGAATACGTCCACTAATGTCACCAGTGAGCAGGGCACCGGTATTAATGAGAGGAGACCAGTCCACAGCATACCCTTCGACTCTGCCATGAGCATTGATTGTATATATAGGACGACCGGCCTGTTTTGGAACAACCGTCCCTGGATTGTCAAACGACCGGAATTGACTGCTCAGATCCCATATGTATGCCTCTCCGTTCTCGGACATGGATGCTGTTAAATATTCACCGGTGCTTCGAGCATGGGGACTCACTCGGATCCTATTGGTAGTATGCTGGGTACGCAACGACTTGCTCTCGAGAACAGGGTCCGCGTCAATGTCATTATCGTCATCTTCGTCGTCGTCGTCTTCTTTGACGAGAGTTTTACTTAATGACGATAGTTTCATAACTAGTAGCTGATTGTCCTTGGCCTTGAGAGCCTGGGTTCCAGTAGCCAGGTACAACGACTGGGGAAACCCACGTCGCTCGTCTCCAAGAGAATCTTCCATGATATCAAACGACAAGCATGGCCATTCGACATTTATATTGTGTAGAAGATTGTAGGTGGTTGGATCAGCTTCCATGACTTCGTCTTCACCGAGAGGCTTCGAGCGGTTGGGGAGGTAAATTCTAGATCGGGCCGGCTCTTTCGGCTCTTCGTCTTCCTCTCCAATCGTCTCTAGCTTCTCCTCCTCGTCCTCCTCCTCCCCAGCCTCGAATATCTCCTCCTCGCTCTCAAACTCGTCCCCGTAGGGATCCTCAAACTCGCCCATTTCCGCGTCCTCCGCCTCGCCTTTTCCGGGCCCGCCGACCGCTTCGGTCTTCAGCACGGTATTTCTCTCCTCGTCCTCCTTCTTCTCAGCGCTTCTTTTCGGCATTTCACCTGTTTGTGCAAATCTCAAGATTTTTATGTATGAAATTTTTATTTTTCAGCCCTGCACAGCCGTGCGATATCTTCACCTCCAACTTTCACCGAGCCAAACTATCCTTCTTTCTCCACCATGTCTGGCATCTACAAAAACTTCCTGGACATGCCTGCGCCGCCAGGCTATGTTCCCGGCCTGGGCAGAGGCGCTACAGGATTCACTACGCGGTCGGATATCGGCCCAGCACGCACGGGAGTGGCCGAGAAGACGTTCCAGGACGACGATCCCGAGCGATTCGAGGACGCTGACGAGGACGAAGGTGACGAGGGCAGAGCAGACGACGAGGACGACACGGGGCTATTTGCTCAGGACAGGTTCGACGTCGAGGACGAGGAGGCCGACAAGATATACCAGGAGATCGACAAGCGGATGGGCGAACGGCGCAAAGTGCAGCGGGAAGCGCGCGAAAAACAGGAGTACGAGGAGTTCCAGAAGAACAATCCCAGCATTTCCGACCAGTTCGTGGACCTGAAGCGCGCGTTGGGCAACGTGACGTCTGATCAATGGGCCAGTATTCCGGAGGCCGGTGACTTAACTCGCCGTAACAAGCGACAGAGGCTCCAGAGCCAGGCCGACAGACGCTCATATGCTGTGCCAGACACAGTTCTACAGGGCTCCATCTTGTCGGGTGAATCGGCCGACTCTGTCCAGGACGACGTCGATGGTACTGTCACGGACTTCAGATCGATATCTGCTGCCAGAGACAAAATGCTGGGAATGAAGCTGGACCAGGCCAATGGAACAAACAGCTCGATCTCGGGAACATCTACGTCCATTGACCCCAAAGGATACCTGACTTCGTTGTCTGACATGTCCGGTGGAACTGCAGGCATTGGTGACATTCGACGAATTCGCCCTCTCATAGAATCTCTCGTTAAAACAGATCCTAAAGATTCATATGGCTGGATAGGACTCTGTCGCCTGGAAGAAATTGCCAACAGGAAGTCCAAAGCAAGGTCCATTGTGGCCCAGGGATGTGAGAATTGTCCTCAAAACGAAGATATATGGCTGGAAAACATCCGTCTGAACAAAAAGCATGATTCTAAAATAATAGCTGCGCGAGCTATCAGATTCAATCCTCATTCTATCAAATTATGGCTGGCGGCCAGTGAGCTGGAAGATGACGACGAATCCAAGAAGAAGGTTATTCGAAAAGGCTTAGAGAATAACCCTACAAGTGACACTCTTTGGAGAACTGCGGTCAATCTAGAGACAGATACGGAGGAAGCTCGAATGATGCTAAGGCAAGCTGTTGATATGGTGCCTTTGTCGGAGGACCTGTGGCTTGCTCTTGCTCGACTAGAGAATGCTTCTGCTGCTAGAAAAGTCCTCAATAGAGCCAGGAAGGCGCTGCGAAGCTCCAGAGCTGTTTGGATAGCGGCTGCACGACTAGAAGAACAAGATACCGGTGATTCTAAAAAGGTCGAAGCCATACTTGCTAAGGGTGTAAGACAACTGGAAGCTGAAGGAGTGCTTCCGACGAGGCTTCAATGGATTAAAGAGGCCGAATCCTGTGAACAGGAAAAGGCAATTTTCACATGCCATTCAATCATAAATACTACACTCGGGCAAGGAATGGAGGAGGAATCGGAAGATGATCGACTGCAAGCCTGGCTTGAAGATGCCAAAGCCGTTATCAGCCACGGCAATTTCGACACAGCCAGAAACATATATGCATATGCATTGCGAGAAGTGCCTAAATCAAGAGAAGTATGGTCTGCTGCAGTTGATCTCGAAAGATCTCATGGAACCAAAGAGTCTCTGTATGAAGTTCTCGATAGAGCCACCAAAGCCTGCTACAATACAGAGTACTTCTGGCTACTGTTTTCACGCGAGAAAGCAAATGCAGGCGATGTCGACGGAGCAAGAAAGGTTCTTGCTGAAGCATTTGAGAGCAATGCAGGCAGTGATAAAATATGGATAGCGGCATTTCAGCTGGAAGCCGACAATAAGCATTACGACAGAGGCTTGAAACTGCTGGAGAGGGCGAGAGCAGACGCTGGAACTGCCTCAGTATGGGTGAAATCTGTTATATTTGAACGGCAACTTAATCATTTGAAAGAATCATTGGATCTGGTGCAAAGAGGACTTGCCCAGTTTCCTAATGAACCTGAGCTTCATATCCAGAAAGGACAGATCAATGAGCAGTTAGGGAACACCAGTGCAGCTTCAGCAGCATACAGCAATGGTACTGCAGCATGTCCGAAATCCGTCAAGCTTTGGCTACTTCATGCACGACTCGAGGAAAAGAATGGCGTTGTTATTCGAGCACGAACCATTCTCGATAGAGCACTTTTGGAAAACGCAGACCATAACAACGAGCTTGTTTGGCTTGAACGAATTCAGCTGGAAAGACGACAGGGTGACGACAAGCAGGCCAATATTCTTGCTAGTAGAGCTCTTCAACAGCATCCGTCGTCGGGGTTGATTTGGTCAGAGGTGATATGGCTGCAGAGTCGATTACAGCGTAAAACCAAACTCATCGAAGCAGTGAAATCGTGTGAAAATGATCCCTATGCTTTGATAACTGCCGGCAGAGACATGTGGGCTACAGGCCGGAATAAAGCTGGCACTTGGTTTGAGCGAGCAGTCAAGATGGACCCACAGAATGGCGATACCTGGCTCTGGCTGTATAAATATTCATTTGACACCGTGCAGGAGGGCAAAGAAGAGAAGCTGGAGGGAATCATCACGCAGTTTCTGGATTCCAATGCAGATCATGGGATTGTATGGGAAGCAGCTACCGATGATATTTCCAGCTTTGAGATGGAGAAGAAGGATTTATTTGTGAAAGCGGCACTGAGTCTCAGCAACGACGTGTGAGCGGGGAATGAATCTTCATCATAACTGCATCAACATTTAACTATTTATTCGACCTACTTGCCGGACGATACTGATCTATACCATCGGATGGTCTTATCGACACCGACTGTGACATAACCCTTATTCATGCCGCCGAGGATGCCAGGGCCCCAGCCCTGAGGAAGCCATGCTAAAGAAAAGACGGGCTGTTCACTATCATGCTGACTATATACGCTGGAACGAGCATCGATGGACCATAGACGGACTTTTCCGTCCCGATCACTGGACAACAGGAGCATATCGGCCTTTTCCGTGACATTTGGAGACCAACCTAGAGAAAAGATCCAACTATCGTGCGCTAAGTTCATAATATGCTCGCCATTCCAAGTTTGATATATGGAGATGACCTTTGAGTCGCCGGCAGTAGCCAGGTATGAGTTATCTAGGGAGAACTTGACGGCGCGAATGAAGCTCTTATGGCCGGAAAACGAGTATTCCAGATACTCCTTGGCAATATTATATACATACAGGTCTCCGGTATCGTAACCGCAAGCTACTAGGGCGCCGTCCGAGGTCAGATCGACCGACAGAGCCAGAGAGTTCTTTTTGCCGGGGAATTCGGCGGTTTTTTCAAACGTTTCCAGGCTCCATATTTGCACGGGGCCATTGACGGTCGACAGGGCCAAGATCGGCTCATACGAGGCTATTGCTACGGCCCAGACCTTGGAGGCATTGGCTAGATCACCTATATCGGTCTTTTGCTGCAGATCCCGTAGATCATATACGAAGAGTTTGCCGCTAAAGTCCACGGCTACGAGTAAATGGCCGTCGCCGGTCACAGCGAGATGATGGACGCCGACACCACCTTCTTTGAGGCTCAGGGGCTTGGGATCGTCGGTGGAGTTTTCCCAGGCTGTGATTGATCCGTCGCCCGAGGCGGTCAGGGTGTAATTACGGGTTACGACTACGGAGTAGATGGATAGATTATGGGCTATAGAGTCAGAGGAGGAAATTTACGGGGCTGAAAAGCCTGATAGGACCAGAAAAACCGCTTACCTTTAGGCAGTTCCACAGTCCCCACATATACGTTGCTCTAAACGGATTAATACGTCACAAAAAACACACAGAAACGCTTGCTAAAAGCTCGAAAATCCCTCACTATCCCCTCCCAATTCCCCCCAACCCCAAATACCTACCATGTCGACACGGCTCCGACAATGTCCCGAATGCTACAATTGAGTGAGTGGTGAGAAGTCAAGTGAATCCCAAACGGGAAATTCAGCACCATGAAGCAGCCAAAGCAGCACCAAATCGGGCTTTTTTAGAACCTTTGCTTGATTCACACGCTGTTTCACATATGGACCTCAATTCACGCCGGCACGGCCTATAAAGCCCCCGGGCCCCTGCTCGGGAGGCCATGCCCATCATGTCGTCCATGCCTCTGTATATTCTGGTGATCACCAATATTCTGGCCATTCTGCAAGCGCAGCTCTGCTCTGCCTCCGATCCCTGCACGATTTCCACCTCGAGTGGTGACCTCACTGGTCTGTGTGGCTCTCTCGTGGACCAATATCTCTCTGTTCCCTACGCAAAGCCTCCTACGGGCTCGGGTCGATTTGCCCCTGCGCAAAACTTTTCGTCTTCCAGTGCTCTTTCATGCACCAAGTTGCCGCCGTACTGTCCCCAGCCTGCGGCTCCTACGGCTGGAATCGAGCTGCAAGACATCTCCGAGGACTGCCTGTACCTGAACATCTACAAACCGACTCAATTCTCCGACGGCATGCCCGTCATGGTCTGGTTTCACGGAGGCTCGTTCTTCACGGGCGGGTCTGCCGATCCTACGTTCAACGGCACTCAATTGGCCCAGTCTCAGGGGGTTATTGTCGTCACTGTCAACTACCGTCTGGGCCTGTTTGGTTTCTTCGACACTGCGGAAACCGGAACAAACTTTGCAATCACCGATGCCGTTGCTGCTCTAGAATGGGTCCAGAACAACATTGACTTGTTTGGAGGTGATCCCGACTTGGTGACGGTGTTTGGAGAGTCCTCTGGAGCTACTCTGATCAGAACCCTGCTGACATCTCCAACGGCTCATGGTCTATTTCAGCGTGCAATTATCCAGTCCGATCCGCAAGCATATGGAGCCAATTCTCCGTCTGTTTCTCGCGATCAAATGGCCCCATTGTTGATGCAATTGACTGGATGCTCCGATGTCGCTTGCATGAGAAGTGCCTCAGTTCCAGCCCTGGTCAACAGCGAAGCGTCTCTGTACCAGCACATGCAGAATATCACCGGTGTCAACACTGCGTATCCATATGGTCCTAATATCGACGGCAGTATTGTACCTGTGGATTTCGGCCCTGGTCTTGAGAACGGAAAGCTTCAGAACAGCGTTGATCTCATTATAGGCACTGTAGCCAACGAGACGGCCACTACAGTGAGCCAGAGTTTCCCGCAGAACATCAGTGAGACGATCTATGAAGAGGCACTGGCTGAGGCGTATGGAGTCAATGAGACTGAGGAGATTGTCGAGTCTGGTTTGTTCGACCAAACAACCTATTGGCCAGCTGAATTGTCAATTGTCACCACTCTCTGGGGATTTACATGTCCTGCAGAGTTGAATTCTCAGAACATTGTAAGCCACAGTCTGTCTCCGAATCTGTTCACTTACAGACTTACCAGTGGAATTACCTATTCGGGAAACAAACCTTTGTATCTCTGTCAAGACGCAGTATGTCACGAGGACGATTTGTACTTGGTATGGGGTACTTACGATCCATCTAGCGTGACTGAAGCTCAGGTATCTTTGTCCAAAGAAATCCAGACTCGATGGGCTGCCTTTGCTAAGACCGGCAACCCCAACAACGGCACCTACACTGAATGGAAAGCAGCATCGTCGTCAGAGGATCTCAATCTCCTAACACTCGGCACCACTGAGGCCAGTTCAGATTTGATCTGGTCAGACCAGTGTTCCATGCTGGACTCCAAAGTGCCCTACCACTGGACCAATTGACCATGTAATACTAGGATTATGGACTATGAATATATAACTATTTACAGGGAATACACCTAATTCCGATCATTTGCTATTCCGATCACTTGTTATCCTGGCTCTTGTTATCCTGGTTCTTGCTCTGTTCGGCCTTCCTGCTCTCCTCTCGTCTTCGGAGAAACTGCTCATGAATTTCCTCCGCTCGAGCCTTTCTGACCTTGGCAGCATTATCGACTCTTTCCAACTCCTCGATCCACATCTTCTCACGTTGTTTCGCTACCTTGAGCAGCTCTTCTTCTCGAGAATAAACCTTGGAAGCTGTCTCCCCGTAGTAATAAGCTCCTCCAAGCAATGCAATAACTGTTAACCCCTGAAAAGCCACTCGCCAAATGAACATGCGATTTGCTAGACGACTATCACCGTCCCTAAGAGCACGAGCAGCTAGAGTAAGTGCACCTCCAGTAGCGATGATTCCTAGAGGAACAAAAGGCTGCTGCCTTGATTTTCGCAGCATTTTATCCATGAAATTCTCCTCCCTGATATTAGCGTGTTCACGAATAGCATACGGAATTATACCTACCCATATTGATTATCTGCGTCAACTCCGCTGGATGGAAGACTACTTGTAAGTGTCATGGTTCCAGCTTAAGTTAGGCAGATCGGACGAGGTTTAACGAAATGGAGATTTAAGGTGATTTACCCGGAAGTGTAACTAGAGTTTTTTATTGACGGAAGTAGGCTATTTTTTTTATTTCTTTGGAAATATTTCATCTTTATGTTTCTTATTCTAGGTATTTATTAGTCTAAATTTTTTTTATTCGTATTTTGATTGAAATATTTCCAACAAAGCTATTAGCGAACTGCCGACCTAATTAACCTATTTGGGAACTAGTGTTATCAATGAACATTTTTAGTGAATCACACTAGTTATCTTTTAGAATGGGTTTTTATAAATTATATCTAGGACGAATGATTCAATTTCTTCTTTGTAATACTTTTATCTCAACGTCTAAATACTGATATTTACAACGAGTGCATGACTGATATTGTTCGTTAGTCTTCATTACTTAGAGACCGATGTTTAAAAGTATTCTTAATAATAACTTTTATTCATAGCAAAAATAGTTAGAAATTATCTGATAATTCTTGTAAGTTAGAATTGCACTAACTGTTATTGTATTATGAGCAAAGACCCAGATTTGCAGAATCAGGTACTAGAATTAAGAGCCCTTTTCCAGAGCATAGGAAGGAGCCAGCCAGGGACAAAAACTACCAAATAAAAAATTAGAAAAAAAATAAGACTATACAAGGCTAAATTACACACACGCAGACTCGAATGTGCAACTTTACTCGAGAAAATGCTTAAATATGGATAAATATGGATTATAAGTGACTAGCTCTGAACCGAAGGGAACAAGACTGAAGATATCATCATCAGTTGTCTATAAATGATATTAGCTATTCTATCTGACTGATATCACCTAACTACTTCTATGACTGAGATCTCCCTCATATCCATCAACAACTACTCCTCCGCCAATACAAACTTCTTGAATTTGCCATATGCTGTATCAAGATCGTCATTGACTATAATCTCATCTGCAACACCCTCGGTATTGCCAAACTCAATTTCAACCTCTGCTTGATGCAGACGCTTCTCAAGAGATTCCGGAGTCTCAGTGCCACGTTTAACTAGACGCGTCTTGAGCTCTTCGATGGAGGATGGAGCTATAAACAGATACCTCGAGTTGAGGGCTGTCTTCTTGACGGATTTCACGCCCTGGCTATCGATATCAAGCAAACAGATCTTCTTATCGACCTGCGAAACGTTTTTGACCGACTGAGTGCTTGTGCCGTAGTAATTGCCGGAGAATTGGGCCCATTCAATAAAGGCATTGTCCTCAATGAGCTTCTTGAACTGGTCGACAGTGACGAAGTGATACTCGCGACCGTCCTGTTCGCCGGCTCTGGGCTGTCTGGTAGTATCTGGAAGTTAGGTAAAAAGGACAAGGAAAAAACGGTTATAGCTATAGTTATAGCTGTCCACCTACTGATATAGCTGACCCTCTCTGCTATATCCCTCCCTCTCTGCTATAGCACCCTCCCCCCTACTTACGCGATATACTGAAACCAAATTTCCCCGGAAACTCCCCCATCAGTTTCTTCAGCAACGTCGACTTGCCTGCTCCCGAAGGCCCGAATATCACTATAGGTCTGCTCATAGTTGGTGTGGTGTAACAATTCAAGGGTGTTTAAAAAGTTTGGCTGGCACTTGCTAGGCACGGCTGTGCAGGGGCAATTCTTAAGTAATCAGCACCTTGAGCGTTCTTACCGTTGTAACTTAACACCATGGTAGACCGTTCATCGATGCAGGTGTCGGTGCCTGGCTATAGTGAGACCAGTCCGACGTACTTCAGCATCCAGGTATGCTACGAGCAGGAAATATACACCATCAAGCGGCGGTATTCGGAGTTTGTGGACCTCGTAACGGCCATGGAGGAGGAGATGGGCGACCGAGTTCCCATAGATTTACCGGGCAAAAAGTGGATTGGAACCAAAAGCAGGCTGTTTCTGGAGGACCGTAGAAGAGGCTTGGAGGCGTTTCTGCGTGCAATGGTCAAGCGAGACGAGTGGAGGGAGTCGTTGGCCTTTATACGGTTCGTCGAGCTCAGCAAGTATGTCAAATCGGACTCGTCAAAGGCTACTCGAGCACGAGGAGAATGGGCTAAGGGTATAACGGAGGCTCGTGAGCTCATCTCGTTGGCGAGCAGGCCTGGCTCGAACTCCTCGGAGGAACGTCGGCTTCTGCTGCTAGCTGGAACAAAACTAAAGGACTTGGAGTCGGCACTGGTGGAAGATTCCTCGCTTGGAGACGGCGAATATCGTCGTCGCAGGGATATGGTGAATGGGTTGAGTCGGAACCTGGAAAGAGCAAAAGAACGAGCTTCGCCGTCGTTGAACAGCGTAATCGGCGGAGCTTCAGCCAATAGAGACAATGAAACGGAATCTGCGGAATATCGACAGTTGTTTGGGAATCACGAAGCTAACAGGTCGCAGCCTCGAGTTCTGGGTCCAGGTGCTGAGACAAATCGAACAAGAGACTTGAACAATACGCAATTGCTTCAGTTACAAACAACTGACATGCAAGATCAAGATCAAGTCATTGAGAACTTAAGACAGACAATAGCGAGGCAGAAGCAGCTGGGGTTGGATATTAATGAGGAGCTGGTGAGTCAGAACCAGTTGTTGGATGATTTGGATGATGCTACTCATACGACGAACAGTCGGTTGAACCAGGCGAGGAGGAGAGCAGGAAAGTTGGCGTGAGGGTTGGGATGTGGGGGAAGTTCAAGATAGGAGGGGATTATATCATGAGGAGGTCGTTCGTTTCAGTTCGTTGAGATATGTTGGTTGGTGATGAACTGAGGTTATGCTTTACCAAACGACCAAACCTGTGGAATATGTGCAATGCAGGAATATATTCGCATCTCGAAAGAGGAAATGAGCAGCATAAAATGATTTACTGACATTTTATCCGTTACGCCCACATTGCATTGGGCTGTACGTCTGCTTTTCGGGCGGTGTACGTCTACTACTCGGACAGCTAAGAACGCACTGAACTACTCGAGATCAAAAGATCACCTAGTGAAATACCACTACCAACGAACACCTCCCCCTTCCAAGCCAAATCTTCTAAAACTCACGCATTTCTTCATCTTCTCATCACACATCTAATATCACGAGAAGATGAAAAATACAAAACTACGTGAAATCGCATCTCTCAACATGGATCGGATCATACTCGACATCTCTCGATCCACACTTCAACTACCTCAACACCTTACGCACAAAATATCTCTAGCTAACAACATCAAATTCTTATTTATTAAATCAAAAATTCCAATTCCCAACGAGCCAAACCTCCCAACATCATATAAATACCAACATTCCCCCCTCCAAACTTCCCCATATAACCTCCAGTTTATGTCTTTAACATCCCATCATACTACTGCGCCATGGCCGACAACATCGACCTGCTCACCCAGGTGTTTTCCAGGCTAGATGAAAGGTCTTATTTCTATGCGCGCCAGGTGTGTAGAATATGGAGAGTAGTGGCTGATCGGCCGTCCAATCTCTGGAAACATATCACTGGAGTGATGCAGGCTCCTAAGGGCCCGTGGTACAGGAACCAAAGAGGACTGGATCGGACATTTATAAAAGAAATATTGGGTGACATATGGGATTGCTCAGCTGCTAAGGTCGACCGCCTTATTGAAATTTACCTGGACTTGGTGCGATATCTCATGGTTGTTTACGATATTGTTGAATCAGATATCATTCCCTTGGACCCTCTTTCAGACTCTCAGCTGCGCGTGTTATCTCCGGATGGATCTGTCATTGCTACTGTTACGAATGCTCGCGATGGAAATGTGGAAATCTCGTTTTTTTACGTCCTGAGCGGCGAGAAACGTACCTTCATTCATGCCAGTCGTCGTTCGGCTGAGCTTGTACAAGTATCTTCAGATAACAAGTATATTGCGATATCGTCGTCGTACGGGTACTTGGAGGTGCTGGAACTGGATTCTCCGACCTGCAAAGTGCTTTATCAGCGCCAATACCCGTCTCATTTCGAGTCAATAGCGGCCTCCAGATGCGGAGATGTCTTCATGGGCAAATCAATTCGTCTTGGAGGCTACTCGGTGGTGAACTTACAAACTAGCGAGGAAATCGACATCAACCACTATCGTCTGGACTTGTCGCTTTTGTCCATGTTTGACGATTTGGTGCTTATTCTTCCCGGAAGAGGAGAAACTTTCATCTATGGCTGGCCACACTTGGAACCGATTGAGCGAGAGTATGGCCAACTTTGGAGATATTACGAATATTTAATACGGAACGACATATTTTATTATGTCTCGCGTACAAGAGCAGTCCCATTGCCTTTACATGCGGGATACTTTTTGGCGATTACTAACTATGAAGTTGGAGACGCATCATATAATCTTCTCATGCATAGAGAGGAGTATCAAAGACCGCGTGGGTTTCGGCCAATTACACGGTTTGCTCATAAGCGAAAAGAGCGTGATGATGATGATGATAAAAAAGATACAGACGGTGAAAAAGATACAGACGGTGAAAAAGATACAGACGATGAAAAAGATACAGACAGTTGTATTAGTCGGGAAGAGAACGAGCATGAGGATGATGAGGACGACGACGAAGAAGAAGAAGAAGAGGAAGAGGGAGAAGTGCAAGAACAACAACATGAAAGAGATTATTCCAGTGACGAAGGTTATTACTACGAAGACGAAGCTGATGAAGAAGCAGAAGAAGAGCCCGACTTCGACGGCGACGTTGTAATAGCCTCCATGGATACTGAAAGCTCCTATTGTTTATCAGGAGATGGAAGCCGACTTGCAGTTCTTAAGGATTGCACATTATCCTTCTTTGCTTTAAGACGGTCTCTTTTCGAAGCACATAACCGATGGGAATATTTACCGTACAAGCTGATAACATTTAGCCCGAAGGGGCCCTGTGAGATGAAATTCATTGGCACAGACAAGCTGGTGGTTTTGACGGGAGAGAGGGCACATATCATCAGTTTGTCTATGCCGATAAGGGTATGAGGCGTGATGTTTCTAATGCTCCTATGAGGTCTAATGATCTTTGTTAGGTGCAATGTCTACTCCTAGGTTCAATGTCTATTCCTAGGTTCAATTCTACTCCTATCATGATCTGATCTCATGCATGATTAATGCCGTTTGATGTAACTATATACAATATAATATCAAGTACGATTAACGACTTAAGAGTAATCAACAACCTAAGAGTAATTAACGATCTTAAGACTAACTAACGATCTTAAGACTAACTAACGACCTTAAGACAGTAATAAATTCACGACCTAAGACAGTAATAAATTCACGACCTAAGACAGTAATAAATTCACGAAAACACCCAAAAACTAACCCCCGTCTTTCAACACCCATCTTTCAACGCCCGTCTTTCAACAACTTATTCCTCTTTTCTCTTCTTCTTATTCTCTCCACCTTCTTTGCATGCATCTTCTGAGCCAACATCTCGTAACGTTCCTTTTCCGCCTTCGCCTCCCGTTTACTCTTCAAATTCTCTATTTTCGTCTTCTTCTCCTGCTCCTTTTCCTCCTTCATAGCTTTTTCCTTCAATTTAGCCAACTTAAGCTGCTGTTCCTTCTGCTTCTTGTGTTCCCATGATGATTTCTTAAGTCCTATAGCTTTTGCACGTACTGGCTGTTTACTGACTTTCCATTGTTTTCCAGACACTCTTACGCCCTTGGAGCTTACGTCGGCAACAGGCGTCGAAGTAGCCAAGTCACTCATTTTGTTTGAATGGCTGTTTTAGCTGGAATTTAATGAATTTGATGCTGTTGTTGGAAATTTTGATGGCTTAAATTTTTTGAGCCTCAGCGAAAAAAAATCACGTAAGAACTTACGTAATCGTACAAACTCTCAAAAATGTTAGAGGAGTACGCATACCGAAACTCGCTTTCGCTAATAAAACAACACCACCCTCGCTTCTAATATCATAACATATATTCAAAAAAAACCGCATACACCTATAATACTAATAGTAACAAATGCAAAAACCCTCAAATAATAATATCAACATAATAATAAATTAGCAAGCAGCAATCTCGGGATACAATCTAGTAGCCGGACTCTCCTTGATTTCTTCTCTCCTCTCGTTGGAATCCATCATCTCACGCACAAACGTTCTCAGCTCATCCACCAGCTTCAGGTGCTTGGAGAATCGATCGTCTTCCTTGCTGCCAAGATCAACCTTGCCCAACGATTCAGACAGACTGTCAACAGAGTCGACATCCTTCTTGGCCGATCTCTGCAAACCGACAGAGACTCGTCTGCCTCCGTCCTGCTCATATCGCAATGCGAGCTGTGGGTATTGTTGATAGTTGTTGCTCTCAGGGACATGAGGATAAAGATTCACAGACGACATGTTGACAGACGACGGAATCGTCACCGAAGTGGATCCACCAACAGAATTAACTCGTGACGATGCTCCCATGGTATTAGAGGCATTGTACTGTGGTAGCTGCTCCTGAGAGCCCATCTTGTGCATGTTGTTGGACAGTTGCGACAAGAAGTTGTCCGTCTCCACCATATCCTCGTGACTCTTGAATGCTTTATATCTCATACCCGAAGAATGGGCACCCTGCTCATGGCCAAGATAAGGCACATTAGTAAATCCGTCCAGTCTTGCCATCATATCGTTATCGTACATCGGGGCCATCTTTCTCTTCTTCACGTCATCAAAGAAGTCCGACGCATAGTTATCGAATGTTCGTTTGGATCCATATGGTGTCTCAGATGGCGGCACATCATAGGCATGGTACTGAGGCTGGCTAGCCGGCAGCATGGTATAATAGTGGCCGTCAAAGCCATTGTTGACGGGATATCCATAATTGACAGAATACCCAGCCTTGGACGGAACACTCTGCTGTCCATAAAGGCCGAATCGACCAGAATGATGTCCATCTGGCATATGGCCCACCTCCATGGGGCCCTTGATTTTAGGATAGTCCGCCTTTGCGTCTTCTTCAGCATGTGTCTTGAAATGCTTCTTCAAATCCTGAGGTCGCTTGAAGTTCTTCTCACAAACAGCACACTTGAACGGCTTAAGAGGCACATGTACACGAATGTGCGAGGTAATATGATCTCGCTTTACAGTTGAAACATGGCACTTGTCCCATCGACAGGTGAGAGACAAGTTATTGGTCGACTTGCGGCCAACGTGCTGATCACAGAGATGCTTGTACAAAGTCTCTGCATCCTCGAACTCCTGCTTGCAGTCGAGCCACCTACACTTGAGAGCCTCGGAGGCTTCTGTTGGGGTCGAGTTTGCATACTCAGCAGGGGATGCAGAGAAGACCGACGTGTTGCTGCTTGAGATGCCCCGTGACTGCGCAGAGCCAGCGCTATCGTCACTTCGGGTACTTCCAGCCGGAGAAGGCAGCGATACATTGTGGCTTTCAGTCTCGGCAGACAGCTCCTCGGGCTTGACGACCTTGAAGGGATCCACCATATTCATCCGTCGATCAACGACAACGCCACTCGAGTCGTTTTGAAACACGCCAGAAACAGGCTCGGAGCTCACGAGATTGGAGCCCATGTCGGCAGTCTGCTCAGACGTATGTTTAGAACCCACTGAATCATCGCTTCTAGCGGGGCTCAACGGCACGCCCAGAACGGCAGCGACATTCAACTCACTGAGACCGACGTTAGACGAGTCATGGGCCTGGTCCTGCTCAAAATGCGGATATTCAGTTGTGAAGCCGTCGACCATATCCGCTGTTGTGATACAAAGTAATAATTAGAAAAAAGGGTGCAAAGGCTCTTTATATATATATTTATCTGGCTCGTTGGAGCAAACAACCGAAGCGACTATTTGCGAGAGAAAAACAGCTCCAAAGAAAAAAACTAAACAAATCAAACCAAGGGGGGATTTTCTTCTTATTTTTAAATATCGGAGAAATCAAAAAACAACAAGAAAAATTAATCAATTTATTGTGCCAAAAAACCCCAAGGCCCGGGGGGCTTATATTTAAATAATCCTTTCTAATGGGATCCAAGGTCTTGGCGTGCTCAAATGTACGCGGGCCAAAGCTTGGCATTTGTGAGCTAAGCCCACCAAATGCCTCCTATATATTAAGTAAAATTTGCATTTATTATAGTTAGGACAAGATTAATTTGCATTTTATATGTTATGTGATCAAAGAGCAATTATTTCTCATGGAACCCCCTGGGGTAAAAATCTAAGCGATTTCTGGCTTGCAGGTTGTTGTCTCAAACCATGTCTCCCCCCCTAACAAGATAAGCACTACTACTTGGTGCAACCCACGTTTGCTTGGAACTCCTTAGCTGCTTGTAACGTGGGCTTTCTTTTGGGGGGAACAGTTAGCGGTAAGATGTTAAGTCAAAAGAGTCAAAATTGCTGTAACAAGGTTCAAAGGTGTATAAAGTAAAGGAAAATTATAGGCGGGGGATAGTTTTAGCAATTGTTTAATAGAAATAAAAGCACTCTTTGGAATTGCACATGACGTGTTACTATACGATAGTTGTTTATACAATTGAACCGTTTAATTCCCACAATTGATCAAAGTAGCTTGTTTGCTCTCGTTTCTTGTGCAGATGAACTGAAACAGCCATTTCCTTAAAGGAGACGACTTGGCTAGAATAAGCAATCCGATTATGCAAGTTCTAGATTTAGGAGTGAGTAATAGTAGAGCAGGTGCATATACACTCCAGGTGGAATAGATGTGGAATATTAGTAGTATGTTTAGATGATAGAAAGCTGGTGTAGGAGATATATCTATGCATAGGGAATTGAGACGATACTTTAGAACTATAAATAATTATAAATGTATACGAATTATTAAATATTAAATATTAAATATTAAATATCGTCGTTTATGGATATTACCGTTTAATATTATATCGTTTATGAAATAATATCGTTCTCTTGGTTATCAACGTTAGTAATAGTGTACTAATGCTGTAAAGTGCTAATTCTGTAATGGTAAGACTATACTAATACTGTACTAATATTGAACAAAGCAACTAGAATACAACAAAGGGCTTTTTATAAATAGTAGCATATCAACCAAATACTACATTCAAGAGATCTTTTTAATCATTCAACAACATAATACTTATCATTCAATACTTATACCAAACACCTACGTCACTACGCAATACCTTGGAACTCGGAACTTACTCTCAGATCTCTCTCTCCTCTTATAGTCATTATCTCTTTTTTTATTAAGAATGATAAAAACAACTATACCTATTATACGTAGCAATTGCCAACAAAACTAGTATCACAATTCTACCGTTTATTTCTTTCCAGCCTTCTGTGCAGACTTGGTAACCTTTCCAGCCTTGTCAACCTTGGAAACAGACTTGATGACACCAACAGCAACAGTCACTCGCATGTCTCGGACAGCAAATCGACCAAGAGGAGGATACTCAGTGAAGCTCTCAACACACAAGGGCTTGGTGGGGATCATCTTGACAACAGCAGAGTCACCAGCCTTGATGTACTTGGGAGTGTCTTCAACCTTCTTGTTGGTTCGCTTGTCAATCTTCTCAATGAGTTCGGCAAACTTGCAAGCAATGTGGGCAGTGTGACAGTCCAAAACAGGAGTGTAACCAGCAGCAATCTGACCAGGGTGGTTGAAGATGATGACCTGAGCATTGAAAGACTCGCATCCCTTGGGAGGGTCGTTCTTGCTGTCACCAGCAACGTTACCTCGTCGGATTTCCTTGGTGGAAACGTTCTTGACGTTGAAGCCAACGTTGTCACCAGGGAGACCTTCCTGAAGCTGCTCGTGGTGCATTTCAACAGACTTGACTTCTGTGGTGACACCACTGGGGGCAAAGGTAACAACCATACCAGGCTTCAAGACACCAGTCTCAATTCGGCCGACAGGCACAGTTCCAATACCACCAATCTTGTAGACATCCTGCAAGGGCAATCGCAAAGGCTTCTCGGTGGGTCGAGTAGGAGGCTCAACAGAGTCAATGGCCTCGAGCAAAGTCTTACCAGTCAAGTTACCAGCCTTGGTCTCTCGAGTCCATCCCTTGTACCAAGCGCAGTTGGTAGAAGGCTCAATCATGTTGTCACCGTTCCAGCCAGAGATGGGGACGAATGCAACAGTCTTGGGGTTGTAACCAACCTTCTTGATGAAGTTGGAGGTTTCCTTAACAATTTCCTCAAATCGGGCCTGAGACCAGTTGACGGAGTCCATCTTGTTGACGGCAACAATGAGCTGTCGAACACCAAGGGTGTTGGCAAGCAAGGCGTGCTCTCGAGTCTGACCATCCTTGGAGATACCAGCTTCGAACTCACCGGTACCACCAGCAATAATCAGGATAGCACAATCAGCCTGGGAAGTACCAGTGATCATGTTCTTGATGAAATCTCGGTGACCAGGAGCATCAATAACAGTAACATAGTACTTAGGAGTCTCGAATTTCCACAAGGCGATATCGATGGTGATACCACGTTCTCGCTCGGCCTTCAACTTGTCGAGGACCCAAGCGTACTTGAAGGAACCCTTTCCGAGTTCGGCAGCTTCCTTCTCGAACTTCTCGATGGTTCGCTTGTCGATACCACCGCACTTGTAGATCAAGTGGCCAGTGGTGGTGGATTTACCGGAATCGACGTGACCGATAACGACGACGTTCAAATGTTGCTTTTCTTTTCCCTGTAGACAGTTAGTATCATTGGTTTTATTGATTGTAGTTTGGTTATCGAGGGTTTTGTTCTGTATATTATGCGGTTCTTTGTGTTGGCATTGAAGTAGAGCAGAAAATTTTTTTACCTTCCAAAATCAATGAGCTGGAAAAAATTTTCCTCAACAATGACAATAAAAGTGCAATCAACGAGAAAAAACCCTCTTCAAACTATATATATAATATAGCCGAGTGCTAAATACATACCATTTCTAAAGGTTTTTATTTAATTCGTATTATAATACTCAGGGGGAAATGCTTTGATTTCGGGTGTGAGTGGACAGGAAAAAAAAATCAAGAGGGTGGGTGGCACTATTTAAATAATTTACCAGGCGAAATTTTCAGCTCAAAATTTTTTTTTCAAGGTGGGTAACCCCTGGCATCGCAGCGTAGTTGCTGGAACGTTCTGCGTAACTGCAGGAATGGCAGTCACTGTGCAACATGAATAGCACAAAGTTATGGCGGGAAGGAGGGGAAAAATGGCCTGATTAAAATGAAAAATAGGCATGTGGCAAATGGTTTAATATGGGATTGCGGAGCGCTCAAACATTCTATAAGATTCCATGGATATTTTCATTGTTCATTTGCCAACTCCGTTGTGTTTCCTATTTGAGCATTAAGAGCCCCATCAAACTTGAACCTATCAAGCAAGCAATAAAGCTTAGGATTATGATAAGGCAAGGACAACGCCGAACGGGGGGAAAGAGGGGTAGGAGTAATAGTAGATACGTAGAGAATATATATGAGCTACATAACCCCCAAATATATGCCTAAATGCCCCCAATACCCGGGTTTCCTGTGCCACCTCGTATGCGGCGATGCACTTTTGCCTGTGCCCAAAGCGGAAACCACTGTAATGCACATACAGGAGTGAAAAATGCCAGCAGTACGACGGATGGCAGGGCGAGCGGGAGGAAAAGGAGGGTGTTTATCTGATGGAAAGATTGCAGAGCCGAGATCGAAGAGAATCAAGGTGGAGGACGGCGAGAAGGGTCAGGAGAGCCAGATCACTGTGACCTCCAACGACCAACCGATCACCCCCACCGACGGCCCCCCAAACTGGCTAAAACTCTACCAACACGTCAAATCCATGCGTGCTCGTATCCCTGCTCCCGTAGACACCATGGGTTGCGAAAGGTTACCGGAGGCGGTTTCGTCGTCCGTCTCCGCCAAGGTGTTTCGATTCCAACTCCTGATAGCCCTAATGATGTCAGCACAGACCAAAGATGAAGTCAATGCTATAGCCATGGCCAATTTACGTAATTACTTGAAAGATAAGGGAGGCCTGACTATCGACTCAATTAGAGAAATCTCTGAAAAACAAATAGATACGTTGATCTTCAAGGTGGGTTTCCATTCCAAGAAGGCTGCATATATCAAGCAGACGGTGGAAATTCTACACGAAAAACATAACGATGATATTCCGGAAACTATTGACGAAATGATGCAATTACCCGGCGTGGGCCCCAAAATGGCCCATTTGCTCATGCATCGTGCCTGGGGCCGTGCTGAGGGCATTGGTGTTGATGTTCATGTTCATCGGCTTGCCAATATGTGGAGATGGGTTCCGACCTCATGTCGAGATTCTCCGGAGAAAACACGACTTGCGCTGGAAAAATGGCTTCCTAAGCAATATTGGGTTGAAATAAATCCTGCTTTGGTCGGTTTTGGCCAAACTGTTTGCACTCCTCGGGTGAAGAAGTGTGAATTGTGTGATCTAGCCGATACGGGACTGTGCAAAGCCGTTGATCGGGGCCGATTGAGGAAATTCCAGAAGGTCAAAGATATCGAGGATCTGATATGAAAATTACTAGAAATCGCATATTCAAAAATCGCATATTATTACTATGAAAAATTAATGGGCATAATTAAACCTAAACTTTTATCGTTGGCTAACGAAGGATTGCGAGTGCGAACAAGTGCGACAATTAAACGTGCGAAAAATGCACAAAACAACGATAAAGACCTGCATAAACAGACCGACACAATCAATTAACGACCTCAATTAACAACCTCAGGCCTCGGCAGGTGCGGCCTGGGGCTCCGACGGCTGAGTCTCGGCTGCAAACTGCGGAGACGGCTCGAAAGCCTTCTCGGTATGGAAAACAGCATGATTTGCAGTGTTGACACCCAGCTTGGTGAAGTCGAAATCATTGGTATAGAAGAGGAAATAACTCTGAAGAACCACAAAGATGATCAAGTCTATGATACCATAGAAGACGGCCTCGGAGTCTGGCTGGATCACATTACCACCCTCCGACAAGCCCCAAGCTATGGGGTACAGAAGCATGATGAAACTCAAAGAGCCAGAGTACAAGTACGCGAAGGCTTGGTACCTGGGGTTGATGGCAGCAGCATTTCTGGCGAAGTTGAAGAACAGCGAGTACCAGTAGAAGATGAGACCGACCAGACCAAAGGTATAGTAGCCCCACTTGTAGGAGGTTGGCACGACAATACCGATCAAGAAGCCTACAACCCATATCTCGACGGCCAGAATTGTGCTCAGGATCGTTGGCCATTCAATAGCGGCAAAAATACCGTAATTGAAGGTCAGGAGTGGGTAAGCCAGGAACCAGGCAATGTACTTGGCGTAGAAGACCTCACGAACACCGGCCACAGCATCATTATTAACAGTGACATGGTTGAATTCCGCGACCACACCGGCCTTGCCGAGGTCAGAAGCCCAGGTGAAGTAACCAATGGCCAAGAAGAAGATGTCGAAGCCAGCAGCCACGAGGAAGAAGCGTTCATTTTCCTTCTTGAAGACAATTCCCCAGACCAGATATAACAGGAACACTAAAGCGAACACAGAGAAGACAGCCCACAGCCAGTCTGAGCCGTGATCTGTCAAATGGATAGCAATTCCTGTTGGAGGGTTGATTTCAAGGGCCTCATTACCTGCTCTCTTGATGAGCTCGTCGACTGTAACCATGGTTATTTTGTATTATTAATTATTAACAAGTTTGGCCTATCTGGGGTCCCATGGCCATGTTCTTATATACTTTGCCAGTTTCCGATCCAGCCGTAAGTCACAAGGGCGGCTTATGCTGTTAGCGAAAGGCATCGGCATAGGTTGGAAAAAGCAAGTTTACGCGGCTACAAAGCCGTTGAGAAAAATAACGCCATCAGGGGAAAAGAGCGAAGGGGAGAGAAATAAAGGACGGCAATAGCAACTTTTAATAAATTAATGACTGAGAGATATCGATACGCTGTATTTAAAACGCCTATAACTAATTGCCAGTTTATTGCCGTGGTTCACTATTATTACAAATGATATAATATTTCATGGTCGGGTGACACAGACTTGTAAGCATTTCAAGTAATAAACGGCAACACAAAGAAGTGATGTGATTTGGGATGTGTCAGATTAAGCTTTTAAATGCTTATAATCGGAACGGGTTTTGAGGTATGCCGACGCGTCAATGGTGTTTTAGACAGATGTATCGTTGATAGTATAGAATCATTAGAAGTCTTCTTAGGAATATTTCTTATTATCATTCTATATCCTGGTAATTCCCTTATGCCTTGTTAGCCGTTCATGCCGAATTGAAGATCAATTGTGGTCTGTCGTGGCTGCCCTTAATTATTTCCTAATTAGTTAAGCTTTCCATATACTCATGAGATGCTGAAAGTGTGCAATTCAGTGATAGATCCGTCAGTCAGATGATGGTTTTGATATAGGAGAGTGTTAATTATTTTTTTATAATTATATTTTGGATATATTCTATATCTGTTTGAATATATTTGCCTGAATTCTCTTTTTCGTCGTGTATGCCGTACTCGTTTAAAAAACCCTGTATAGACCATTCGGATCGGAACGGTTGCATATTGCTCTGCATAAGCTCGCTTTTTAAGGGTCTATCGGTCTTCCGAGTCATGCTTTAGTTATTATATGTAATATTTTTGAGTTTGTCGTTAATATGATGTTTTTGTGAGAAGTTTTGATGGTATTAAATGAGCCGTTTTCTCTAGCCGATGATATCGGTTGATGAGCTTAGATGAAAAACAGGTGCTTTTCAGTAAAGGATAGGTTTCTCAGAGAAAGATAAGTATATTTATATGAATACAGATTATATTTAACATCTGACTATTATAATCACTTTTAATCCGTCTCTAATTAACTATAAATTAATTATTTCGTTCAACTGTTGGGTTCTACTGCTCATCAGGTTATCAGCACGGAACTCCAGCTGCGTTTCCAGAACCCGATTTATGTGTGTTCCAGGCACCAACGAAGTCGGGTGAAAAACCCCGAATTTATTGATTCAACCAACATTTTATTAAAATATAACTAGTATTTGTGATTCTATGCATCATGCAATACCCAAAACTCACGTTATTTCAACGTTTCTTACTACTATTTTGTTTATTCATTCTTCTCCTTGTTAGATCATTACATATCTAATGCCCTAAACCACAGCATCACGCACACACTCAACGAAGACCGGAACATTCCTTGGCAATTCTCACTATTTATTTCCTTGCATTTCCTGACCTTAAATTCTCACTAATATCTCTCAAACCACTCAAACAAAATCCCTCTTATCGCCAACATCCCTTCACTCATCTATTATTGTGGGGTAACAAAGAAGGTTATAAGGGTCCATCTGCAACTAACCTTAAATATATTTAACCTACAAAACAACACCTGGGAAAATACCAAACACTATGGCCCTAGAAGCAAAACTTGAGCTCTTCAGCGAATTTCCTTGGCTGCAGGAGTTGCTTTCTTCCAAACAGGAAAAAAACTCCGTTAGATACCGCCAAACCACGTGAACAGACGTCATGCTAGGCAAGCGAAAATCTTTACTATATAGGACCCACAAGAAGACTCAATGAGAATCATCGCAAATTTTTCTTTCTTATCACGATAGTTGATATTTTCCAATCATGTCAGCGGCCGATGTTGAAAAACACGCCGATACTGATGTTCCTCGAACTAAGCTCGACAACTGGGGTGCTGAATCGCTCACCTCAGAGGCCTCTAGAGGCGAGTTCGATGAAGTCATTCACTATAAAAACTGCTCCTGGGAAAAAACTGCTGGGCTTCTGTTCTCCGAATATATTTGTTTGGCTATCATGTCTTTTCCATGGTCGTATTCCGTGCTTGGATTGGTGCCCGGGCTCATTCTCAGTGTATTTGTTGCTGCAACCACCTTTTACACCGGTTTGATCATCGCCGACTATTGCGCCGTATATCCTGGAATTTTAAGCGTATGCGATATTGGCCAGCATCTGTTTTGGGGCCAGAGATGGGCTTACTGGGCCACGGCCTGCTGCTTTGTAGCCAATAACACCTTGATCCAGGCTCTGCATGTTCTTGTGGGCACTACATACTTCAACACCATCTCTAACAACTTGCCTGGAGGTTCTATAAATCTCTGTTCAATCGTGTTCGGTGTGGTTACCATGGTTATTTGCTTCTTGATCTCCTTGCCTAGGACCTTCCATCAGATGTCCTTCATTGGCTACTTCAGCGCAGTAACAATGTTTGCTGCCGTCATTTTATCTATTGTATTTGCTGCTACGCAAGCTCATCCTGCTGGTTATACTCCCAGTAAGCCGGTGACTTGGAGCGTGTGGCCACAGCCCGGAACCAACTATGTCGATGCTATGGGTGCATTTCTGAACATCACCTACACATTTGTTGGTCAAATTACTTATCCTTCATTTATCAGTCAGATGAAGAATCCCAAGGATTTCAAGAAAGCTCTTACACTGGTTACCATTGCCGAAGTCGTCGTGTTTGGGCTCGCTGGCTCTATAATATACGTCTACGTTGGCAATGAGTATATGACGGCACCAGCATTTGGAACTTTGACCGGTAACGGGCTGAAAATCGCCTACTCGTTTGCTTTGCCGACAATCCTCTTCCTTGGAGCTTTGTATTCTAACGTCACATCTCAGTTTATATTCATCAAGATCTTTGGTGAAGGCAGTAAGCACATCACCCATCATACATTGCCTGGATGGGCCGTTTGGATCGGTCTTAATTTCGGGCTATGGGCTATTGCCTTTGTGCTTGCGGAAGTCATTCCGTTCTTCTCTGATTTATTGTCTCTAATGAGTTCGTTATTTGATTGTTGGTTTGGATTTGTATTCTGGGGAGTCGCCTACTTTAAGCTTCGACGACATAAAGATCCGTTTTTCACGCTGTGGAATGGCTTCAAAACAGACGGCATTCGAGGCAAGGTCGAGATCTTCGTCAACCTGGCGCTCATTGCTATCGGAATATACATTCTGGGCCCGGGTCTCTATTCGACTATTCAAAGCATCATCTGGTCCTACGAGTCTCATTTGTACGGAAGTCCTTTCACGTGTGCTAGATCGGGGGTATAAAGAGACTACAAAAACCGCTATTATTTGTTGATTTATTATCTATTGATTTAAATTGTTTTTATTGATATGTACAAGTATTGAATGCCATACTGTTGTTTCTGCTCTGAGACCTTACCTAACGTTTACTTCACATTTAAATGTCAGAAAAATGTTCTACGTGTATCGAATATTTCTACCTATGAAATACCGGTTTCTGAAATTTCTGGTATTTTTGTTGATTTGAAAAATAATATTCCGATCATCTTCTCTTCCTACATCATTCTGCTTTCATGATATCACAGTCGTTTCTTGACTACACATATACCAATAACCCCCTGATTTTAAGTACGATGTCCATATTAGTTTGCCTCGTTTGCAATTGAGTATCTGACAATTAGCTTCTCCAGTTTGCTTAGCAACTGTGTTGTTTATAACCTTTTGGCTTGTACACTTCTATGCCCAAAGAGACCCGTGGATCAAGCATTTTCCCCGTATTCCGTCCAATTGGCCTATTTTAGGTAATATTTTTCAAGTAGGCAATAGCCCCTGTCTACAATACTGGCAATGGGCTCAGAAATATGGCCCTGTATATCAAGTTCGTTTCGGCGTCAAGAGGTTTCTGGTAGTCAATTCTTATGATACCGCCAAATTCCTGTGGGTCGACTCCATGACGGCCAATTGCTCTCGGCCTGTTTCTTACACGTTTCATAACGTTGTATCAACAAGCCAAGGGTTTACTATTGGCACTACGCCGTGGGGCCTGAGCCATAAACGTAAGCGACGAGCCGGAGGTGCTGCTCTCAACAAGGGAGCCGTTAACTCGTATATTCCAATCATAGACTATGAGTCGGCTGTTTGCATCAGAGAGATATACATTGCTCTATGCGAAATGGGCCCTAAGGATAGTTCTATAGACGTTCGACGGTTCTTCAATACCTTTTCTCTCAATACCAGTCTGACTCTTGGATACGGTACTAGAATCAGCGAGTTAGATGAGAGTTTATTGCAGGAGATCATGGATACGGAAAAATCCGTCGGACGTTTTCGAGGTGCTTTTGCGTCTAATTACCAGGACTATTTTCCGATTTTGCGGTACGTTCCTTCATTTCTGAACCCTGACCGTGCAGCAGCCGAGGAAACCAGGCGACGGCGAGACAAATACATGGATGGACTGATGGAAAATCTCAAGAAGGAAATTCAACTTGGTATAGCCAGACCCTGCGTAATTGGCAATATCTTGTTAATGAGTAACAATGGTGTTCTTGGTACCGTCAATTACGACCAGATGGGCCAAAGAAAGGCTGCTTTCGAACTGACAGACGCCGAGCTCAAAAGTGTCTGTCTTACAATGGTATCTGCAGGACTGGATACTTTGCCGGCAATTCTGATCTTCTTCTTGGGCCATATGAGCCATGACTATGGCCAAGTGATCCAGCAGCGAGCTCGCAAGGAAATCGAAGACGCTTTTCCTGATGGCAATGCATGGCACATGTGCCTCGACAATTCTGTTCAATTGCCCTATATCCAGGCTTTGATGAAGGAATCCTTGCGGTTTTCCGGCATGCCTCTGAGTCTACCTAGGGAAACCATACGAGATATCAAATATGGCGACCAGCAGATAATACCCAAGGGAACGACCCTGATATTGAACTCGTTTGCAGCCAATTTTGACCCATTGCATTTCAAGGATCCCTTCAAGTTCGACCCTGATCGGTACCTTGGTACGTCGTCAGGTCCAGCCCATTTCTCATTTGGAGCAGGTCTACGCATGTGCTGTGGAGCACTTCTAGCAGAACGGGAACTTTTTACGGCTATTGTACGACTAATTACAGCTTTCGATATAGGAGCACCGGCGCAACCGGGCGATCTCATGGACAACAATCCATTTGAGTTCTACAAGAATCAGACGAGCCTAATGATTGATCCACCGCCATTCAAAGTCAGATTGATACCGCGCGATCCGGTCAAACTGGAGCAATGGATTGGGCAGAGTGTCTCGCCTGTCTACGATGGCTTTTTGGGCAAAAATTGACGCTGAAATTCGGCACGTTTTACAGGTAAGTCACGTTTTTTCCTCCACCACTCAACATATGACAGACTTTGGAAAACCCGTCAAGTATTCTTTGGATTTCGAATCGGTCGGTAAAGGCTGGCTGCTTCAGGACGACCCTGCTACAGATCCTGAGACTTTTAGCCACTTGGAGCAGGATTTTGGCTTGGTTCCTGGCAGATCATGGCCCGAGTTTGCAGAACATGTGGAGAAACTCCAGAAAAACGCCCCTGAAAACGTCAGGTATAAGGTTCTATATCTTGGGCGTCATGGACAGGGTGTGCATAACTACGCGGAAGCCAAATACGGGCCTGCCTGGGACGAGAAGTGGGCTGCGTTGAATGGAGATGGGGAAATCGTCTGGGGCCCTGATCCTGATCTCACTGAGCTCGGTGTCGATCAGGCCAAGGCTAACCATACGGCATGGACAGAGCAGATCGAGAAGAAGGTGCCGTTGCCGCAAGTTTTCTACTGTTCTCCGTTCACAAGGGCTCTGGATACCATGGAGTATACCTGGCTTGGAATACTGTTGTACGACAAGATCAAAAGGCCTCCTTTGATTGTAGAAAATATCAGGGAGACCATTGGAGTACATACGTGCGATAAGAGGCAGACTCGGGATCATATTCTGCATAGGTTTCCTCGGGTTCAGGTCGAAGATGGGTTTGCACAGAAGGACGAACTGTGGACTGCCGATCACCGAGAAACGTTTGAAGAGCATGACGTACGAACGTACAATTATCTCAATTCCTTATTTAACTTGGATTGGGATGCCAAGGATGATTCAAGGGTGTCGTACGTGTCTGTAACGTGCCATTCAGGCGTAATTCAGTCGTTTCTGCGAGTCATTCACCACCGAGAATTCCCACTGGATACTGGGGCCATGATTCCTGTCATTGTCAAGGCTGAGATTCGAGAAAATTGAGGAGATATGGTGTGTTGAGCGTGTGGAATTGTACTAACTACTAGAACAGAATGCTATTAGAGGATATAAAGCAAAAAATAAAATGGAATTTATTCCGAGAATTGATATTATACGACGAGTTCCTGGAGTTATTCCAAGAGCTGAGATTATTCCGACAATTTGATATTATTCCGACAATTTAGTATATTCCGAGAATTTCATACTATTCCAGAACTTAATGATATTAGCATCTCCAGCAATTACTGAATTCCTGATCTCCTACTTCATCAAACCTTAAAGCTCTTTGCTTTCACGTATTCGTCGCTTCTCAGCTATAGAAGGCCCGTAAAATGCACATAAAACTATACCGATCATTGAAACCAGGCATAGTAATGCCATAATGGTAAACGTCCATCCGGCATTAATATTGACAATCATTCGGTCAACTACAGCCAAGCCAACAGCACATAATAGACATCTGACTAGATTAATACAAGCATTGGCACTTGCACTTTGAGAAGGAAATATATCAACAAACAGAGTCGTTGTTCCTGTGATGAATGATACAGATGCCAGAGATGTGAAGAATGTCATGAGAATAGGTACAACATACTGGACTTTATACTTGATAGTCCAGCCAAAGACAATTGTCGAAGCAATGAGAAGAAAGCCAAATACAGGCAAGATATCTGTACGAGCTTTCTGAATGTTGAACTTGGCCATATCAGGCTCTTGATCAGCTTCCAAGCATGATTGACGGTATTTCTCCACTCTGGTTTTGTATCGATAAGACAAAATTCTTCCTGATCCAACACTACCAATTAAAGCTCCTACACCACTTGCAAGATAACTGCATCCTATTTGTGTAATATTGAAGCCATATTCAGTGCTCAGCAGTGACGAGAGAGCCGTCAAGCCCATGAACCATGTAGTATAGCAAATACTGGCGGGAACGAGAATGCAAATAACATCCAATTCACGAAGCAGAAGAGTACACTGCAGCATACGGAAGAAAATCCTCTTCACTGCACCTCCAAGACTGGCCAGGAACCCAAGAGAGTTCTCTTTGGCCACCACCTTGGTTGACTTAGCAGGCACCCCTAGCCTTTTGCTTCGAAAATAGATATAAGGAGACCAAATTAATGGGGAATTCGGATATACTGATCCATCGCCGACTATAGAGTGATTTGTCTCGGGAAACAGGAAAAACAGTAGAACAAGCTCTACAGCAGCAGCAATGAACAAGAACCAGAAGATGCCTCTCCAACCAAAACGCCCAGCAATTCCACCTCCTATCAATGGACCAAAGCAATTCCCAATTAAAGCTACTCCACTAGAAACACCCATATATGATCCTCTGTTCTTCCTGATAGTCACGTCGCCTACAACACCTCCAGATATAGCCACAGTGCTTGCAACACCAAATGCCTGTATGATTCGCATTCCAAACAGCACTCCGTAAGTCGGGCAGAACGCAAGGCCTATTGTAGAGCCCATATAAATTATAAGACACAGGATGAAAATAGGCCGACGGCCAAACATATCAGACAGCGGACCCCAGAACATTGGGCTAATTCCCTGGAAAACAGAATATATAGTAACAGTTAAGTCGAGCATTTCAGTGCTACTGTTGAAATCTCGCGTCAGTTCGGGAATTGCAGGCAAATATATAGGCGACGATATGGTCGAGAACATGGCTGCAAAGGCCGAAATCAGCACTATTGCCCATCGCTCTCGTATACTGTAAACGACTCTGGATTGGATTTCCAGACGTGAGGTCACCCGCTCCATTTCGTGTTCTTCTTGGCGACTGTCTTGGGTCGTCGGATCATCCTTAGCATCGGCTCCTAGGTTCTCTTCATCCAAAGGCTCCGGATACTCTATTTCGCTCTCAGAGTTCATATTTACGTTGACAATATCTACAAATCATATATACTACGGGATTGCTGGGGTCTTTATATACATATAGGCATAAGCGCGGACAAAAGTTTATCAAGAGCGGATTTAACGACCTAACGGTGCGACAGCGGACCGTTGCGGAGCACTAAAACAGCAGGCCAAAGCAGAAAAGGCAACTGCCGCAGCAAAACAGCACAAAAGAGGAAATTATGCAGCGTCATATTATTAATAGAGCAGTGTGATTCATCGCATGTTTTTTAATAGATTTTTTTGCAAATGTCCATTCTCAATAGAGTTTGCAATCGGACTGCCGAAGGTGCAATTACCCAAACAGGCAAAGCGACCAAGTGAGCAGCCAAGAAAGGGTATTTTATTGGAGAATTGGAGGCTGGAATGGTGGTTTGGAGCGGGAATTAGGGAATTAGGAATGATAATTATGAATTGGTTTAATTATAATTTATTGATATAAACATTGCCTGTAGTTGTTTCCATGTTTATCTGCAATGATCAGATATCGGTTCTTCTCTACCATACATCGGTGAGCCCATACCGTGAACATAACCTCGAGCCTATACCGTGAACTTAGACCTCGAGCCTAACACCGCCTCTCAACCTCCTTGGCGTAGCACCGCCTCCATCATCTGATCTTCCTTTCAACACTCTCCACTCTATCCTTATCGGCTTCCGATAACCTTGTATCAACAGCAAACCCCACAAAACCCTCCAAACCTAATTCTGGAACAAAAACTGCATATCGCCTGGCGTCAGCCTGTTCATCGCCGAGTCGTCTTGGCTGATGGTTGCATGGATCATACTAGCCTTCTTGTCCTGCAGTTCCACAATTCGGCTCTCAATGCTATCCTCGATAATAAGACGGGTAATTTTCACCGGCCGATGCTGCCCAATTCTATGCACTCGATCTCCACTTTGCCACTCCACCGACGGGTTCCACCAGGGATCTAATATAAACACCTGTGATGCCTCACACAGATTGAGTGCTACACCTCCAGCCTTGAGACTGACGAGAAACACCTCTACATTGGTGTTCTCCATAAAGTGCCGAATAATACCATCTCGCTGCATTGGAGACATGGATCCTTGCAACTTGACTGTTTCAAATCCTGCTCGTTTCAGTCTCCACTCAACCAAATCCAACATGCTGGTGAACTGAGAAAACACAATCGACTTGATAGTCTGCCGATCACTTCTCAGATTATACAACTCCTCTACCAGAGCCTCGATCTTGGTCGAGCTCCTCCAACTATCGCTCATATTGATTCGGTTGACAATACTGGACTTCTTCAACACCTCTTCGTCCAACTCCAGAGCCGGTGCAGACAGATCAATGGTCAAGCCAACATGGCAAACAGGGCACTCTAAATCGTTTTCACGTCCAGTAAATCCCTGAACGTACTCAGTCACGCACATACGACAGAATATGTGATGGCAACGCGATTCAATAGGCTCCTCAGCTTCATCATCGCATATTTTACACACCAACGAGTTCACCTCCATATTTGCCGAATTTGCAGATGCTGCAGCATTCGCACCACTGGCCCGGTTGGCTACAGACTTGCGCAGAACAAGGTCGGGGTGATCTGCAATTTGCCGCATCCTCGTGATAAGACTGAAGATATTCGCATAGTTGTTCAGCACAACACCTTGATCCACATACGAATTGAATCTTCGCGTACTATCCGAGTAAATACTCGTATAAAGATCCTTCTCTTCCTCATTGAAATAGTCTCGTCGAACTTCGACTATACGAGGAGGAAGACCCAGGTCGTCTGCTCGCTCTACCTTAGTCCTCCTAAGCATCAACTGGCCCATGAGAATTCGAATCTGTTTCACAGACTCCAAGCCTTCGTTTTCGCCACCCTGTCGTTGAATGTGCTTTAGCAGTGCATGATTAAAGTAGTTGCAATGATCCATTCCTCTGTGCTGACAGAAGTCACAGTCACGATAGTTGGAGAACTTCCACTCATGACTTTTACAGTCGCATTTCTTGCAAAAGTAATAGCTGAAGGGATCGACCTTCAAGAACCGCAGAAGCGAATATATCTCTCCTATACGATTTTGCAACGGTGTTCCCGACAAGCAAAGGCGATATTTCGCCTGTAGGTTGAACACAGCACGAGCAGTATTGCTCTGACGATCCTTGATGTTATGAGCCTCGTCCAATATGACACGATGCCAATAGATAGAGTGTATAGGACTTCTCTGTTTCACAGTTTGGCCTTTTCTTTTGAATCCGCTTTGCTGTCTTCGATAGACCGATTCAACCACTGCATACGTAGTTAGAACCACACCAAAGTCAGACAAACTCTTCACATCATCCGATCTCCCGGCTCCATGGTAGATATAAACAGAGAGCTTATTGCCGGTATGCTGCATGATTTCATTTTTCCACTGAATCAACGCCACCGTAGGAGTGATAACCAGATTAGGTTCGTGGGCATTGCGGCTCTTGTAGTCATCGGCAATGAGAGCGATAGTCTGAATGGTCTTGCCCATACCCATTTCATCAGCGAGGATTCCACCGGCATACTTGCCTTTTTCCTGCTGTCTGAGCCAGTCCAGGCCTTCTCTTTGAAAAGGCAGCATTCGAGTGACTATGTGGTCTGGCTGAGGAATCGGCTCAGGCTTGCGAGTTCCAAGCTCCGTCATGTCCTTGATGACATTCTGAAGATAGGGATGATGTTCAAACAGCTGCGCGTTTGTCTTCTCAAAGTACTTGATGTACTTTGGACGATTATCCACTGGTTTTCGTTCCCTTTTTCGTCTTGGAGCCGGCCTGTCGTCAGCCTTCTTCCTCTTGGCTGGCACCTTCTTTGCCTTCTCCTGCTTCTCGATGACCTTTTCGTCCGGAATAAAGCCACCACCTTCCGTCTCCACGACGTCTGAATCACTATCTTGCACGTTATACTCAAGTTCCCGTACAGAAGTGACCTCGAACTCAGATTCCTCAGACTCCTCCGGGGCACTCGACTCCGGGGCACTCGAGTACTCCGAGTCGTCCTCCTGCACATCGGAATCGTCCTCCTGCACATCAGAATCATCCTCCTCGTCGCTGTCGCTGCCCAGAACAAGGCTCTTTTTCGGCGTCTTTGCTATTCGTTGTGATCTTCTGCGTCCGTTGGATAAAGCTGTAGCCAGCTTGCTGGACATAGGCTCGTCCAGGATATCAACATCCGAGGTTCCAGGGGTATTTTCCGTCTTCGAGCTCGTGTTTGACGACTCCTCCGACGACCGGCTCGATGTATCGTCGGCTCGCCCGCCGTTTTTCACCGGTAATTTGCCACGATCATTAGCTACAGGTTAGATACCATCACGAATCAAAATAATCAATTTCATGGCATATTCGCATGCCGCAGAAAAATACATACCTCTTTTGCCATTTCGACCTTTTGGACCCATGGTTTGTGCAACAAGAAGCAATCACAAACAGCCAATATTATGTTTTAAAGCACACAAACTTTTCGGGTCTCATCACTTTACCCAATTAGGAAGGTACACCAACTATTCACGTGGCAGGCGCGGTCTGGAACGATGGCGTTGCCCAGCGATTTTCTCCTTGTAGTAATCAGCAAAATACATGAGCTCCAGCTGCATGTTGAGGCGGTACATGTACTGTTTTTCTTCCACGGTCGTGTCGCCTTGCGTGGTGCCCCAGCTGAAGTTGTCGAGTTTCCAGACTAGAATCTAAGTTAGCGTTATGAAATAAAAAGTCTTTGTGCCATGGGTTTCATACAAGCATTTAGAGGTAGAATAAAGTTCCATATCGGTAGTGACACCAGGTAGATGAGCATCCAGATGAACCAGGTCCATTTGTGGGCCGTGAGGAAGATCAGCAGGGCCGGCATTCCAAGAATACAAAGTAGCAGCAAGAGAGGCATCCACGGGACTGGGCGTAGATACACTGACGATATAGCCAGGTAAACGGTGAATATCATGGCTGCCGGTAACGTCAGTGTTCCTATGAGCTCGGCCATAATGACAAACTGCATGGAGATACAGAACACTCCACACAAATCCCGAACAAGGATTAGTTCGATCAGATTGTGAATCGTCGAGTTGATCCAGCGTCTTCTCTGATCCAATAGTACTCGAAAGTGAACAGGAACAACCGTGGTACACTTGGCAGACGGCAGGAATATCAATTTCCGTCGGGCAAACGTCTTCAGCATGAGTGTCGACAAGTATCGGTCTTCACCGAGCAACAGAAGATTCTTTAGATGAAGAGTATCGACGATATTCACAGAGTAACGGCATACAATGTCCGGGTTCGCCAGAATCGGCAACCACAGATCAGACTGGCCCTTGTGGACTTTGATCCTGTACATGCAAAAGCACCCTGGAAGGCATGTCACACCTCCAAATATGCTCTCAAAGGATTTGTTCAAATGATGCGAAATGAAATACTCGAACACCTGGATCATGGTAACCCAGGATTCCCATTCATTCTCAATCATCGTTTCTCCACAAAGACCAATCACATAAGGATCATTATTCATGCATGCGATCATGTTGGTTATAGACTCTGGATACACCTTGGTATCAGCATCTACCATGAGGCAAACTTCAAAACAAGTGGGATCCCATTTGGTGACCTGCGTTATTGCGTAGTAGAGCTCATTTTCCAGGCTGCTCATTCGATCATTGAAAAACGCATGCTGAAGAAAAGACATTAACAAGATTTGCGAGTCTCGTTTTCCACGATTGCCCTGTTTTTCACGCTCAATGGGAAGACCGGTTTTCACTATGCAGATCATACCAATATCTTCCTCAGGAGCACTACGGCCGCTGTATCGCCCATAAAATATGGTTGCGCGATTCAGTCGCTTGTCACCGAACCCCACAGAAACATAAGACAGGTTATCTCTCCTGGAAATTTCACTGTATCCTTCTGCTGGTTTCATGAGATCCAAAACAAGCTCATAGGTCATTCGAGTGTTATCCGCTGCAGTAACCAGCCCATCGCAAATCACCAAGAGAAATTTGCATGACGAGTTGTAGTCAGTGTTAACAATGGACTCAATGCACTGGAAAATGCCTTTTTCGTTTTCTCGGTATACCGTGACAAGGCAGATCAGCTTGAGGAGTTCCGAGGCATCAGGCAATGGATCCAGTTGATTTTCTTGCAACGTGCCCGGCTGACCATCTGTTGTTCTCGTAGATTCTTTTGCTTCAATAGTAACGGAATCAGATTCATCGTCTTTTTTCTTTGCAGCTTGCTTCACAGAAGCGGTCTTATAAGAATAGAACCATTCAAAATAGACCGCGAACATGAACTTCAACGAGATAATTGAGATGATAAGAATCAGCGAGAGATACAGTACGCCTCTGGATAACAAACAACCGCCGGTTTCGCCCTCAATGACGCCGACTTTTGCCATTTCAATGAGACATTTGCCAGTGGTTTCTGCCTCAGCATCAGACGAAAGCAGAGCAGTCAAATCAGAAGGAACAGTCGAAGAATTTAGAAGGGCTTTAAGGGACGGGCTCAGATGCCAAAACGTGTCGTTCAAAGAATCCAGTCGTTCTAGCGCAATAACAATGCCTCGATAGGTGGTCAATCTCGGCTGTCTCTCGACGTCTTGCCAGGTGTAATAAGCCATTCCATCTGGCACCAGTGAGTACAGATAGTTGCGACCTTTTTCACCTAAATGGCAGCCATATCCAGGCATTTGCGTAAATTTAGACGTGTTGGTAACATAATGCAGTAGTGCAGTCGGATCATTGACGCTCTTCAGACCAAAAGGCAAATTCTCGAGAACATAAGACTTGTTGGACAGAAGAGGAGCCAGAGAATAAATATTGAACAGTTTGGTGGCCGAGTTCGGAACGACGCAAGGAACGTAATTGGTGACTTCCTTGGCCTCGTTTCTGTAGACATGGTTGAGCGCTGTAGGCCGAATCAAGTCTTTGCAATTGCCATTGACGTTCTGGAACAGAAGCGATGCGTCTCGACCACCAAGCTCAGGGTACTGATCAAGTATCGGCGGCAACGTATCGGCATGGCGGAAACCGGAGATGTTGTACAGGGCGCCATGGATAACGACGGTATCCCGAGGAATAGCCTGGTAATGGACACGAGGAGCAGGCCAACCACATAAAGTAGAATGAAACCCAATAGTGAAAAAGCCCACGACAATAGTAATGAAGAAGATCAGGAAGAGCCAGCCTACTTTCTCTCGCCATGCCTCTTGACGCTGTGGGGAAGAGATTCCACACTTGTTCAATATCCAGGAGGTCACAGGGAAAGTAACAGCATAGCAGTAGAAGGTCCAGATGGACAGGGAACGAGGCTCCTCGACCAAAAGATCAGTGATACGGGTGGTAGAAGGAGAAAAGGCCATCTTGGACTGGCGCGGCTGGGTGCTAGCCGCTGCCGCAGACTCGGCCTCGTCTGAGGACTCCGAGTCGTCGAAATCCTCGTGAAACACGCTATCTACGGATCCAGATCGGTTACGCTGGTTGGAAATACGGATTGGAGGGCCGGGCCGGGCTGCGGCCTGGCGAGTATAGTAGTAGTTGGAGTTATTGGAGTCGACATGATTCCTTTCCCGCCGGACAAGCGATCTGTTTTTGCCGGGGGAATGCGCTGAGGAATCAACCGACCCCTTTTTACTGGAATCTTTGCTCTTTGCAGACATATGGTTGGTAAAAGAATGAGTTTAAGTTTAGTTGAGCCGCGCATAAGTCTATCGGGGAACCCTAGCCCTGCGCCTATATCAAGCCATTATCAGCCTGGAAGCAACCTTTCATCTTACAATAAACCCATGAATAATCCAAAAGCGCTACCGATATGGCTGGATTGCGATCCGGGCCATGACGATGTTTTTGCCATTATGATGGCTCTAGGAGCTCCCTGGTGTAAACTAGTCGGTATCTCTACTGTTTCTGGAAACTCGTCCCTGGCTCATACTACCAAGAACGCATTGTCAGTTCTCACGGCTTTCAAACGACTCGATGTCAAGGTATATCCTGGCGCCGACCGATCAATGGACGGGATCAGTCGTTGGGCGCCGTCTATTCACGGGCAATCAGGTCTGGACGGAACGAGCCTGCTTCCAGAGCCAGCAATTCAGCCTGAGTCTCGAGAATCGGCTGTTTCTGCTCTCAAGGCTGCAATTGAGCATTACAATGGGGATTTGGCCATAGTCGCTACGGGATCACTGACTAATATCGGGTATCTAGTGGAACAATCCACACCTGATCTGCTCAAGGGTATTAAATACTTCTCTTTTATGGGCGGAGGTGTGAATATGAGTAATTGGACAGAGAGTGCAGAATTCAATATCTGGGCCGATGTCAAGGCGGCCGAGTTGGTGCTTTCGAACGAGATTCTGCGTCCAAAGACCATGTGTGCACCGTTGAATTTGACGCATAGAGCTCTGGTGACGACGACCATTGCAGAGAGAATTCGTTTTGGAGATAAGCAAGCGATTTCGGATAAACAGGCGATTTCAGATCAGGAGATAGTCTCTGCTACGCACACCGGCTCTACCCAGCCCACCCCCGTCCGCCAAATGCTCTACGAACTCGTCATGTTCTTCACCCAAACCTACGAAAAGCAGTTCCATTTCAACGACGGGCCTCCTCTGCATGATCCTCTGGCTGTTTTTATACTGATTTATCTGCTGAAAAACGACAACTTCGATGTTGGATATCCGCTTCCAGACATCACTCCTGAGATCGTCAGAGCCAACATCAACGTCGTTACCAGCGGAGAGCACGTTGGAGAAACCGTCTTAGAGCCTCACCCTAACGGCAGCTACGTGGTTCTTAATGCGAATTTGGAGATATTCTGGGATATGTTGATATCTGCCGAAGATACGCTAACTGGAGAGCTACACTAACTACAAAGATACGCTAACTACAGAGATGCCCTAACTACAATGCCCTATATCCTTAGCAAACCCTCATAACTCTATATTTCCTTATTATATATCTTTTATACCGTTAACGTCCAAAGTTCCCTTTTTAATGAATCATTATTTTTGCCAATAGATGTCAAAACAGACTCGTAGTCCCATACATCCGTCTCCTTGTCCAAGCCCTTGATGCTCACAAAGCTGTCGTCCTCCGTCTTGTCAACCTTGATAGACGTGTCCGAGACCGATGCTATACTGCTTTTGCTGCTGTCCAGGTCCTCTGGCGGCGTAAGAAACTGCACGTCGTTGGACTTGATGGCAGAAATGGCTTGGAACGCATTTTTGATGGCTACTGCAGGAACAGCACCAGACCATGTCGATTGCGAAGGCGTCATTGACTTCTGAGACGTCTCCTCTTCAAGCACTGGAACTAGTCCACCACCCAGTTTGCCCTCGCTGTGTGGAGTTTTGACTGCAGAAAACGGCAACGGTGTACGAAGCAGCGCATTGGGTGTCACAGCCTTGGACTTGATACCTGAAGCAACCGTTGCTGCAGCAGTAGACGCAGCTGAAGCATTTGCCGTCAGAAGACCGTTGCTTGGGCTCTTAATAGAACGAGTATCAACATCTTCCTCGGGAATCTCCAGTACTTCGCTAAGTGCCGTCAGGAAAAACGCCATGGGCTGGGTCTCAGCAAGCTCTCGCTTCTTCTGCACAAGTTTCAACAGAGTTCGAGTCCTCTTATCCTGTGCAGAGTCAGCCTCCTCTCGCTTAATGGCTGCTGCTGCTGTAACTTTCTTCTCCGGTGAGGTGCTAGCATAAGGAGATGGCTTAGCATCTTCCGGAGTAGCAGCGACAGGCGTTCCATTAGCAGTATTGTTTCCACTGACTTTTCGCTTCTTGTTAGTGGGGAACTTGAGCTGATCCGGTGTCAATCCTGGCTTAACATATGCATTCAGAACAGCCGGCGAGGACGTACTGGTAGCAGTAGTAGCCGTCGTGCAATTTGGAGGCTGGGTGATGCCAGCATTGAAAAACTGCTGCTGTTGAGGAACAATCTGAATAGTTGGTTGCGGCTGCTGCGGTTGTTGAGGTTGCTGCTGCTGAGCCTGAGCCTGTGCTTGTGCCTGCTGAGCCTGTTGAGCCTTTTGTGCCCGTGCAGTTTGCCGTTTAGCCGGTGCTCGCTGCTGAGGAGCAGCCCTTTGCGGCTGTGGCTGTGGCTGAGGCTGTGGCTGCGGTTGCTGCTGTTGCTGTTGCTCATAAAACTGCTGCTGACTCTGTTGACTCTGCTGGCCCAAACTAGGGTTGATCGGCTGCTGCGATTGAACCACATTCGGCGCACCACGTCTCGCAGCATATTTGGCAGTAGGCTGAGCTTGCTGCTGCGGAGGCTGATCCTGAGGCACAAACTGTATGCCTCCATTGTCAGCTCCAGCCAGCATTGACTGCGGGTCCAAGTTGTTGAAGTTATTAGAATTAAGCATTCGCTGTTGCGAGGCATTGTTCATTGTACCACCCAGATTTCCCGGCCCAGCCTTGGCTTGCTGATCAGATTGGCTCTGAAGTTGACTAGGATCTTGATAACGCATCTGATTAGCATACATTTGCTGACGTTGCTGCTGTGGCTGCTGAGAAGCTCCACGGCTCTTGCCCAAGTAATCCCGAACAAACGAAAAATAACGGTTGATTTCAAACTTGGACTTTTCCAGCATTGTCGGCGTCGTCATATAGATGCCTCTTTGCAGATGTTCAGACTGGTCTTTCAGCATGAATTTCACCTGAAATAGACGTTTTGTTGCAGCCACATTCTTTGTAATATAGTAAAAGAAAGGCGCCAATTCGTCGATTTTCTGGCATATAGACTCAAGAGTCTTCAGCTGTTGCTGAACTTGCTGCTTCTGCTCCACAGTCAGTTCATTGGTCACGTCCTGCAATACGGTCGGAGTCGAGGCAGCTTCTTCATATGCCTGACGCAGCTTGACCTTATCAGCTCCAGTAAAGTGCGATGCAAGAGCCGCAGGCTGTGGTGGTAAAACGGGCCCGGAACCGCCTGGCATCGCAGCTGGAGCCTGAGCCGCAGTCACATTGGTGTTAACATTGGCAGCACCACTAGCATTGAACGCTCCAGCAACTTGATGACCACCAGACTGTAGCGAAAGCTGGTTCTGGTTCAGATTTCCGTTTCCATTGGGTATGAAATTCCTGGCATTGGCTCCTCCAGCCTTGTTGGGCCAAGGTTGGTTCATGCTCGAGTTGAATGCAGCCGAGTTCTGATTCGAGGCTACACCGCCTGCCGAAGGCATGTTCTGAAAGTTCTTAGAGGGAATCTGCTGCTGTTGCTGTTGCTGTTGTGGCTGTTGTTGTTGTTGTTGCTGCTGCTGCTGCTGCTGTTGTTGTCTTTCAAGATTAGCCTTGTTATGAGTAGCGACCCAATTAGCATGGGCTTGATAAACCTGTTTGACAATGTTGATGACAGACTTGGGCAGACGGCCTGATTTCAGCAATTCCGAGATGTCGCCCCAATTATTAACTCCAGGAGGAAGATTGGGTATTCTGCTGAGCAAGGTAGGGGGGATAGGGACATTTCTAATATCACTGACAGAGCCACTGGAAGCAGCAGGTTGCTGGGCAGGTTGTTGAGGAGGCTGCTGTTGCTGTTGCGGCATGTTCATAGTCTGCATGTTCATGGCCTGAGACAGAGGCCGCTGCTGCTGTTGCTGCTGCTGCTGAGAAGCCTGCTCCTGACGAAGCTTTTGCTGCATCTGCATGTACTGAAACTGGTCTCTGGTAAGATTAGCAGGAATGTTAATAGCATCACCACGAGACACGTTCATTGACTGGCTGCCCTGAGAAGCTTGCTGCTGCTGCTGAAGCTGCTGAGGCATCTTCTGATACATGTTGTTGGTAGCAGACTGGGCATTTTGACGGCCAAGCATGTTTGGATTGACTCTGTTTTGAACAGAAGATTTGTCCATCTGCTGCTGCTGCTGCTGTCTCAACCGTTGCTGGTTCAAAAGAGCTTGCTGCTGCTGCTGCTGAGGAACCTGAAACTGCTGCATGTCGTCATTGAGATTATATCCAGGCATTTGGTTCGGATTATAGCCCAGATTCATGCCGTTCATGTTCTTGTTGGCCGGCTGAGCGCCGCCGAAGTCCATCATGGGTTGATTCATTTGCATATTAGACATGGACTCGGGGTTGGTATTAGAAGGCATGGTGTTGTTGGCCATGGTGTTGCTGGGCATGGAGTTGTTGGCCATGGCAGTACTATTTCCCATAGCATTGCTGTTTCCCATGGCATTGCTGTTTCCCATGGCATTGCTACTCCCCATAGCATTGTTATTTGCCATTGCATTTTTCTTGTTTTCCTCGACGGAATCCCGCATAGACTGGATTCTCTTACGGCATTGATTGACATAATCAGCCTGGAGGTATTAGCAAACAGCCACAAAACAGCCTCAAAACAAACGCGCTAAATACTCACCTTCGAAATAGCAGTAGCAAAGACCTGGTTTTCATAGGACTTCGCCATACTGATGATGCGTTCTGGAGGGTAAGTGGAGGCTCCACCTAGGGACTTGATAGCATCGACACTGTAAAGGTTAGGAACAGTCCATAACAACGCCAAACCGCCAGGTATAAAAAAAATTAAGACATGTAAACAGTGGACCGAAAGAATCTGTAAAAAGAAACAAAGAGTCATCCAGCAGAGCCGTGGCAGGGCCCACCTGACCAATCATGACAATGTGCCCATAATTGTGGCTTTTTTTTTAACCTGGGGCGGCGACCAAACATAACCGCATTGGGTAATGCACTAACAACTATCGTATACTCACAGTAAAAAGATCAATCGCTTGCGATCTTCAGCGTCCATGGTTTGTTGCCAGGACTGGCCGTTTGAGGCATCCATCAGGCCGTGGTTGGCAGACACATTGGCCATGGAAGACCCGTTGCCGGCCGAATTGCCGGTATTACCAGCATGATAAGACCAAGGTTCCTGAGAATAATCCATTGGTATAATTAATAGTTATGATGGGCAGGAAGCAGAAGGAAAGCCGGCGGATTAAATAGCAGGTAGACAAAAACGAAGCAATAAGGAGCCTCGGGAGGTATATTTCAGACTCAATATCAAATCCAAAAGATCACCCCTTGTCGATCCGGTACAATCGGGTCAGATTTCAACTTGCTGGTTGGTAGATGTTTGAAGTCAAGTTTGTAGGAGGCCCAAGGGTAGCCAAGGTTAATATTACCAAAACAGAACAAAGTTGCAGCAGGAAGGGAAAGTAAGCGTCAGTCACATGAAACAGGGGGAAAGAATGTATTTGGAGATAAAAAGAAAGGAGATAAAAATATGGAGTTTTAGGAGGAATATTATTTGGTTCATGGGGTTTTTTGTTTTTTTTTTTGGCCGCGTTGTTTAATATCTCTGATTGATTGTATATTTGCATGATGGGGTGGTGCAAGATAAAGCAGATGAGCATGGGTGATGAGGAGGGGTAGGGAGGAGAGGAGGAGAGAGGGTAGATATTGCTCGGGGATTCGGTATGATGGTGTGATAATTATTATATGAGTTTTAGCTGCTGATTTAAGGTCGTGTCGTGGTATTCATGTGCAAGGTTACACGGCTAAGAGAGATGAGTAGAGAGGTTGGCTAGAGGTAGAGGTAGAGGTTGGCTAGAGGTTGGCTAGAGATAGCACCCAAGGCTATGTTTCTATAGACAGAATAATAATAATAATAATATTTGAATAGCCTGGACTATGTAGATAATTATTTCTTCGTATAGCTATCTAAATCTGTTAAGAAATCAGAAATCCTCATAACTTAATTGATGCACACTTGACTTTATCTAAGGCTGTAGAGCTCTCTGTATGGCTGTAGCTTGGGAGCACCGAAGATTGTTAGAGCATTAAGAAAGACTATTTAGAAGACTAAAGCACCTGAATCACTTAAATATCGACAACCTGCAAATAAGTATCTGTTTGGATGTTTATATAGGTCTGTTTGAGAGTATTAAAGATTTAATTTATTACAACACCAGACTATGTTTCTATGGTTCTATGGCTCTTTTCTAACAGGAGATCATACTCGAGAATATACTCTAGAGAGCACTACGGCCTAATTACATTATAACAAAAAAGTACAAAAAATTACCCTTTTTTATATTTATATAGATTTGTTTGAGAAAATTAAAAAATTTTATTTATTACAGTACCAGACTATGATTGTAGGTGTATATGTCTCTATATGCTCTTTGCTCTATGCTCTATCCCTAAGTCTCCTAATCTCAAGTTAAGAACATTATCTAGAATAGCACTACATTACATTAATTACACTTATAACGGCAAAATACAAATAATGACCATTAATATACTCATATAGATCTACCTAAGAGAATTATCAAATTTAATTTACTAGAGCAAAGGATTTGGGTGATTACTATAGGTCTTTCTATTGCTCTTAAGCTCCTAAGACTCTCTATGACTCCCAGGAACACAGACTAGCCTAAAGCCTATTGCTCTATGCTCTATAACAACACCACACTTCATAACTACCAACCGAATTCAATTCAATTCATTTCTACACCCACCTGGAATTGGATCTCATTATCTACTCAAAACTTACTATCTCTCTATTCCCTCCCATGCTCTCTATCCTCCGCACTGTATCTTATTATCTCTACACTCTACTCATCATCCTGCTCCGGTAACCCTCGAGATGGCGACTGAACCTGATTATATGTCGAAAACGGATTAGCGTTATTTTCCTTGAGAATCTCATTACTCGCCTCTTGCCATTCCCTAGACATTGTTGCTGGAGGAGGAGGAGCAGCCAATCGAAACAGTCCAAATATAACCCCAGCTGCGGCAATCACTCCAAACACTCCCGTAACAATCTTGCCGACTTCTCCCGGAGGATGGATGGGTTTTCTAGGGCCCCAGGCTCCGTATGAAATGAACCAGGCCGCTTTTTTCTCGGCCGTGGTCAACTCAGCCCAAGGGCCCTTTTGACGTTCAGTCAATTGTACAATGATATCCTGACGCTCTTCCTCCGTCATCTGCTCCCATCGTCCTTCAATATTGGCCAGAGTAGGATTGGAAATAGCATGAGCATGACGAACTGATGCAACCGAAGTAAGCTGAGGAACTATTGCTCGGCATGTCATTGGCCTAACCAGAGGTTTCAAGGATCGAAGCCTATATAAGTGTTAGAGAGAAAAGAGAGAAAAAAACCAACATTTGAGCCTCCTTTTTTTCACCACCAAATTAGGGACGCGCAGTACACGGTAACTCCGCATCTTCGCCAATGCCCACTGGTTTTTTATTCCAACCATGTTACTTGTAGATGCAAACAATGGGCATAACAAGACAAGTTACTCACAAAAAAAACAGCCCACCACAAAGGCTGGCATCATCTTGAGACATTGACGGCGGAGATCCCGGGTCCACGATTCCTGCGGGCTTGTTTGCATACTTACATTGCCAAAATTCGGTGGAAAAATCACTGGTTTGAAGAGAAAAAAAAAGGTGGAACGATTGTACGAGGCTTTTACCCAAAAGTGAATATCAGACAATTCCATTGGTTGGAAGGGAGGGTGCACGTGACTGCAGCAAGGCAGGCAGCAAGCGTTTAGCAACGGAATATTACTATAGGAATGAGATAAATATTACGAATTTAACAATAAAACCAAATATCAATATTCTCCTACATCTCCCTCAGCAATATCCCCTATACCCTCGTTAAATCCTCGTTAGGGTAATTCTCCACCATCCCCTTTGGGACTTTTCTTCATGAAATTTAAGACCCGTTTCGTTCCAGCCCGGGTCCTTCAATATGCCTCTCTACCGTAGTTTAACCGCTACGCAAGCCCCCCATGCCAGAGTCCTTACCCGGCTCTTCTCCACCTATTCTGCACGTCGTTCTCTAGCTGGCGACTCCACTCCTGTGACTGAGCCTGACGAGCCCTTGGTGCCTACCGGCCGTCGATCTCGCTTTGCTCAGCGCCTGAAAAACGGCCCTTCTTTCGAGGATTTCCTGGCCAATCGCGCCAACGACAAGATCTTCCTGGACCCTGTAGCTGCTGCTGTCGATGCCAACAGTGCGGAGACCAAACGGCTGCCCAAATGGCTCAAGCGAGACATCCCCAAGGGAAAGAACTTCCACAACCTCAAAAACGACCTCCGTGGTCTCAACCTGCATACCGTGTGTGAAGAAGCCCGATGTCCTAATATCGGCGAGTGCTGGGGCGGTTCTGACAAGTCGAAGGCCACAGCTACCATCATGCTCATGGGAGACACCTGCACGAGAGGATGCCGCTTCTGCTCCGTCAAGACGAACCGAACTCCTGGGCCGTTAGACCCCAACGAGCCTGAGCATACTGCCGAAGCAATTGCTAGGTGGGGGCTCGGCTACGTGGTGCTGACGGCTGTAGATCGAGATGATCTCATCGACAGTGGAGGACGGCATTTTGCCGAGACAGTCAAACGCATCAAGTCGAAAGCTCCTCATATTCTCGTGGAGTGTCTTACGGGTGATTTCCAGGGTGATTTCGAAATGGTTCAACTCATGGCCAAGTCCGGTCTCGATGTGTTTGCTCATAACGTCGAAACCGTGGAGGAATTGACTCCATTTGTCAGAGACCGTCGAGCTACCTTCCAGCGAAGTATCAGTGTGCTCCGGCAGGCCAAAGTAGCCAATCCTCAGCTCATTACAAAAACCTCCATAATGCTGGGGTTCGGCGAATCGGACGCTCAGATCGAAGACACTCTCAAGCAGCTCCGCGATGCAAACGTGGACGTAGTGACTTTTGGCCAGTACATGCGGCCTACTAAGCGTCATGTCAAGGTGGCCGAGTACGTGACTCCAGAACGGTTCAATCATTGGCATGATCGTGCGATTGAAATGGGCTTTCTTTACTGCGCAAGTGGGCCCTTGGTGCGATCATCTTACAAGGCAGGAGAAGCGTTTATAGAGAACGTTTTGAAAAATAGACGGCATAATGTGCAGTAGATTGCATAGGAAATGATTAGCAGAGCGGACAATTAGCAGAGAGTGGACAATTAGCAGAGAGTGGACAATTAGCAGAGAGGACAATTAGCAGAACATGGAATTAGCTACACAGCTTGGAATCAGCTACAGAAATCATGGAATTAGCTACACAGCATACAATCAGCTACACAACATCCCGAAGAACAGCATGCAATCCGGTATCGCTGCAATCGCTACAATCTAGCAAAATCACCACAATCCACTAATCGCTAGCACAATCACTACAATTCACTAATCGCTAAATACTAATCGCTACAATCACCCTACTATTCTCACACCTACACCACATGGTGAATGCTCGTCGCATACTCCTCCGGCCCATTCCACACCCCGCATTCACTGCTGCCAAATATCTCCTCGTAATTTGTCACCAGCTCGCTGAACACGCGAGATGGCATGTCCAACGTCTGGCTGAAGATAATGCCCAGGTTGCTGATTGTCATCTTGTTGATTTGTTCGTGCTCAATCACCATATTCATGAACCCACAAAGCACTGTAAGCAGATCTCGGTTCTCTTTCGGCAGAGAATCAAACAGTTTCCGCAACATGGTGATTCTTTCTCTATTGTCATTCAAATTGACTGCAGACGAGAACGACGTGTCCAGCGTCTTCGTCAGCACTGGATCCGGCAGCTCCATGAGCCATTTCTTGAGCAGTCCACAAACAACGTTAATATCCACCCCAGTAACACTCTCCAACACCACATCGTACTCATTGTCAAACATATCCAGAAGCTGTTTGATTGTAGAACTACTGCCGTTGACTCTGAATATTCCTTCTTCCAGATATCCACGGTGGTTCTTGAGGTATTCAATGGCTCGATACAATATAGACGGAATCTCAGCTCCATCCAGCACTTTACTTGACAATTCCACGGCAGCTGCCAACGGAGCACCAATCAACCTCGTATGATCTGCTGTGCTCGCCACAGAACCCTTGCCAGACTCGCTGTACTCGCTCATACTTAGCTGATGACCACCCGAGCCTGCTCTAGATGCACCATCACCAGCTGAGCTCATGGAACCATGACTTGTCACCTTCTCATCGCTGCGATCTTTAGAAGAATCAGAAAATAGCGTGCTTGCTTTCCTCGGAATTAGTCCAAACAATGATTTCTTCCGGAATCCTCCATGGTTAGACGAAATGCTGGGCTTTCTTCCAAAACTATCGCTGTCTGGCGACCGTGCCTGAAAAAAGTGCGACCTACTACTCTTGGTTCGATTCAACGAGCTGGAGCTGCCAACTGATTTCAGAGTCCCGTGCTCTGAGGCCCATTCCTGTCCGGCTTTCGTCACGTTTATAGGTCTCGAAATCGGCATACTCGGTGCTTCATTCTCGTCATCTCGCGAACTACTGCAAATGAGCCATGGTTCAAACGAGTATAAAGAGGCTGCACCCTCCTTAGATTGATGATTTGCATCAAATGTTGGAAGCGAATAATTGGCCAGAGCATCAATCCAGCTGTCTCTCTCCTCATCACTCTCAGCGCAAAATATATGCGTTGTTTCCTTCTCTCTTTTGATCTCAACAATCGAAAGCGCATGTCTATATTGCTTCTCTTCATCTTCGGCGCTCTCCTCACTGACCTGTCGTCCTATACGAGCTCCTGCTACCAGAATAGTACCAAGCAACTCGCCATTTGGACGATCAAAATAACGAAGATACGGTCCAGCAAATACGCAAAACCTGGCCTTCCAGCCAACAATACGGTTTCGTGCTCGCTTGACAAGAAAGCCATGCTTTCGAATCTGAATATTGGCCCCAGTATCGTCCTGAACGTCGATATTCTGAGGCGAAAGCCATATTTGATCGTGAGAAAAAAATGAAGCCACCTTCGACTTGACTACAAAGGGCGGAGATGCAAAACTTGCAATCATTGCAAAATAGTCGTTCAGTAGACTTCGTCGCGTATCCACCTTGGCCGGAGCTGGACTACTGAACAGATTCTTCTCCGGAAGACGCGCAAGATCCAGATTTTGTATAAACGGGCGAATAGACGCGTCCAATTCTTGCAGTTGGCTGTAACTTTTGATACAATACCATATAGCACCTTTTGACCTATACGCGACCGAGAAGATGGCTACCGGATCATCTTTTGTCGTTCTAAGTGAACTTCCAACCTTTCCAATTAGACCGCAGAAGACTGTTATCGTGAAATACTGCAATTGACTCGGATTCATGCAAATAAAGGCCGATGAAGGTGACGAGGGGATCTCTGTCTTGACAGAAGTCTTGCTTGCCCTTCGCTTACCACTGTCAGTCTCAGCACTTTCTCCATGCGAAGTAACAGACTGCGATCGTGAATATGGCTCATCAGTCATAGATCCCCGGTGAACAACAGAAGGCTTCTTGGGTTCCTCCTTGGCTTTGTAGTCCGCTGGATCAGGAGGAGAAGAACTCTCGGTATTCGATCGAGACAGGCTACTTTGATACAAATTGGGCTCTTTCTCTGCACCTGTATTATTGAGGAATTTGCGCTGAGTAGAAATGCCTTCCAGAGAAAACTTAGGCGGAGAATATTGGCCAGACTCCGAAGCTCTAGAGGAATAATAGCCCGAATCCGACGTACGTGACCTGGCAGAGCTAAAGGAGCCTCCGCTTTCCATGCCGCCATCAAACGATGATTTCGTAGAGGAGGTGCCTGAAAAAGCAGTCGCAATTGAAGGTGCTCGGTCCTGTTCAAACTGTTTGGCAAGACTGCTTCCACTATGCTTCTTCCTGTTTGCCATATTGAAATTGCCCAAACCACCGCTCGTATACCATGACTTCTTTTCATTCAGGAGTACTTGCATCTCGCTCTGCAGTTCAAATATCATCTCGTATTGCTCTCGAACAATCTTGGTCAGTTTGGCATTTTCGTACCTAAGATCAGACACTTCATTTCCAGGCTCATCCATCTTCTCAAGATCAGCTATCTTTGCAAACGGGTAATCTTCCAGTGATCCCAGGTCCAATTTAGACGGCAATTTGTCGTGGTGAAGCATGTCTAGCGGATCCAACGAGGACCCAGCACTTTCCAGCGAGCCACCACGCCGTCGCTGACTGTTAGACGAGTACAAGGTGCTTTCCGACATCTCTGGACCTCTCAATGTGTCGACACTGGCATCTGGATTGTCAAACATAAAAGACCGCTTGTCCTTGAATATGTTCGGGCTGATATCCCTGTCCAACGAGTGCGATAACCGGCCATTCTCGTAATCTGCTGGTGGCATTATGTTTGTTTCCGCGTATATCTCTGGATATCAAAGTACGTATTTATTGGACAAGTGCCAATGGCTTCTTCGTCTCGAGCAATATCAAACAGCACAAATGGAGCAGCCTAACCAGTAAAACAAGAAAAATTCGCGCACAAAGGTATTATTGACTCTTGTGCCCGCGTATAATTAACTGAGTAGCAGCGAATTATGATTGCGAAATTAACATTCAGGGCCTACTTTAAGGTTTTTACTTTAGACACCTGCATGAAAGGAGACAAAGTAATCTTGTTATGCATGATTAAAATATTGGACCTTAAAAAAGGAATAATGAATCCGATGATTTTCAACAAAATGTCTCTTGATTTGCTCCGCGTAGATCTATGACCATAGTCTGGATCCTAAGATTAATGCTCTCGGGATGTTGCAGCCGACCCCACAAATCGCCGTGTAGAATAAAATGAACGGGAGAAGAAAGCCTTGTAGTCAAACCTTAATTAGTCATGGCTCGAACGGGACCTGAATAGTCTTCCTAGACGGACTTGTAAATAATAACAAAACCTCTCTGCACTTTACCAGAAGTACATCAAAGGCATGAGACGACAAACATAAACCAGATAAAAACGCATTAATTTCTCAAAAGTCGGTAGTTCCCCTCGACATACTCTTGAACTCCTCAAATGTGCGTATGAACTCCTGGAGCTGGGCCTCTCTGTCAGCCACCTGCTCATCATAATGGTGCTTGAGCTGCTCGATTTCTGCAGCATGATCTTCGCGAAGACTGGCCATTTCATCTTGTCCCCGAGATATATCTGCATACAAGGTTTCTATCTGTTCATGTAGATCGATTTTATCCTTTTGCAACGACTGAATTTGCTTCTCGAGGTCTTCCATATCAGCTTTGTGCTTTTCTTTCAAATCGGCTCTGAGAGCTGATAGTTTGGAATGCAGCTTCTTCTGATACCCCTGATGAAGCTCGTCACTAACATGGCTAACGACGAGATCAATTCGGCCCTGGAACGCTTCAATTTGTTGGCGTGTCTGAACTAGAGCCGATTTCAGAGACTCGATCTCGGTATCTTTTCCAGCAACAACAGCCTCAAGAGCAGTGATTTCGACTGAATGCGCCGCTTTGACTTTGTCCAGATCGGAGATGCTCTGGCTGGGAATTGGCAAGGAGCCGGGAGATACGTGCGGATTAGCACTGCTGGAAACACGGGAGAGGGCTCTCTGAGAGGACATTGAGGGCTGCACCTGTGCGGGTGAAGTGCTTGCCGGCTCAATTGGCGATTTAGAAGCGGGTTCAGACTCGGGAAGAGCCGAGACTGGCGATTTCGCAGCCGATACCGGGGATTTAGCAGCCGAAACCGGGGATTTACCTGCCGATACCGGGGATTTATCTGCCGACACCGGTGATTTGACCGACAACTGCGACACCACGGCCTCAGCCCCGTTCGACGGCGACCTGACGGCCAATTGCAGATCCGCAGCCGATTCAGAAACCTCAATGTGCACTTTTGCATCCGGCGACGAGCTAGAAACGTCATTAAAGCTCCTCTTTCTCTTGTGATTCAACTGATTCTCAGGAGTTACCATCAACGGACTGGCCAAATCCGGCTTAGTCTCCTCGTTATCGTTATCAGAAGCAACATTATAATTCAAACGCTTCTTGGTGACGTGTAAAGGCCCGTTTTCATCGCCAAAAGCAGGTCGCGGACGCGTCGCCAACGGATCGTGCCGTTTCATTTCCAGCCGGTTATGCAGGGAAAGCAGCTGCTTCTTGCTGGAAGAAGATATACGCATGCCGAAGCTGGGTTTCTTGACTGTTGATTCGTCCATTGGAGCGTGTAACGAGCGTGTTTGCAGTGTTTGTTTGGGGGTTGAGCGCAATGTTGTGTGTAGGAAGGTGAGTTTTGTGAGGATACCGGAAATGGAAATAGGCGAATTACGTAAGGTTAGGCGGAATGTTAGCTAAGCAGGAAGGGGAGCAAAAAGGGCAGCGAAAAGGACGAGATTTTGTATAATTTTTATTATTTTGATTTTATTCCTTTTGAATTGTTTCTGTGATCCCAATTCCAGAAATCTCTGGGTGCACTTCTACATCTTTTTCAGCTATTTCTCCAGCTACTTTCCATCTACTCCTCTCTCCTCTCTCCTCTACACCCCAATGAATAGCCTCCGAGGTGGCCATAAAGCCTATGTTCTAACGCTACATGGCCCGACGGCTATTTCCCATGCCATCTCGGGATATTTCACCTCCGACTCCACCAAAGATGTCGCTGTAGTTCGTGGAAATGATCTCGATGTTCTGAGTCTAGATCAGAGCTCTCTGGTTCATGTCCATTCTCTACGATTATACGGCAAAATCATTGCTTTATATACCCTACGGATGCCCTACAAGAAGCTCACTAAGCGCAAGAAGAGCTCACAGCTCGGTAGAAAGGATTGGATGCTGGTAATGGTGAATACGGGCGAGATGTATGCCTGTGGATACTACAATGGCCGATTTGTCAGGACTGCGCTATTCAAAGACGACAATACTCCTCTGTACAGTAAATTCGTCAATGAGGTTCAGATTGCTTCAAACACGGCGTTTGTATGTGTTCACGATCGCCCTGGATGTCTGATTTCCTGTGATTTTTCCAAGCATTTCCAGGATACTTTGGAACAAATCGAGCAGGGCAGTCTACCGGAGACTCCGCTGCTGTTTGGAGAGCCTAAACGCATCAATATTGACTTCATGGATGTCGCAGCTATGACGTGCATTGCTGAAGATGACCGTGAATTCCTCTGTCTGACCAGAAGTCACCCCTTACAATACCTGAAGCACTGCAAAGTCAGAGGTAACGGTTTGCAGGTCTTGAAAAGCCAGACGTCTTCTAGACAAATCTATCGAATGATTATTCCTGTGAAAAACGGCCAGGACAAGACGTACAAGGCACTGCTGGTAGCTACAGGCGTATTTGCATTCTGGCAGCCTGAAATTGGCCTCGGTGCGCCGATTCCGACCAGACCGCTTTATTTCGAGTGCTATGCTGAAATTCCCGGTCTTTCGGAGCTTCCAGACCAGACTATTATAAAGTACTACTTGCTGGGGGCTTCTTCCGGCAAATTCTCAGTGGTTTCCGTCAATTACGACACTGGTGAGATCACGGCCTCTCTGTGCAAGGAGCATTTATCTCCGCCTACGTCGATTGTGCATATTTCCGAAAATTTGTTCTTCATTTCAAGCACTATGTCCGATTCTATGGTCATAAGGCTCGTCAAGAATCAGTCGACTCCAACCAACGACACTGAAGATTGGTCTATCGAGACTGTCGACCGTCTAGACACTCTGTCTCCGATTCTAGATTACACTGCCAATATCAACAGTTACGGCAGTCTCAGTATCATTGCATGCTGTGGGGGACCTCCCAAGGGCTCTATCAAGCGACTGGGCTATGGTCACGAAGTGCATTTACTAGCGACAGCTGGACCCTCAGAAGGCTTCACTGGCTGTTGGACTGCCGTACTATCTGGAGAACTCTATTGGATCATGACTACGCCGTTTGATACCAGTGTTACCAAAGTGACAGCAGCTGGAGATCTAGAAGCCACAAGGCCCAATCATTTGAGACTCGACATGGCTAGTATACTGGCATTTGAGTACTCAGATGCGCTGTATCAGGTGACGTCCTCTGGCATATATTCTACGAAGAGTGAATTGCCCCTTTTCAGCTCAGAAACGTCTATAATACTGGCATGTTATGACAGTCAGCATCATCGCATAGCCATTGTGGAGGGCAATGGCCTGAGTTTGGTTTTAATCTCACTGGAAAACCAATCCATGACTTCTAAATCTGTACAGCTGGAATCACAAGCAGTTGCAATCAGTGCAGGAAGACAGGGTAATGTTCTTGTTGGAGTTCTAGCTTCAAAAGTGCTGGAATTCTCCCCAAATCTAGAGCTCGAGTCTACAATTTCCATCTCGGCTGACGAAATCCTCATTGTCTCGCTTGCATATTCAGACGGCTATGTATATGTCGGCACAGCCAATGGACAAATCTCTGCTGTTGCACAGAATGGCGAGCTTTCCAACATTGCCGATGGTGTTCAGCCTGCTAAACTATTTGCTTACTGTGATGGAGTAGTCTGCTCATCTGATATATCTACTGTGATTCGTGCTGGTAATGCTGCGAAGTTTCTTAATTGTGAGCCAATATTGTGTGCTGCTTCCATAGGTGAAGCTGGAGCAGCAGCATTTGGCACAGAGCGAGCTCTTTTGGCAGTCACCAAGTCGCGGCTTTGTGTTATAGAAATCTCGGCTCAGGAGACTCTTCTTATGCAGCAGAGCACGCTGACAGATGTAGTTCGCAAGATTTGCAGAATTGGAGAGGGGCTTCTTGCGGTCATTCGTCTGGCATATGATGAGGAATCTCTAGATCAATTGCCGATTTATGAGCAGATTCCTGAAAAGACATTCATCGAAATTTTGAAGGAAGATACATTTGAGGTGGTTGATTCTCATCAGCTGCCGGTGGACGAAATGGGAGAGTGCATAGAGTTCATTGAGTGTTCGGAAGGTGACTCGGTGTTCATGGTCGGCACATCTATTAACACGGCCGAAAATGAGTATATCTCTGAGTACTCTGACGACGATGAGAATTCACCAAAGGGACGGCTACTTCGGTTTGTGGTCCATGGTCAGAAGCTGCTTCTTGTTCAATCTGAAGAGTTTATCTACGGTCCAGTTCAGAATATCAAATATGACCGATTGAGAAAGAAAGGCTTGATAAGTTCAGGGCCGAAAGGAATTGAATTGGAGTATTCCGATGGCAAAATCAAGGATCCCGGCAATGCCATGTTAAAAATGGCCGACAATGTGACTGGCATTGCTATTTCTGAAGCAACTGGTAGCACCTTATTGGTCAACCGATTAAGGGAAGCGCTAATCGACCGTGTGCGTTACAGATGGGAAGACAATTCTGTTTATGGATCAGTTAGTAACCCTGTGATACTTCCTATACCAGCAGGTGATACTGCGCAGATGACTATGTTAATAGCAGCCTCAGACGCGTCTCATCTCGACACTGAAGACAGACTACTAGAAATGAGTTTGGAAGAGAATGAACTAGTAATTGAGAGGGAGATTAATCTTGAGGTCAGGACTCTCCAGGTACTAGGAAGTGAACGGAATTTGGACTTCGCTCTAATATCAACAGTGGACGGGGCATTTTATTTATATGGACACTTTTTCGATAGGCAAGAGGAGCATATATTAGACAGCTTGTCGTTGCGTGTGGTGGAGCATTATCGAAATGTTATGGATCTCAAGCCGTTAGAACGAGAGATGATACCCAGGGAGACCTGGCAAGTGGTGGATCTGAGAGTACTGGAAACGTACCAAACTATGAGTACTGCCCAGAAGCAAAGGGTGATTGCGGGTATAGCACTGCCTGACAGGAAGACTCTTGCGAGCCTTGCGGAGTCGTCAGGGCGGGAAGTTCTTCAGGAGGTGGAACACTTGATCGAGAAGTACCACCCGTTACGGTTGCTGTGTCAGGATGGGGTGTAAGGGTGGTTGGGCCATAAGGGTGGCCGCATAATACATTTTACCGGATACATGTGCTCGGGTCGTCTTTCTGGTATCGAGTTTGGCCGCCTGGAGTTGCATTAATGCGCTTGAAGGCAAATTATGGAGTAAGCTGCTACATAATGTTGGATGAGCAAAGGCGGTGCGCACGACGACTTATTATGTGATACGATTGCACATTTTTCATGAATTTATCAAGCATTGAAACGACTGGATTTGGATTGTTTGGCTTGTCTTAAATTATACTTTCAGCTTGAGAACTCACTACAGCTATGAACCATCGGGGCACAGAATTTACAACAGCTTCACCACCTCAAGTTCCTCCAGTTCCGCCGGTATCGCCAGTGTCGATACCTGGAAGTTACGAAGAGATTCATAGTGAAGTGGGGCGATATTATGAGCCGGCTAGCCCAGTGAGTCCAATGCCGTCGGATAGAGACAGAGCAGGGCCCAGCAACGAGCGCTCAGCACTGACAATGGACGAAATGATCTCAGACATAGATTTGAACGACGAGTCTGAGAGCCAAATGACACTGGTGAATGACAAAGGGGCGCATGAGGAACAGAGCGACGAGGTTCCTTCTCGGCCAGACGACATAGCATTTGTCAAGTACTATCTACAGCGAGCGCCTCTGACGCCGGTTCCGCCGAGCTGGAAGAACCTGGACCCGCTGTCGTGGATCAACAGCGAGGACGAGGACACGGAATGGCCAATGAGCCCGGTGGACGACGAGGAGATGGATCCGATGGTGGAGAACCAGCAGCCGGAGGATTGGCTCTAGGGAGTTGCTCTTGGGGTTTTCTTCAGATGCTCTTCGGGTTCTCTTCAGAAACTCTGTATATGTTTACGTACTACGATAATCTTTGTTTAATTGGCGAGCTAATAGCTAGTATTACGTACTGTGTTTTTACGCTATGCTATTAGGCTTCTACACTCTGCTTCTACGCTATTAGCCTTCTCCCAACTCCCCCGCAGTTTAGCCTCAACGTAATCTTCCAAGCTGCAATGACAACCAAACGGTACAAAGACGAGGACGAGGCGACAGATCATACGAAGCGACGGTCTCGTAAGGGGCTGGAGAAGCATTTTCTGTGCGAGGAGCCTGGGTGCGGCAAGACGTTTACGAGGCTGGAGCATCTTTCGAGGCATCAATTGAACCGTAAGTAGTGATTTTAGAGGGGAATTTTAGGTGTTTTAGGTCGTTTAGGTGTTTCTAAGGTGTTTCTCATGCTTTCTTAAACGTTTTTTATACGTTTCTGAGACAATATTCTCCTCCTTTTCGTCACTTTTCACCCCGTTCTCTCCCTTCCCAGACCCTCTAACCCCAGACAAACCCAAACAGATCTTCCGCTGCGAATGGCCCGGCTGCGACAGAGTCTTCGTGCGTGAAGATCTCCGTATACGGCATATCGAGCGCCACGAGAAGAGAAAAGCCACTGGAGGAGTCATTCCGAAACGTTCAACGGCTAAAGGCCTCATGGTCGAGCCAAACAACATGCCTATTCTCGACAAAAACGGCTCGTACAACCAGGACGTCGACTCGAATGTCCTGAGGCTGTTTCACGAGTCTCAGGAGCCCCTGGACGGCGCTTATAACGACAACTTCGTACGGCCCGTGGCCATCGACAAAGTTAACGACTTCTACGGCCCAACGGCTCGTCAACAGCAGTTTTCTCTGTATCCAGACAATCACGATGGAGCTATAAATCACTCGAACGGAGCTATAAATCATACGCCTGTGAGCAATATACGCAGCGGGGCTCCTGGATCAAGACTCGGCATGAGACTTCCAGCTGATCCCATGTCTCCAGCGTCTGTATCCGACAGTATCAGCTCGGCCGTTCAGCCTGCATCGGCTAGATCGAGCGATCTGGTCAATATTCTCAACAATGGGCCTGAACTAGCTGGCCCTAAGCTCCAGAGCAACCCAGTCAATATGAGCAATTCAATCATGGAAAACGGGCCTGATCTCATTCAGTGGCTTTTCTCTGACGCCGTCATGGACAATATCAAAGACCCGTTGTTATCGCCGTCGTTTTTTGAGTCTCCCGTGGACTTTCAGAGTCTTTTCTCACCTCCCTCGGCCCACATGGACGCTGATGCCGTACTAACTGCAGAAACAGTCAACATTCTGTATTCTTATCTGCCGGTAGGTCATATCTACGACGAAACGACCTTGCAGATCTACATCAACAAGTACTGGGACTATTTTCATCCTCAATACCCTCTACTTCATAGACCCAGCTTTGCCTCCAATAGCTGTCCTCCCGGTCTTCTTTGGGCTGTCATTCTCATTGGAGCTGCTTATGATCATGCATTTGACTTCTCGAATCAAATATGTGAGAATCTCAGGTGGGCTGTGTTCCAATCCCCGGATTGCAGAGCTCCTGCTAACTTATGGGTCATTCAAGCCTTGCTGATCATCGAGATCTACGAGAAAACCATGTCTACGAGAGTACTTCATGAACGTGGGCATATACATCATGCTGCAACTATCCAGATCATCAGGAGAGGCTCGGCCTTGTATGGGGATACGGACAATCTGGTGAGTGATCCGTGGCAAAAGTGGATCCACGCTGAAGGTACAAAACGTGCAGCTTTAATGGCATTTATACTAGATGTTTTTGATGCAGCATTATTCGGGCATCCACTAATAATGTCTGTTCATGAAATCAGACTTTCTCTGCCCTGTTCGGAATCTCTCTGGTCGGAATATCCTAGTGAAAAGTCGACTTTACCTGCATCTTCCAACTCGTCGTTCATGCAAGAGCTGAAACGCACTCTTCGCAGAGAACACGTGGATACTGGTCCCTTTGGACGCCGTGCTCTTCTAGCTGGCCTCATATGTATTTCGATAGAGATGCAGAAGCGTGAGGTCCAAGCATCGAGCGTAGGCTGGGCTGATGCTTTCAAAAACACCTGGCGAAGTACATTATCACCGGCACTGGATTGGTGGAAACAAGACCATGACCTGAGTATGATCAAATCAAGTGAGAATTTGTCTCAACAGTCAGTCGATGCTCAGAAAGAGGCACTTCTGGAGAAACTTCCTACAAATCTCGATAGCTATTCTTTTCTCTTGAGCACTCAAGGCTGCACGTCGCCGTTTTTCCATCTGTCTCATATTCTTTTGGCGACTTCTCTTACTGACATTCAGATATATGCCGGCTCCCCGACGGTATTCAACCATCCTACGCAGAAGTTGGATTGGGAAGGTGCTAGTAAGAAACTAAAGGCTCTTATCAACAAAGATACAGGGAAACAGGCATTCTGGCATGCCATCAGGTTTCTACGTGAAATGTTCCTGGCCTCTCCAAAGGAACTACTTAATCGCAAAAACAGTGTGCAGACACCGTCCCAGGAATACTCATGCTGTTCATGTCGATATAAGGTGACTAAGAGTGTTGGTGGATCGCCAGCAAGTTCTGTAACGACTGCCTCTCTAGATGGAGTATCTGATAGATCAAGGCGTGAAGACTCAAGTGCTGAGTTTGCAGAGACCATTGGACCCACTGAACCGATGTCGGACATGATCAAGATTGAGTATGATGGAGCAAACGACCCGATATCGAAACGACCTCACATTCTGTTTGTATGTGCATTGGTTGTATGGGCCTTTGGATTTGTCGATTGTGGCCCGGAACAGAACATACTTGGCGATAGAAAGCCGCATATTCCAGAAGGAGCGTCGTCCGATCAAATTGCTCAGGCTTGGAACGACCTCATAGACAATATTCCTAGCAAAGAGGACGGGTATTCGTACTTGCATCGAATGTCGTCGTACCCGGTCTCTCGGCTGGATCAAGTGCCTGATCGACAGAATACAGTTGGATTATTACGGCTGATTAGGTCTTCTCTAAGGACTCAGACATGGGAGCTGGTCGGCGAAGGTCGTCGCGATATCAATCATTTGATATTACGATCGCTAGGTTGTACGGATCCGATCTGTAGTTATATGTTCAATCCACGGCCGAAGCGTTAGTCTGCTAGGAAATAGCTATTTATGAAATCATGTTAGCATTGTGACGATATTTAAGAATTTACAGTAAATCACAGCTTTAACAGTCATTCGGTGGGTAGAGCTTTCGTAACTGGCTGGTCTCCGTTAACAGAATCGTTAGGTGATCTCCGTTAACAGATTAGTTAGGCTGATCTCCAGAATTCGTTAGGCTGATATTTCGGTGACAAATTCGTTAGCTGGCTGCTTTGGCTACCTAATCCTGTTCTGCTATAGCTACCAGACGCTCCTCGATCTCGTCGGGCGTAAGCTGTCTGAACTTAGGGCTCCCGTCAATGCCCACCACGCCGATTTCAATGTCGTTTTTGCGGAAATCCACCGCCAGAACCGTCGATAGTGCTGTGATTGCCGTCTCCACCACCTCTTTCCAGTCTCCAGAAGCATAGTCCTTCTTTTTGAGCTTTTTGTCCAAGTAATTCATGGCATCCTGCTGCTTGGGGCCCGTAGCTGTAGCCTTGTAACCAACAAAATAGCCAGCAGGATCGCATTTATACAACAACGGGCCCTGCTCGGGATCCAACGAAATAAGACTCACGGCAACACCGAGCGGTCGCATGTATGCACGTTGGGTATATACTTGGTTGATATTGGCAATGCGTTTGGCCAGCACATCGCAAGGCATGTCGTAACCGTGAACATAACGGAACTCAGTAGCTTCACTTCGTGCTCGACTAACGGCCGCTCGAGCGTCGGCGATCTGGCCGGTCAAAACTGCGCCAACAGTGTCGGAGAGCTTGAAGATATAGCTGACAGAAGACGCATCCAGAAGCTTATCAGGGACCTTTTTCTGGCTGATTACCACGGCCGAGTCTTTTCCTCGAATGGCAATTGAGGTTATATTAGCGGATGTTATGGCTTTGAATGCATATTCTGGCGTTAATGGGTGATTTCTAATGGGGAGTGTAGGTGTACTTACCAACTTGGTAGAGTCGACCCTCGGGGGAAAATATAGTGATATGGCGATCGAATCCTGCACTGCCTGGGAGAGAAGTTAGAAGGGCAATTGTGGGGTTGTAGAGCGGTAGAAAGCAACATACCTGACATGGTGGTGGTGGTGGCGGATGGAGAGTGGAGAGAGTTGGGAGTTGGGAGGTTTTCTTGGGATTTTCCTTAGGGATTTGTGAGACGTCCTTGGGAGATTGGTGGGTTTTCAACGGCCTTCGCTGGGTTTTCAACGAATTTCAATGGGACTTCTCGAACTTCAATGGGACTTTCTCGAATTTCAGTGGGACTTCTCAAGTTTTAACTCCTCCATCCTCCATGGTCGTCAAAACTTGGTCGCCCCACGCCAACGGGTCCACAATGGCCTACGACGCCAAAACCGTGGACTCTACTCCCTTCTACGAGGACTTCCTCGGTGAGTATCGCCCCAAGGTGTCGTACCACTACAACGAAGACATACGAGAGTTCCATTTTGGGGCCCGACATCCCATGAAACCAGTCCGTCTGATGCTCACGGACCACCTTATTCTAGCATATGGATTGCATGAGAAAATGGATCTTTACCAGCCTCGGCGAGCTACCGAGGACGAGGTTCTGGCGTTCCACGCCCCGGAATACATTGATTTCCTGCAACGAGTGACTCCAGACAACGTTAAGGAGTTTGCATCGGATTTTTCCAAGTTCAATATCGGAGAAGATTGTCCTATCTTCGACGGCATATACGACTATAGCAGTATATTTGCTGGTGCGTCGCTGGATGCTTCAAGAAAGCTCATTACTGGCCAAAGCGATATCGCTATAAACTGGACTGGGGGCCTACATCATGCGAAAAAGTTCGAAGCTTCGGGCTTTTGTTATATTAACGATATTGTTCTGGCGATTCTGAATCTCCTAAGATATCATTCTAGAGTGTTGTACATTGATATCGACGTTCATCATGGAGATGGAGTCCAGGAAGCATTCTACACCACAGATCGGGTCATGACTCTGTCTTTTCACAAGTATAACGGCGAGTTTTTTCCAGGAACAGGCTCTACCGAGGAAACTGGCGTTGGAAACGGCAAGCATTTCAGTCTGAATGTTCCTCTACGGGACGGAATCGATGACGATAGCTATGTCTACCTGTTCCGATCCATTGTGGAGCCAGTCATGACGAAATTCCGCCCTGGAGCCATTGTTCTACAGTGTGGAGCAGATTCTCTTGGAGGCGATAGACTTGGATGTTTCAATTTGAATATCAAGGCTCATGGGGAATGTGTGCGTTATGTTAAGATGTTTGGTGTGCCTTTGCTGGTGGTTGGTGGAGGTGGATATACGCCTCGAAACGTGAGCAGGCTGTGGGCATACGAAACGTCGATTCTGCTGAATGTGGACATGGACAACAATCTCCCTACGAGCATGCCGTTTATTGAGAACTTTGCGCCTGATTACACGTTACATCCGCATCTGTCAGGAAGAATAGACAACAAGAACACTCGAAAGTACCTGGAAAGTGTCAAAGTGAGAGTGCTTCAGCAGCTCAAGTACTTGAACGGAGCTCCGTCGGTGGAAATGCAGGTGATCCCGCCGGATTTGGAGGGCCATGACGAGGAGACGGATAGAGCGTTGGCCGATGAGGAAAGTGAGGCTGCCCAGGATTTTATCGGTAAGGATGCATGAGTTGCTACGCCGCTTGGAGCACAAGGGGGGGAATGGGAATGAGGTGAGAGAATGGGGAAGTGTGGGAATGTGGATAATGAGGAATGTGTGGGATACGGGGGAGATGAGATGACGGAAGGTTGCAGTGCTGATGCTGGGGAGTGATGGTTCAGGTACGAGATGGCAGGAGAAGGTGCAGGAAAAGATAACCAAAAAAAGATGACAGGCGGTAAATTACACGCCGATCGTGTTTATGTGCCGATCGTGTGTATGTGCGCGTGCGAAAAGGTGTATTTTCCGGCTGTCGAGAGGTGTTTTGGGGGGTGTTGGCTGTCGTAGCTGTACGGCAGCGGGTGTACGACGGGTGTAACACAGGCAACGAAGGACGGAGGACGAAGCAGGCAGCACAACGAGCAGGCAACACAACACAACACAACTAAGCACGCACGCAGACACTGTTTACCGAAACCACAAGAACACAAGAACACAAGAATACGATTGTATACCCCTGCCGTCTAAATCTACGAATCTCCCTCAAACCCCCCCCCCCCCGTTACCCTCCCCCGCGAAATTTCCTTGGCGGGACTTCCCGGCTTCAGGTGGGGTTCGCACGACCAAACAACCGACTCTTCTCATCTCCAGCCGACTATTTATTGTTTAATGATCTGTACACTAGCTGGGAATTACGTCTGCTAACGTTTATAATATATATAAACCAATTCCTGCTCCACTTACCCTCCAGTCAGCCCCCCTCAACACCCACCGTTGTCCCCACACGACCCGTCCATTGGACCGATGGAGTTTTTTTAACGTTCTCCAACGGTATTTGACTTTAAAAACCCCCCAACTCAACCACCACAGTAGAACACCCACGGGCGCATATAATAGGACAAAAAGCGTTCCTCATACCCCTGCATATAATCTCATGTCGCAAATCGAGCTAGAAACCTCGCCGTCTCAGCGTACCTTCGAGAAGTATGCCCGCCTAGTGGACGAAAAAGACCCCTCCAAGAAGTACCTGTCGCTCGATGACTTCCTCAACGCCATTGCGCCGTCCACCGAGGACTACCACAAGATAGGCCGCAACTCGTACGCCATGCTGTTCCAGGTGGCCGACCGCACGCACAGTGGCCGAGTTTCCCTCAGCGACTGGCTGGCGTTTGAGCACTCGCTGGACAAGCCGGCTGCCGAGTACGAGATAGCCTTCCGGTTCTTCGAGAGCGACGGCAGCGGCACGGTTGATTTCGACAAGTTTGTCGACATCTGCAAGGCCAACCGATCGGACGACGCTCTTCCCTTTGATTGGAACACCAAATGGTCCAGTCTTTATGTCGGCGACAAGTCCAAGCGTCACCAGCTGACGTATCTGATGTTCTGCCAGATGCTCAGTGGGTTGACCGGTGAGCGTGTTCGACAGGCGTTCCAGCTCTACGACTCCAAGAAGACCGGTTACATTCTGCCTGAGGAATTCGAGGAAATCATCACCAAAGTCGCCAGCCACAAGCTCTCGGACCCGCTGCTCAAGTCGCTGCATACGCTGTGCAACGTCAGCAATTCCAGCAAAGTTAGCTATTCTACTGTGCGGGCCTTTTTGAACGTGATTCGCCAGGTAGACTTGGTCGACATCATTGCCGACCGAGCATGCAGCAAATCCCCAAATGGAACCATCACCAAGCACGATTTTCTGGAAGAGGCGTCGAAATCCACCAAGTTTTCGATCTTCACTCCGCTGGAAATCGACATTCTGTTCCACTTCACGTCCCTGGACAACACCTCGGGCCGTCTTTCTCTCGACGACTTCCGACGAATGTTCGACCCCACATGGCAAGACCCCACTGCGCGGTACCAGCAGTCGGCCAAGCTCAAGGTCGACGCTGCCAAGCACGCCTTTACCGACCCTCATTCCTTCTTCGGCGAGGTCTTTGAATCTGTATATAATTTTGCATTAGGGTCCCTTGCCGGAGCCTTTGGAGCTACCGTGGTCTACCCCATTGATCTGGTCAAGACTCGAATGCAGAACCAGCGTTCCGCGCAGCCTGGTCAGCAGCTGCTATACAAGAACTCCATCGACTGCTTCAAGAAGGTGATAAGTCGCGAGGGTGTTCGCGGGCTTTACTCGGGCCTGGGTCCTCAGCTTGTCGGTGTGGCCCCTGAAAAGGCCATCAAGCTGACTGTCAACGATCTTGTCCGTGGAAAACTCACGAGGTCCGATGGAACTCTTCCTCTGTGGGCAGAAATCGCTGCTGGTGGTTCTGCCGGTGCTTGCCAGGTGGTGTTTACCAACCCTCTGGAAATCGTCAAAATCCGACTCCAGATCCAAGGTGAAGTGGCTAAGAACGTAGCCAACGTGCCTAAACGGTCGGCCATTTGGATCGTCAGGCACCTGGGTCTCGTCGGTCTGTACAAGGGAGCATCGGCCTGTTTGCTTCGAGACGTGCCGTTCTCGGCCATTTACTTCCCTGCCTATGCACATTTAAAAAAGGATTACTTTGGAGAGGGACCGGGGCATAAACTCGGAGTGCTACAGCTGCTTCTGGCTGGCGCAATTGCCGGTATTCCTGCAGCTTACTTGACGACTCCTTGTGACGTTATCAAGACGCGACTTCAGGTGGAGGCCCGATCGGGACAGACAAGCTACACAGGACTGGCGCACGCAGCAAAGACGATATTTTCCGAGGAGGGCTTTGCAGCTTTCTTCAAGGGAGGACCTGCGCGTATTTTCCGATCGTCGCCGCAGTTTGGTTGTACTTTGGCTGCCTACGAAGTACTACACCGACTGTTACCGTTGCCGGGCCACGAGAAGACAGAGGCCGGCCACAAGGTACCGTCGGCAGATGCTCTACCTAAAACAGCAACGAAGCATATCCGAAGTAAGAATGCTTTGAAGATTCTACTTGATATAGATGAGAACTTTGGACGACCGGGAGTGCTTACGCCAGGTAGATTGGCGTTGGTTCCTGGGGCGAAGAACTGAGTAGACAGTAGATGTATAATGGAGAGGGAGTAGGGGGTAGGAGATTAGGAGATTAGGAAAATTAGGAGTCTAGAAGTACTAGAGACTGGTGATTAGCAATATCTAGAAGTACTTAGTAGTGAGTGATCTAGTGGTATCTAGTTGTGATCTAGTTGTACTTGGTAGTGTTCTAGTAGTACTTAGTAGTGTTACTCTACCAAGACCGATGCTCAGACCTCGGAACATACCAAGCACAACAACCGAATATTATAATAAAAACCACATAATCACAATCCTCTACCTTCAATTATCCCCCCTGATAAAAATCCCCCCTTGTTTCCACATTTTTATCCCTCGTTGTCACTGCCGGGTAACCCTTACTAATAACGCTCCATGTTTGTTGAGCTTAGCTTCTTGCCTTAACAACTTGTCTATACTGAAGGTTTGCTTAGTGAACCAGCAATCAGATACACAACTGCGAAACGCGCCCTTGAATTAGGGACAATTTCAACATGGATTACGATATGATAGATAACGTAAGTGGAAGATTCGGGCGGCCGATGGCTTAATTGTGGGCGGGTAGCGTCACTAGGCAAGGCGTCTGGGCGCTAGAACGGCGTGATTTCGTAGATTCTTTCGTATTTTCCCACGTAGTGTAATCTTGCAGCCTAACTAACGTGTAGGATGATGTTAACGATGTCACGGTTATTTCGGTCGATGAGGACGACGACGTTTTAGAACATGATGGCCAGATGCGCGACAAATTGCCTGAGGAATCGGCAGCAGATGGTAGGTAGAGCAGACGGAGATTGGCCGGGAGGATGGCCTGTTTTTGGCCCGTATTTGGTCCGTTTGTTCGCCCCTTTCCACATCTCTAACCCCCCAGTTGATCTCATGAAGAAGAAGTCCTTCCCGCCCTTGGAAGACCTCGAACCCCTCACCGAAGGCTATGCCACCTGGAACATAACCGACTGGAAATCATTAACGGAACGTGTTCATGGCCCGGCGTTCGAATTGGGCGGTTTCCACTGGCGATTGCTGCTGTTCCCTGAGGGAAACCGCTCCGATCATGTGTCGTTGTATCTGGAAGCAACTCCTCCTCCTCAGGTGCAGCAATCTCAGTCCACCCAGGCTGACGATGCCGAGTCTACTCCTGACGAGGTCGCCGACTCGCAGCCCGACGTTTTGCCCAAGGAGCCTGAGGATGGCGACGAAAGCCCCGAAGACGACGGCGATGATTGGGCAGTTTGCGCTCAGTTCGGCCTCGTCATGTGGAATCCCGATCACCCCACCGTGTTCCATCATAGTTCTGCTCATCATCGATTCAATTCCGAGGAAACCGACTGGGGCTTCACTCGCTTCTACGAACTTCGTAAACTACTGTCTTTGCAACTCGGACGAAATGCCGCGCTCATTGAAAACAACCGTGTCAACATTACAGCATATGTGCGTCTCATAAAAGACGAAACCGGTGTACTATGGCATAAATTCGAAAAGTACAACTCCAAAAAGGTCACCGGTTATGTCGGCTTGAAAAATCAGGGTGCTACTTGTTATCTCAACTCTCTGCTTCAATCTTTATACTTCACCAAGATTTTCCGGCAAATCGTCTACAACATCCCTACCGACAGCAAAAAGAACTCGGTCACCTCGGCTTTACAACGTTTATTTTATCAGCTGCATTCTTCGGTACATCCTGTTGGTACCTTGCCCTTGACTAAATCCTTTGGATGGGATACTGCCGATGCCTTTACACAGCATGATGTTCAGGAGCTCAACCGTGTTTTGATGGATAAACTAGAAAACGACATGAAAGGCACTTCTGTTGAAGGTGCTCTGAACAATGTCTTTGTCGGTGAGACTAAAAGCAGTCTGAAATGTCTCAATGTGGATTTCCAATCTTCTCGACTCGAGCCTTACTGGGATATCCAACTGAATGTCAAGGGCATGAAAAATGTCGAAGAATCATTTGATGACTATGTCAGAATTGAAAGGCTGGATGGTGAGAATCAGTATCTAGCTGGCGACGGCTATGGATTGCAAGATGCTGTCAAGACTTGCTTCTTTGAGTCGCTGCCTCCTGTCCTCCATTTGCATTTGAAGCGTTTCGACTATGACTACACCATTGATACTGTGGTCAAAATCAACTCGCGTTATGAGTTTGGTCTTGAGATGGATCTGGCCAAATACTTGGATGAAGAATCCCCGAAAAGAGACGAAAATTGGGAATATGTTTTACATGGTGTTCTGGTGCATAGTGGCGATTTGAATGTCGGTCACTACTATGCTCTTATTAAGCCCGAAAAGGAGGGTGGATGGTTCAGATTTGACGATGATCGAGTTACCAGGGCCACTATGAAGGAGGTGCTCGAGGAGAACTATGGCGGTGAACCTCACCCTCCTGCAAATGCCTTGCATAACCCTTCTGCTCGAACTCTTCAGAGGCTAAACTACAAACGAAGCTCTAATGCTTATATGCTGGTTTACATTAGGAAGAACATGCTGGATGATATTCTAATGCCTGGAAGTGATGCAGTTCCAGAGCATATTTCTCAACAGATTGCTGATGAAGCCAAAGAAGAGATTCTGCGTAGAAAGCAAAGAGAGGAGCAGCAGTACTATATCAATATTCGTGTCATGACAAACACGGAATTCAGTGCTTATCAGGGCTTCGACTTGGGCAATTGGATCAAGCCATCTGAACCTGGTTATGCATCGACACTCAGTTTCAAGAAGAATCTGCCAATATCGGCTCTTTACAAGTTTGTTGCCGAAAAGCTGGATCTCCCTCAGGAAAAGACAAGGTTGTGGACAATGACTGGGCGGCAAAACAAGACCACACGACTTGACCGTGTATTGTCTCCGACCAGTGAGAGTCCGGTGGATTCATTGCCAGTGAACAACATTGTAAAGAATTCACGAGAACTATGGCTCTGGGTGGAGAATAGTTCCGACTCTTCGGCAAGTTCTGGTAATCATCATCATCACATCAGTGACTTCTTCAGTAATGGAAATGGAGAAGAGAAAGATGAGCCAGAGCATCGAAATTGCATTTTCCTCAAATACTTTGACCCCTACCGCCAGCAGCTTCTCGGTGTGACGGCATTTTATGTTGATTCTTCTGATAAGATCAACAAACTGAACAAAGTCATCACGGATAAGATGAACTGGCCTGCGGACACGCCCATTAGACTACTGGAAGAAGTGAAGCCGGAAATGATAGAAGAATTGCGACCCAAGGTGACTTTCAAGGAGAGTGAAATTTCAAACGGTGATATTATCTGCTTTGAAAAGGTTCTTTCACCGCAGGAGTTGTCTCAAATCAATGGATATCAGACAGCAGCAGAATTCTATGACTTTTTGCATCATCGTATTCTTGTTTTGTTCCAACCTAAGGAAGAAGAACAGAACCTGGCCAATAACGATGGTGCTAAGAAGCCGGATCAGGAGTTTGAGCTATGGTTCTCAAAGCATGATACACTCAAGACGATGACAGAAAAAGTTGGTTCTAGTTTGAGTGTACCATCTACTCACATTCAATTCTTCACCATGTCTAGGAATGGGGTTATAACTGCGGTGCCTCATAAGGCGGATGAGACACTACAAGAAATCATCATGGGATCCTATCTTCCACGAACAGATGCGACGACTATACTTTATGAGGTTTTGGACATGAGTTTGCAAGAGCTGGAAAAGAAGCATTTGATCAAAGTGTACTGGCTTACAAATGGCTTGTCTCAGGAACATAAGTATAAGCTGTTGCTGTCCAAGACAGCCAATACAGGAGATCTGCTTGACCAGTTGAGAGAAAAGGCGAATATACCGGAAGAAGTATTGCCTCGAATCAAGGTCTGGTCAGCGGCCAATGGACGAATTGGAGATTTGTTGATGCATGATTATCCGGTGAGTTCGATTCTTCCTTCAGCAGACATCTATGCTTCGGTGATGCCGGATGAAGAGTATGTGCTGCTTCAGACTCAGGTGTGGACGGACAGAAAGCTTGTTCCGGTGATGCATTTCGAGAGGGATCCTTCTAGAACACATGGGATTCCGTTTTCGTTTGTTCTGATCAAGGACGAGCCGTTTTCAGAGACGAAGCATCGACTTCAGAAGGCCATGGGGTTGTACGATAAGATGTTTGAGAATATCCGTATTGCGCTTCTTTCGGCGCATAACGTGTCGAATGTGCAGTACCTGGACGGGAAGACGGACGAAGATGAGGAGGATCTTTTCAGCAGTGTCCATGAGGGCATGTATATTGGGTTAGATCATGTTGATAGGACGTCACGAAGGGCGTTTAGTCAACAGACACCGATATACTTCAAGAGCTAAGTAGGGGGGAATTGACTTGGCGTATTATTAAATAGTTTATCATTAAATTAAATCATTCGTTTATGGGCGTTTATGGTGGTGTGTATCGGAGGAGATACCAATTGTAAGGGAGGGGAGAGTGAGATGAATCGTATGTTAGGGGGTTGGATATTAAGGGTTTGGAATATTTGAATCAGACAGGTGGGGAAAGTCTGAGGGGAAATGCATGTTGGTTGTAGTTATGAAAACTGGCTGTTGCAGTCATTAGAGCTGTTTGGCTGTTTAGCTGTATGACTCGTCAGTTTGAATTATGGAGTTTGACGTTCAGGAGAATGAGAGATGAGAAGAGCAGAAGTACAGCATAGAACAATAAGTACAGCGTAATACGGAGAAATACAGAGTAATACAGCATAATGGACATAAGAGAAATAATAACGTATTTATGATATATTAGTTTGAAATTACGAGAAATATAAGAAATATATCACCATGTAACTGAATACCATGCTGCCATACAGCCACTACAGAAGCATTCTACTCTAAGAACACTCCTCATCTCCACCTCTCTCAACTCTCCCCTCTCTCATCTCTTCGCCCTCCCCTCCCCTCTCTCTCCAACCAATAAAACCCATTTTCTCCAACTCTTACCCACTGCGCCCGCCCCGCTTCTATATAAACCACCGTCGCCCACCTTTCAAACCCCGCATTTTTCACCAAGCCCCAACCACACTTACCTTTTGCCCCAAGCCTATATAAACCACCCCTCCACCATCTGTACTTTCTCTCCACCACTGCACTTTGTCTGCATAAAACTCCCCTCGTAGAAAAACCTACATGTCTCCAATGCTCTATAGAAGCACTCTGGGCCTAATTCGCGGTGTGTCGGCTGTATGGATAGAACTCCGCTATGAAGAGTTCATCAGGGAGCTTGTTTCTATGACCTGTGAGAACGGCAAACTGGACATTCTGCTGCTATCTACGCCCAAAAGCGTCCTTGCCGTTCAACGTATGGTCCGAAGTTTGTATGATATTGCGGAAAAAGAAGCCAAGTTGCAGCATCGTCAAGGTGTCGACGTGACCATCTTAGTCGATGGCTTGGACGTCGAGACGGACCGAGACGAGAAGTGGGAGGTTCTGGCGGCTGCCGTATGGGAATCGGATCTTCCGAAGACGTTCCGCAAACTGTATCCTGATAGCTTGGATATCAATGGGCTTCCCGAGGTGATTATAGGCACGTCTTCTGCTCACGACGGCTCCCTGTCGAGCATTCCCGTCGAAGGACACTGCCAGGGCGCTTCTCCGACAAAAGAAGTCGATGAGGAAGAAGAGCGTCAAGAACGTGAGGAATTGTCGCATTTGAACGATGGCAGGCCCATGGCTAACAGTCGAGGCTGGGAACATAACGTGGTTGCTGTAGGAGGCACCTTTGATCATTTGCATTCGGGCCATAAGTTACTGCTTACAATAGCAGGATACGTGGCCAAAGACGTACTCATAGTTGGCATTACCGGCCCCAAGTTGCTGGAGAATAAGAAGTACGCAGAGGCCATGCAGCCCTTTGACTATCGGGAAGATCGTGTAAAACAGTTCATTGAGCGAGTGTTTCCGGGCCTGGACCTTCAGACCACGATGATTAACGACATATATGGCCCGACGGCCAGTAATGAAAACATAGATGCATTGGTTTTGTCGCATGAGACGCGAGCTGGTGGGAAATCCATCAATGATTTCCGCAGATCAAAGGGCTGGCATGAGCTTGTGTTATACGAGGTCGGTTTAATTGGAAGTCATCATGATGGAGAGAAGCTGTCGAGTACTGATATACGGCGAGCTGAGGTGGAGAAGAAGCGAATATCGGCTTTGTAGTGGAGGAACTGAGGAACTGACTAGCGAATCTGGGCATTCGGTTGCTTTCCCTGAGGTTCATTATGCGGATATTAATGGTTAATTGTGACGTTAATTGGCATTAATTGGCATTAATTATGACATTAACTGGCATTATTTCTTCGTTACCCCTCGTTAATCGTCCTTTCTGCGTCGCGAAATAACCTCGTCTATCAGCTCGACCAGCATATCTGAGCCCCATTTGACTCGTTCTTTCTGCTTCAACGACGACGTCATGCTTGTTTCTTTTACAGTTTTCTGGAAGTACTGGATTCCTCCAAGTGTAACTGTATCTTTCGTGGCCAGTACCAGTTGAGCTAGCGATTCCCCATTGCGTTCAACCTCGGTCGCCAGGCCCAGGCCAACTGATTTGACCTTTTCGGCTGCTTTTCCGACCGTGTTCAGGAAACTTATGAAAAACAACTCGCAGAAGATCTTCACCGAGATGGAAGCTGTCATGAAATTGACAGGCTTTAGCACATCCAAGGTCATTGCTCCCTTGCTCACCAATGCAGCATAGAGCTTAGCGTAATTAATGGTTTTCAGCTTGGAGTTCTCAGCTTCCACGTCTTCACCGTCTTCAAGCTCACCAAGGTAATCCCACAGAGCAAACTGGAAGGTCTTCTTGAACGAGTGTTGAGTGCAAAGTTTAGCGGCCAACAAGGCATAAAACGGGTTGTAGTTAGCTTCGCTAGCACAACAATGCAAAATCACCATTGGAATGTCTCTTTCCTGCTTGTTCCTTAATCTCAGCTTTTGTATCCGTTCATAAGCATCAACATAGTCCTCACTGCTCATAATAGCCACGAATATAGCTCGTCTAATGTCGGTGTTCATGCGCTCATCACGAGCCAGCTGCATGTAATTGATATCATCGGTATCAAGTGTATCATTAGCAGCTGAAGAAGTTGTAGTAGTTGGAGTACTGCTGCTCCATGCTGCTCCGACTATCCACCATTTGCCTTTTGTCTCGGCATTGTGCAGATCATTCAATGTCACCTGCAGTGGATCTGCCTTGCCAAACCCTCCAAGCAACTTCTTCAGCTTTTGCACCATTGCAGTCGACATGTCGGAAGTCGCCTTGTGCTTGTTGTTCTTCAAATCTACAATGGTATCGATGAGAAACCTGGTTCGACTTCCAAGGTTCTGAGATCGTTCCTTTGATATCTTCTCCTGAAGCAACAGAATGATATCCCTCAATGCAGCAGGATCGTCGCTTCTCAGCTGAGAGCCTGAATGCCGGATGATTTGCAGCAGTAATTCAATGCTGGATTCACTGAATTCTTGAATGAATTTCCTCACAAAGTCGTAGATCAGCTTGTTGGAGATGAGCTGGAATGAATACACCTCTGTTATCAGAGAGAGCAGATTACTGGCTTGTTTTCGCTCGAAATTCATAGGTTTCTCGGCCTCAGCCTCGAACTTCTCAACCAGAGTCTGAATGAAATGTGCACCGAACTCCACGCCTACGGAGCGATACAATGCAGTTGCCAGTGCAGCATAGACGATCAGAAAGCTCTCCAGCAGTGTTCCCTGCATGCTTATACTGTCAATAATGATAGACGTTACGACGTTATTCAGCTGGTTTCTCGGCTTGGTCAAGTAAAGCTGAGTGATTTCATCGACAATGCTGATAATATTCGAGTCACTGAGTCGATTCATCAGACCTTTGAGCTGCCGACGTAGACGTGCGAGTTCTTCTGATTCGCCAGACTCGGGATTCAGGAGCTTTCTTTTGCTCGGTGGAATATAGGCACCTGAACTGGGTGCAACATAGGGGTTTTCCTTCTGCTTTGGTGGGGAAGTGGACTCTGGTTCTGTGCTTTCAGGCTCAGGCTCAGACTCATCTTCCGCAGAACTCTGTTCGTCTTCGGAACTGCTTGCGAAATTGTCGAAATCAAGATCTCCTAGTAAATCATCCAGACCGTCGTCAGCTTTAGGTAGTTTCATGTCTTTGAGTTTGAGCTTCTTGGCCCAGTATTCCATGTCGATTTCGTCCTCGGCCATGAGCTGAGCGTCGTGATTTGAAATAGGAGTGTGTGATTTCTGTTTATGCGATTCTTTGCGGGGTTCCTTATGCTTTTCTTTATGCGTTTCCTTATGCTGTTCTTTATGCTTGGTTTTGGTGCTATCTGCTGATTTGGTCTCGGCAGCTGATTTCGAGCTCTTCTCCGGCTTGATTTCCTTTGAACTCTTAGTATTCAACTCCTTTTGCTTGTTCTTCTTCTCCTTCAAAGCTCGTAATTGCGCCCAAGTGTCGTTAGAGTCCAATTCCGGCTCGTTATCATGATCTGATTCTAGATCCTCGTCCAGATCCTCCGCCAAATCCTCCTCATTCACATCTTCCTCACTGGAACTTTCCCCAATGTCCAAAGTCTTCTCCTGCACTTCCTTCAACGGCTTATTCGACTGCTTTTTCACTGCTTTTTTCCCACTTTCTTGCTCATGTCGTCGCAGTTTCTTACTCTTTCGGGCATTTTTCCGCATCTCCTTCCGCGAAAGTCCATGTTTTCTCTTATTATTCAACTTCCACGAGCCGTCTTCATGATTCCCAGGCCCTATTTCATCCAATATTGCTTGTGGAAGCTTAATTCCTTCGTAGTCTTCCGACATGGTTGAGTTGAAATTTTTGAAGATATAAAATATAAATTTATTTATCAGTGAAAAACACACAGAAACTTATCAGATGGAGGTGAAAATGTCAGAATTTTTTAATTGGAATTCTTGAATATTTTTGAATATATACATAATAAATACCATAAGAATCACATAAAACATACTAAAATCCTCTTTTACCTTCAAAAACCACCTTTTTCATCAACCTTTCTCTCCTCCTTCTTCGTCTGATCTTCCTCCAAAGACCCAACTCAACTTCCCTTCTGCCAAACTTCAACCTCGGGCTTTTTGCCAATTCCACAACTTCATGAGCGATCTTCAGACCCACCGGCGGTCAGCATCGCCTTCTGAAGACTCTGTAAATCGTACACCTATAAAAAAACGCCGTGTGAAAGACGTAGATCCTGAAAGAGGCCGTCAGAGGGAGTTTCTTCGAAGACAGCAGGATGAAACGGCCGACAGACCTCAGCAGGCGGAATTCGACGCCCTTGAAGAGTACAAGAAACTCATGGAGATGAAATCCGGCGGCCGATATGTGCCTCCAAGCCGGCTAAAGGCTCTTCAGGACCAGATAGCTGCCCAAGGATCGCCTCAGCAGAACCAGCGAATCCAGTGGGATCGGCTGAAAAAGAGCATTAATGGTGCAATTAACAAAATAAACAAGTCCAACATAAAGGAGGTGACTGTGGAGCTGTTTTCATGTAATATAGTCCGTGGTAGAGGCATTCTGATACGAAGTCTTATCAGAGCTCAGGCATTATCTGCATCTTATACACCTGTTTATGCATCTTTGGTTGCCATACTTAATAGCAAGATTCCCGAGATCGGTGAACTGCTAATTAAGCGTCTGGTTATACAGCTTAGGCGTGCTTTTAAGCGCAAAGACAAGGCTGTTTGCATGAGTTCTTCAAACTTTCTAGCTCATCTCTGCAACCAGCAGATCGCCCATGAAATATTGTGTCTACAAATCTTGCATTTGCTTCTGCAATCACCTAATGATGATCAGGTCGAAGTTGCAGTTTCTTTTGTCAAGGAAGTCGGTGCATATTTGGCTCAGGTGAGTTCTCCAGCTTTCAATGGAGTCTTTGATCGGTTTACTGCAGTACTTCACGAAGGAAACCTGGATCGGCGAACGCAATTTATGATCGAGACGATATTTCAAATCAGAAGAGATGATTTCGCAGACAATCCTTCTATTCCTGAAGATCTGGATTTGGTGGAAGAAGACGATCAGAACACCCATCTCATAAGTCTGGACGATGAAGACATAAAAGGCGATGAATCGTTGAATGTATTTCGCTTTGATCCGGACTATGATCAGCATGAGGAAGAGTATGTCAAACTTAAGGAAGAAATTCTAGGGGCTGAGGAGAATGATGAAGATGATGAAAGTGTCTCTGGTCGTTCAGATACGGAATCCAGTGATAATGAAGATGCTGCTGAGACTAATGAAAATGCGCCTGCTGATGACAAAGATGCTCAAGGAAGAGTGAAAATTCTAGACATGACCAATAGTGAGCTTTTGAATCTTCGCAAATCCGTGTATCTTACAGTGATGTCTACAATGTCGGTGGATGAAATATGTCACAAGCTGCTCAAGTTGGATGTGCCTAATAACAACAAATTCGAGGTTGTGAAAATGGTAATTGAATGCTGTGCACAGGAGAAAATATACAATAAGACATATGGAGCTGTGGGGTCTCGGTTCTGTCGAATGGGCTATGTATTGCCAGATGGCAAGCGATGGGGAGATTATTTCGAAGAAGCATTCGAGCTGTACTATGAGACGATTCATAGATATGAGACAAACAAGTTGAGGAATATTGCAACTATGTTTGGTTATATGCTGGCATCGGACTCGCTGTCGTGGAAAGTGTTTGAGTGTGTGAAGATGAACGAGCATGATTCTACAGCATCGTCTCGAATCTTCATTAAGATACTTTTTGAAGAAATGAAGCAGGAGCTGGGACTTAAAGAGCTGGCTAAGAGATTCCAAGAGGATTATATTCAGCCATATTTGGTGAACATGATGCCGCAGGATGCTGATAATTTGGACGATACTCGTTTCAGTATCAATTACTTTACAGCGATTAATCTCGGAGTGTTGACAGAGCCAATGAGAGATTTCCTGGATAATCTGCCTCCTCCGCCATCGTCTTCTGAATCACGGTCAAGGTCGCGAAGTGTGTCTTCTGGGTCGGAATCAGGACGGGGAAGGCGAAGGGGGTATTCGAGTGGAGAGGAGTCTGGGAGGAGTATATCAAGAGGGAGGAGTGTATCGCGAGGGAGGAGCTCATCACGAGGGAGGAGTATTTCACGAGAAAGAAGTTTGTCTCGAGGCAGAAGTCTGTCTCGCGGAAGAAGCCTGTCACGAGATTCTGACGACAGAAGTGTATCCCGAGGCAGGAGATATTCCACAAGATACACCAAAGAACGAGACTCAGACGATACAAGATATTCCAGATCCGATCATCTGCGAAACACATCCTCCTCGTATGATCACTCAAGCTCAATGCGTCGAGATCGAGAACGCTCGTCCTCCTTCTCACCAGTCCGTCCCATCGGGTATCGGCGAGCATCACCACCAGCACCAAAGGCCAGCAATGGCAAGCGGCCGCAAGCTAGTGATTTTTTGTGAATACGATAAGCAAGGGCAATCTAGAATAAATGGCATTTTTAACGTTTTATGTACGTTACGTCGACTATTTCTGCCCCCTCGCCCTGACGATATTTATCCGATATAACACTGCATCAGCTGCCGATGCTCATCGCAGCAGCGGAGAATCAACAAAACGAAAACGAATTAATAAACGAGTGAATAAACAAATAAACAAATCAACTCATAAATACCAAAATCCATCTCCCAATTTCACTTCATTCCCCCTCCAAATCCCACCGCTCTCTGCCAATTCCTCCCTCTCCCGTTGGGTTTTTCCACCAACCAATCGATTTGATCCTTCTCAACCTTTAGTAACCGTTTGAATCCGGTCTAAAACTATCAACCAAACTCACTAAAACCCGTTAGCCAACCAACTGTTACAAATGCTGGCTGCAAAGAGGATTACCCGGATTCCTGCCTTTAAATCAAGGGCCTTTGTAGCTCCCAGGTTTGCTAGAGGATATGCTTCAGCCTGTGAGTATAGAAAGCGTAAAATCGGTGGTTTTTTGAAGTTTTTCCCGTATCTACCGTACCCCTATTCTCCCTGTAATTCCTACTAACCCTATAGCCGATGAATTGGACGTTGTTGTCATTGGTGCTGGTCCTGGAGGGTGAGTATTACCAAATTTTGTTACCGGTTTATTCTCGGCCTTGCTAATCCAACCAGCTATGTTGCTGCCATCAAAGCTGCTCAATTGGGTCTGAAAACCGCTTGTATCGATAAGCGAGGGCCTCCCGGAGGTACCTGTTTGAATGTGGGATGCATTCCTTCCAAAGCTCTGCTCAACAATTCACACCTGTACCATGAGATACTTCATGATACTGAGAAACGAGGCATCGACGTTGCTGCTGACGGAATCAAGCTCAACTGGGCCAACTTCCAGAAGGCCAAGGATACTGCTGTCGATGGCCTAACCAGTGGTGTCGAGCTGCTCTTGAAGAAGAACAAGGTCGACTACTATAAGGGAACCGGCTCCTTTGTAGATGAACATACCATCAAGGTCGCTCTGAATGACGGTGGAGAGGAGAATCTCAAGACCAAGAACGTCATTGTTGCCACGGGCTCGGAATCCACGCCGTTTCCCGGCATCGAGATCGACGAGCAGAGAATCGTCACCTCTACCGGTATTTTGTCGCTTCCTGAGATCCCCAAGCGTCTTGCTATAATCGGCGGTGGTATCATTGGCCTGGAAATGGGCTCTGTTTACTCTCGTCTCGGCACCCAGGTGACTGTCATTGAGTTTCTCAACTCTATCGGTGGTGCTGGAATGGATGCCGAAGTATCCAAGACTTCTCAAAAGTTCCTCAAGAAACAGGGTTTGGACTTCAAGCTCGGAACCAAGGTTCTTGGTGCCAAGGTTGAGAACGACGTCGTCAAAATCGAGGTTGAAAACGTCAAGAACAACAAAACTGAGTCCTTGGAAGCAGATGTTTTGCTGGTCGCCATTGGCCGACGTCCCTTTGTGGAAGGTCTTAATGCCGAAGCCATTGGTCTAGATCTCGACGCCAAGGGCCGTGTTGTTTGCGACCAGGAGTACCGAACCAAGTTCTCTCATATCCGAACCATTGGTGACTGCACATTCGGTGCCATGCTTGCTCACAAGGCTGAGGAAGAAGGAATTGCTGCTGTGGAGTACATCAAGAACGGTCATGGCCATGTCAACTATGGTGCCATTCCTTCAGTTATGTACACTCATCCCGAGGTTGCTTGGGTCGGCCAGAACGAGGCCCAGCTCAAGGAGGCCGGCATCAAGTTCAAGGTCGGCAAGTTCCCATTTGCAGCCAACTCGCGAGCCAAGACTAATCTCGACACTGAGGGATTTGTCAAGTTCCTGACTGACAAGGATACCGACCGAGTTCTGGGTGTACACATTGTAGGACCCAATGCCGGTGAGCTCATCTCAGAAGCTACTTTGGCACTCGAATACGGTGCATCAGCCGAGGACGTTGCCCGAACATGCCATGCTCATCCTACGTTATCTGAAGCGACCAAGGAGGCGGCACTGGCTGCTTATGACAAACCTATCAACTTTTAGAGCGAGTGAAGGAAGAGCAGAAGCTCGAATGTAGTTGGAAATAAATATAATAGTATATGTATGCTATTTGTACCTAGGTGGTGAGTATGGTTACAGTATTCAATGCAGGGTGGTTGTTTTGGCCGAGTTATCTTGCCGATGTTAATTATCTGATTTCCAATGACATCTGGTTTTTCTGATGGCATCTGATTTCTCCAATGTCGATTATCTGATTTTCCAATGTCAATTATCTGATTTTTCCCTGTCATCCGCTTTCCCCCTTCATCTAATTTTCCCTATTATCGGCGCAAGTGCCTGGGGCAAAATCGCTGCAGCATCGCCCTCAAACATGAAGTCTGCATTTTCAGTCACTTCGGTATTGAAAACAGCCACTTTTCCTCCTCTCATGGCCACCTGCTCGACGTACCCAGCAGCCGGCCAGACGACGCCAGAGGTTCCAATGACCAGAATGAGATCGACTTCGCCGCAAGTGACAAATTGATCTGCTTTATCAATCACACCTAGAGGAAGTGGTTCACCGAACCAGACCACACCAGGCCGTAATAAATGGCCACAACGAGGACAGCGAGGCAGCTCGTCTTCAGGAATTGTCTGATATATTTTCTTGGGAATTCCCTCACCATTCTCATCTTCCTGATATATCCTCTGTAAAGTAGGTGTAAGAAATGGGTCCAGGTTGATCTCTTCAAATGTACAGGTAAATGACGTGCACATGACTTTAAATAAATCTCCATGCAAATGCAAAAGTCCATTAACGGGATGATCTGCCCGTAATAAAAGTCCATCGACATTCTGAGTCAACGTCAGGTATCGTTGAGGACCCAACTGTCGGCTTAGTTGAGCCAATGCATAGTGTCCCCGATTAGGTTTGGCCTTGAGAGCTGTGATTCTCCTGGCAGAATAAAATTGCCATACGAGATCAGGTGTTTCTAGAAATGCGTCTAAAGTGGCCAATTCCATCATATCGTAGCCTTTCCATAGTCCACCGGCCGATCTAAAGGTCGGAAGCCCTGAAGATGCTGATAAACCAGCACCGACTTGACAAAGTTAGAGTAAATAATTTCCATTTGGTTTATAGCTACCTACCTAACGCTAATATTCTCCGTGACGACGACAAACATTGAATAAAACTACTCATACTGTCTGTCATGTCCAATTAGATGAAGGCTTTTTTTCATTTGAGATCAGGAACAACGTCTGATATTTGGGTTGCTAACTTAAGTTTAGTGGAGATTTTACATTACACTAGTTTTTAAAACAATTAATAAAATGCGGGTTTGAAAGATTTGGGAGACGATCTGCAGAAATTTCCCAATTGATATTTTCGTCTATAGAAAAAGGCTGTTTTTATTGAGTTTGATGGCTGTTAAAGCTTAATCTCCTGAGCTTCATTGTATCGAAGTTACCCTGGAGTGCAGATAAGGCCGAGATGTTTGTGAATTGAGTGAATTATCGCTATTATATTACATTAAATAATTTAATTAATACGATTAAACAATAATAATAATAATAATATCCCAAAATCCAACATTTCTCCCTCTCTTCCTCTCATCTCTTAACTCCTCGCTAACTCCCTTTGATCAAACCTTGATCCTCCAGCCGTTCGATATCTTACCCGGCTGAACACTCCCACTGAATTTTCCAACTTCTCTTTTCACCACACCTTATTGATCAAATACCCGTATTCCTTCATCATGGCTGCCGAAGATGAAATGCGTCGTATTCTCGACGGGATTTACAGTTTGCAGGACAGCTCAGATGGCCGTGAGGTATCGCCGGCCTTTCAAACCCTGCCGGACCGTAAATTGACTGCCTATTACAAGACCATAAAACGTCCAATATCATTGTTTATGATTCGCAACAACATCAAACACCATTCCTATAAGACAATCATGGATTTTTTGAAAGATTGCGTTCAAATCACTTATAATGCTCGAGTGTTTAATATGAAAAGTTCTCAGATTTACGAGGACGCTGTGGTGATTGATGACTATCTCAAGGAGGAAATTGAGAAACTTAAGGATTATCCCGACGAAAAAATCGAGTATCCTGACTTTGGGCCCATTCCTGAAGGTGATGAAGCCGCTATGATTGATGTCGGCGATGGTGATGGCGAAGGAGACGACGATTACGCCGAGCCTGATGAGGATGACGAGGACGAGGAAGACGAGCCTGACGATGAGGAAGAGGATGAAGAGGAGGAGGACGAGCGTCCGAGAAAATCTAGAAGGGGCCGTCCTCGACGTGCTGTCGCTGCTGCGAGGCGAAGAAAGAAGGAGGAAGAAGAGGCGGCTGCCATTGCTGCTGGTGTTGTCGAGGATCGACGACGAAAGAGAGGTCGACCTCCAACTGTCGACAAGCCTCATGAACATCGAATTAAGGCGATTATGCGAGGAATTCGAAAGTCCCGTGAACCCCGAACTGGCCGCATGCACTATCTCACGTTTGAAAAGCTTCCTGATCCTAAACAGTACCCTGACTACTATAATCAAGTGGCCGATCCTATTGCTTTGGATATCATCCGAAAAAACATCAAGCGTCGAAAGTACGCCACAGTGGAAATGTATTTGGCCGATATGAACCTCATGTTTAATAATGCCAAAGTATTCAATGCCGATGGATCAGTGGTTTTTAGGGATGCTGTTGTTCTTCAGCAACTAATGGTACAGTTGGCCGAGGAAGAGCTCAAGAAGCCAGATAGTGTTTACCAAGACCCTGATTCAAACTCTAAAACTTCTCGGCTGCCTTTGGATCAAGTGGAACATCGTGGTGAGATATATAAAGTTGGTGATTGGATCCATATTTCCAATCTCAACGATCCCGCCAAACCCACAATTGGACAAATATTCAGAATCTGGCAGGCCAGTGATGGTCAGAAATGGATTAATGCTTGTTGGTATTACCGTCCTGAGCAGACGGTTCATCGTTACGACAAGCTCTTCTATGAAAACGAAGTGGTGAAGTCGGGACAATATCAGGATCATTTGGTGGATGAGATTCTCGAGAAGTGCTTTGTCATGTTCTTTACCAAATACCAGAGAGGTCGTCCGGTTGGAATTGGTGATCGTTCCGTGTACTGTTGCGAAAGTCGATACAATGAGACTGAGAAGACTTTTAATAAGATCCGAACGTGGAAAGCATGTATTCCAGATGAAGTGCGTTCCACGGATTATCCTATGGATTATTTTGAGAAGTTGCATCCTCTGAGACGGGTGGTATCGCCGATTCGACACTTGCTTCCTGAAGATGCCAAGGAAGATGATCCTGTTCCCGAGCCAAAGCTGGGTGTGCCCAATGCTCCTCCTATTATTGGTGCCGTGTACAAACGGCCCATTGATCCTAATGAGCCTCCAGAACAGCCTACGCCTGATGGTCCCGACGAGGATTACGGATCTGGAAGTTCGACGCCTCGAGGTGGTACTGGTATGCCACCGTTCCGTCGTACGTATAATACTGGACTTAACAAGGTTGTGCCCAATAGTACTCCTATCAATGCAGGAGCAGGTGGAAGATACTACAGAGGCAATGATAGCTCGGCTATTCAATCGCCGTTCAGTGCAGCGGCGTCCAGTCCTACCGTTGGGTCGACTGGAGTGGCAGTTCCAGGCTATATGAGATCGCCTATGTATGCTGGGTCTACAGTAGGCAGCGAGACGCGGTACAACCCTCCACCGGTGCCGAATTCAGCATACAAGCTGTCTGAAGCGTTTCAGAGTCTGTTGCCAAATAGCGAGTTGAACTCGGTGGTGAAGACCGATGATAAAGCTGTGGTTTGGTTCGCAGCTCCTCCGGTATGGGTTGCCAACAGGCATTTGACGCGACCGCTTGAAAACAAGAGCCCTGCGGGTATAAAGTTCCGGTTTGAGAACGACAAGAAACGCGCAGCTTCCGGCGACGACTCAGACGAGGAGATCATTGTCGCGCCTAAGCGGTTTGGACATTCGGCAAAGTACCTGGCATGGCGAACAGCGCAGGCTCAGAAAGCAAATTGAAGTGTAGGCTAATTTGGCGCATCAACCGGGGCCTAATAGGCACATTGATAGTATAATGCAATACAAAGACTCGGAATAGATTCAATACGTTGAGGGCATTGAATTATCAAGGTTTTCGTACGTTCATGGCCATCGGCCATCGGAACAACTACATTACTCAATATACGATAAAATCCAGAAAATAGCTATAAATAATCCCATTCGTGTAACAAGCAATTACTATATGATAATTCAATTCCACAGATCAACAAAAGTTGTGGTCAATCCTATCATTAGCAGTCAATTGACGAACACAACCTCTCAACTACCTCCTCTCAACTATACCCTAGGCCTAGCAGCAGAAAGTCTGTTCGTCAAAGCCGAAAACACATTTTCGTCGTCAGTCGCATTGTGTTTCTCAGCAGAAGGATCAGCCCTCAATGTCTCAACATTTTCAATAAAAGTATTCTTTGCAGGCAGAAAATCCTTTGCGTTAGGAAAGCACCAATACAAAATGTCGAGAAACACGCTATTGACATGGGGCCCAAAAAACTCTAGAAATTCGTCCACTTCATCTTGGTACCTTACAATGTAAGCAGCCAGCTGCTCCTTGGCTTTTGGCAGGGTGTACAAAGCTTCGTAAGCCATGTCGTCATAAAGGCCCATGCCTTTCTGGGCAAAAATCAATCGGCAGAACACGGGCCAAGGTGCATGTTCCATCTTCTGGGCCAAGGGCTCTATTCGATCTCGAAGGACCCCGCGTATTGCATAGGTCTGGCACATAGTAGCCCATTTATGGTAAGGAATAGCACAAGCTTGCAAATCTCTCTGTAAGCTTGGTAAAGCTGAGATGAATTGAACAGGATCGTCGAATGTATCCGTGCGCGTTTTAAACTCGCCTAAGTCAGGAGTGCGCGTAAAGAATGAAGATTCACCGGGATCCTCCATCTGCAGGGCCGGGAAAAGAGTCAACGCTCTCTGCTGACTAACCATTCTTCTTCCATAGAAATTCAAGGCGTTGGCCCAATGGTCGTCTTCTTGCTGGTAATCGTCGGACGACAGTCGGCTATTTGTTCGCGAAGCTGGTGGTGGAGGCCATGGAATAGCTGATTCAAGTTCAGTGTCACTTCCGATTTGATTTTTCTCGAGAAGGTCAAGAATTCTGTCGAGTTTCTGGTGCAAAAGTGCCGAGTCAGACATGTTTGATAGTGTAGTTTGTTGATAGCTTGATAAGCCTGGTGCTACTGGACTAGCAAGCAAAGGATGTGGAATTGGCGGGAAATTGCACAAAACCGAAAGATGAACGTCGATAGTGGCTAGTAGTTTAAATTTTAATAGCCAAGGGAACTTTCAAGAAATTGTGTGGATTATGATATCTTCTAGTTCGGTATTTATGGTTATCTATATAAGGCCCATGATGTTACAAATAGTCGGAAGAGAGGAAATGATTCGTAAATACAAGAGAATTATCCTTTTTATTGAGATGATTTTTTTTTTCGAGACAATTCTTTTTTCAAGATTATTCCTCTTTTCGGATTACTCCGATAAGGGTTAATAGGGTTAATTTGATGTTAATTAAACAAGATAACCCATAACTCAACTAAGATAAGCAAATGTCCCGATTAGAAAAATATAGCTGTTAGATAAGAAACCGAGAAAAGCAATATCAGCATTTATGGTCTACTTGTAAAATCATTTTTTTTTCAGATAATCTCTTTTCGTACTGTATACATAGCGATATATATAAAGATGACTTTGCAACTTAGATAGCCGTAAATGTTCCAAGGGTATTCAACACAAGGCTTAGCTTAGTTCAAGATACCCCAGTACTGCTCAGCATCAAAGGCACCGGGAGACTTCCAGAGATCATTGAAGGCAGTGAACAAAATGACATCATTGCCAACGCTGCCCTTGAGAGCAGAAATGGCCTGCTGCTGCTGAGAGGTTCCAGGAACAGCCTGTCCATTGGACTCACCCTCGGTGGGCCATCCACTCTCGGTGATGACAGTCTTCTTGCCGTTGCAGGCAGAAGAGACGGATTCAATGGTGGAAAGAGCCCAGTTGCCAGCATTGGATGCAGGGCAGTCAGAGTCGAAAAACGCGTGAGCATTGATGGCAGCATAGTCGGAATAATCGCACAAAGAAGGATTGTCCAAAAAGGCAATAAACGTGTCGACAGACACAACGGGTCCGGTGTATCCGTATCCCTTGAGAATGGGCTTGGCCTGGTTGATGTAGCCCTGGATCTGAGAAGGATTGGCCTGGCCACTGTTAACCAACTCGTTACCAATGGACACGGTATAGACACTATTCCAGTCGTTGTTGATAGCAGACTTGATGGTGCTAAGACCCTGCTCAATCTGAGTGATGTCGTAAATACCCAAAAACAACTTCTGGCCGCTGCCCTTTGCTGCATAGACAGCGCCAACTTGGTCACAGTCAACGCCATAGAGACGGATGATGTCGTAACCAGACAATTGAGCAACTTCAGAAGCAATCTGAGAAGAAGACTTGCATCCGCCAGAGTTGGAGTAAGGACTGTAAGTGATACCCAAAGCACCTCCAGAGCCAATAGGGTTAGAGCTAGATGGCTGAGGAGCGCTGCTAGAAGAAGCAGGCGAAGGTGCAGACGAAGAAGCTTCAACAGCACTGCTGGAAGGAGCTGGAGGTGCAGGAGAGGACGAAGACGTCTCTACCGGCGGGGGAGGAGGAGGAGCAGCAGACGATTCCTGAGGAGCAGGTGCTGGTGCAGGTGCAGTGGTGGCTGGAGCAGCCGAGGAAGCAGGAGCAGCCGGTTCACCGTTGGGGCCAACCGTGACATAGGTGACGGCGTTGACAGTCACGTAGTCGACAGCGGCTTCACGCTTGTGAGCATGGTGAATGGGCTGAGCGACAGCAATAGAGGCCACGAGACCGGTGGCAATGACACTTGTAGAGAACTTCATGTCGAAAGAGAACGCGTTACAAGAGAATGTCGTATCGAGAAATAGGGGGCTTTACAAAGAGCAAAAAGAACCAGCTTTTTACACAGTCGATGCAAAGATAAAAGAGTAGTAAAAAGAAAGCTACAGTAGAATCAATCCAAGCAGTTTTCTTCGAGCAATCCGGATGTACAGGTATTTAAATAACAAGTACAAACAGTGACTAAGACAGACAGAAGCAGTAAAATAAACCCCGGCTAACGAAATAAAGCGGCCTTAATAGTAAAGAGAGAAAGGAACGTAGAAAGTACTATGGGAATAGTGCTAAAGAAGGCGTCGCTATCGTTGGTGTTGTAAGTGGAAAGGTGAAGAGAAAAAAGTCAAAATAAGTAGTTTACATATTTTGTAGGGGGTTGGGCATGTGGGCCAATCAGAGGGTGGGATCGGGTTGCAAAAAGTAATGAAAATATGTGAAATCAGCACACTGAAAGACTCGGCAAAAACAAAAAAACAACAAAAACAAATAAAAAAACAAAACAGCAGTCCCTGAGGAGCCGAAATGGGTAACTATAGGACTGGAAAGAGGCCGGCAAAAACCTCGGCATGCCAATGCAAACCTGTAGAATAGGCCTAGGACACGTATAATATATTACTTTGGGGCCCAAATTGCCCGGGTTTCAATCTAAACTTTGAGGTTTTTTGATTTGCTACCGCGTAGTTTCAGGTCTGGACCTCAAAGTTACCAGCCATTATCCCAATTCGGTAAACCACTCAATTGAAATTGCAATGCCGCAACAATGAGGAACAAGGATATGAATTGGCTGGAAAAGCCCATGTGGAAGCCTTAGGTGAATTGTGGGGATATTGCTTGTGTGGAATTCTTTGTTTATTTTCTAAACAATGAGTGGTGTTGATTGCGCTGCGCTGCTCAAGAGCCCATGAAATTATCGCAATGAGCTCTATTTGATGAAACCATCTGAAACCTTGAATGCAAAATGCAACATATAGCCACATAATGATTTGTGTCAAGCGACTAAACAATGGCACCTAACAATTCAATTGAAATGGCTAGTTAGTGTCGATCTTAGATTACCCATGTGATGGAGACGTCATGCCGAGGAACAGGCAATGGTGGTCCAGCCACGGTTTTAGAGAGGGGAGTAAACTAGGAAATAGACAAATACAAGGATGTTCTAGCTAGGAATGATGGCTGGAATATGACTTGAATATGATTTAAATGCATGCAATAATAAAACTAGCATAAATAATATTGTATAAATAATATTATATTAAAACATAACAACATACAAGCCATAAATGCAGAATTGAATATTTAGTTGATCCAATCGTCTTACTGATTTCAATAGTCTTGCCGATCTTCAATAGTCTTACTGATTTCAATAGTCTTATTCCTAATGAACCCCGCCAAATCTTTCAGCCGACCCCGCAATTTCACTAATTGTCCATGCAACGTCTTAAGGAGACAAGGCTTCGGGAAGACCGGATTGAACTGAAGAAGAAGGATAAATGCAGTTCTTTGTGGTATTCTTTGTGAGTGTAGAATACCTTGTCTGGTTCTTAGTTCGGCCGACTTAGTCGGCTCTTAGTGGCCCTTAGTTCGCTGACTTAGTTCGTCTCGACGTCACCCATTAAACTCAAAGAACCCATCTCCATGTCGTCTATAGCCAAATAATCGTATGTCTCAAGCCTCTGCTCCTCCCCTCCCCTCTGCCTTCTCAACCAAACCATTTCAATATATAATAGAAGCACACAATCATGAATATCACTCCTCCATAAAAGATCCATTTATCTTCAAATGCTCGTCTTTCAACCAACCTAATAGTCTCATTAGATATCCCCAGGGTATTCGCCGCACTATACAGTGATTTCTGAGTACTTTTAAGAAACTCCCTCTGTTCACCCAGATCTCCTAGAACTTGCCGTCCTCGTTCAATGAAATCATCCAGCTGTTGACCCGTCCTCTGCAGAATATCTTGCTCTTTAGATAACCCCTGAGCTCTAGACATGTCTGTAAACTGATTGCTTGATTGTGCATAAGGATTCTCCGGGGTATCAGCACCCTGGGCAGCTCCAGCATTGTGCCTTCGCCCAAATAACTCCTGCCTATTACTCTGATGTATCTCCTCCTCACGTCGCTTCTTGAGTTCTGCAAACTCCTCGCGTGCACTCTGCAGCTCTGCTCTGAACGTGGAGATGCGTTGCTCGGCCTTCTCCTTCTTCTCAGCCACAATTTCCGTCGACGCGGCATTGCTGTAATCATCCAATGTCTTTGTAAAGGCTGTTAATGTAGCAGAAATCTGGCCTAATATAAATGGTTGGTTAGCACGAGATCAAAGCAAACGGGCCCGTCGTCGTCACTCACCTTGCAAACTTAGCGGCGTGGTTTCTGGCGAAAGCGAAAACTCCGCCAAATCGCGCTTCAAATTCTGGCTCTGCTTCACTGCATGATTAAACAGAGTATTCTAAATCCAGTTAATTGCGTGGTTGTTGGGGGTTTAAAATGCGGTTTTTAACGTACCATTTGGATGTTCTGTGCTGGCAGAAGGCAAAAAGAGGAAAAGCTGGGGAAGAGGAACAAGCAAGATGAAGCGAAATACAAAAAGAGTAGGAGGGAAAAGGTTGGATTTCAGGGTAACTGGAATATAATTGAATATATTTGTATATATTTAAATAATTATCTTATTGCTGCTGCTCATTATCGATCCCCAGGTTGCCCGTTGCCCGTTTCCCTGTTTGGATCTGATAACTTTTTTCACCGGCTGCCGTTTTTCCGTGACATATATAACCTCCATTCCCACCGTTGTTCTTCGTTATGAAACCTTCCTTTAGACTTGCTACACCTCCTAAACTTGCCCATCCTAGACTTACACATCCTATAATCTCCCGACTTCGTGCGCACCACGCCGACAAAGTCGCCATTAGGCATGTTGTTTCTGGAAACAGCTATACCTATGGGCAATTGATCTCTGATATCGGTTCCTGGCGATCTGTGCTGCAGCGCAATTCCGCCGCTGGAAACCGCGTCGCCATCATGGGTGAAAACAGTTACCAGTTCATCTCGTGTTTCTTTGCCAGTCTGACTTTACCTGGGACTCTGGCTGTTCCTCTATGTACCAACCATACTGAGGCTGAAATCAACTACCAGTTGAATGACTCAGGTGCAAATCTAATTGTGACTCCTAGTCGTTTTCTGCACAAGGTTGACGCTTTCAAACAGAAGAAATTGGTCATTGATGAGCTGACTTTGGACCCCGTCAGTGACTTCGACACTGCTGACTCCTCAGGGTACATGATCTACACTTCTGGAACTTCAGGTAATCCAAAAGGTGTCGTAACACCACTGGCTACGAGCATGGCACAAGCTAGAGCCTTGACTCAGGCCTGGAACATCAATTCTGAGACGGCTATGCTCCAGACTCTTCCTCTTCACCACATTCATGGACTTCTGATCGGCTCTATTATGCCACTACTGGCTGGAGGCCGTATAGAATATCTGTTTCCTTACGACGCTGCTACCATGGTCAATCGCCTCAAAGATACTTCTCTTCCGACTATCAATACTTATACGGCTGTTCCTACTATATACACGCGCCTGGTAAGCTATGTCAACAGTCTGGAGTCGGAAGAAAAGGCCAAGGCCAAAGCCGGCATCAAGAATCTCAAACTGGCCATGTGTGGATCAGCTGCCTTGCCTCAGCCACTAAGAGAAGCTTGGGATGCTACCTGTGACAATCAGGTGCCATTACTAGAGAGATACGGCATGACTGAAACGGGCATCACGTTCTCACAGCCTTTGGACCCCACGAAAAGAGTCCCAGGTTCCATTGGAGGCCCTGTTCCAACAGTCGGGGCCCGGCTCGTAGCAGACGAAGGCACTATATATACCAGTACTTCTCCAGAAGTCACCAAGACCACTGGCGAAATCCAATTATCAGGTCCGTTGGTCTTCAGTGAATACTGGAAGAAGCCTGAAGCATCCAAAGAAGCGTTCACGGAAGATGGTTGGTTCAAGACGGGCGATGTTGCTCGAATCGACAAGGACGGAAACTGGTATATCATGGGTCGAGCCAGCATGGATATCATCAAGAGCGGTGGAGAAAAGATCTCGGCATTGGAAATAGAACGAGAAATCCTGGGAATTCCCGCAGTGGCCGAGTGTGCCGTTGTTGGTGTTCAGTCCGAGGAGTGGGGTCAGGAAGTATCAGCGATAATAGTTCTTTCAGACCACGGCCGGTCGACGAACTTTGGACTCACCGAGCTCAAGGCCGAGCTGAAGAAAGTGCTTGCCGGCTGGAAGATCCCCAAACGAATGAAAGTGCTGGAGGTGATACCCCGAAACCAGATGGGCAAAGTCAACAAGAAGACACTGGTTCGAGTCTTTGATGAGGCTTGAACGGACATGGCTTGAACGGACATTCCCGTGTTATTTATGTACATGTAACAGGCGCACGTTAGCTGTAGACGCTACCGCTAGCTCCTTTTGTAATATATCGCAGAGCATTTGTCTCCAGCTACAATGGCCTGGCTCACCGTGGCCGAGCGCATGCTGCCCTTATCGTCTAGATACCGGAGCTTTTCATTATTCAGCAGCTGAAGCGGCTCTTCCTTGCCGTCTTCATCTGTGTACATCTGCGTAGGCTGAGAAACTGTGGATTTCTTGCCGTTGCCCAGTTGGCCCATGTTATTCCATCCCCATAGAAGCACGTTTCTGCCGCGAGAACTGCCTGAAGAAGTCTCCAATGTGACAAACGTATGATCTGTGCCTACTGACCAGTCATGCAGTTCTATGGGTCTCGTTTCTTGGTGTTTTTCAGAATATTCTTGCAATTGTTCCAGTTTTCGGATATGCAGCAGTTGGGCCTGTGAATGAGAAAACGACCCAGTACCTAGCTGGCCAGTACTTCCGTTTCCAATAGAAAATATCGATCTTCCGTCAGGTCCCTCTGTTGTAAGATATGATACATTGCCTCCAGCCGCGATCTGTGTAGCCTGGACGGAGGAATCGGCCAGTGAAGACCGTCTCTTGGTCGGATCGATCTGCATCTCCGTCGGTGCACCGATCTGAGCAGTTCGATAGCTGAACTTGACGCCGAGCTGGCCATGCGTGTTTTCTCCAAATACAAATACGCGGCCGTTACGTGTCAATGCAAGACTGTGGAACTCTCCGACGGCTATGTCCTTGATAGGTGTAGGCTCTAGGAGCTTGACGGCATGCAAAGTACCTGTTTCAGGGGGTTTGTCGAACTGCGAAAAACTAGCAATTCCATACTGGCCATGCGAAGTCTCAGGGTCGTTTATAGATCCACTGAAGACTCTTCCTCGAGATGTAAGTGCGAGAATATGGTTGTTGCCGGTGACGAGCTTGGTGAGGCCCTCAAACCACCAGAAAGCAGGCAATTTCAGCGCTACAGGACGCGGGTTTTCCACCGTCCACGTGTACACCTTTGAATTGTTCGATAAAGCCACGATTGTATTGCCTGAGATGCACACTGAGCTGATGTTCCTAGCAGGCACTTCGGTCGTCACTCCGTCACGCCATTGCACCACGTTTCCATTGTCCAGCACGGCCACGCCGACGTTCTCACTGATGGCCAGGTCTCTGAGGAGCTTTCCTTGGAAAAATTCGAGCCGAACGGGTGTTTTGACGGCCTCGATCTGCGCATCTGAGCTCAGCACCCGGTGCTTGTTGGAGCCCCACGCATAAACACCGACTCTTCTTCGGTCGTTTTCCCTGCTTTCTGCCAGTATCGGCCTGTTCCACGTCTGGCATGCTACAGCTGCGCACGTCCCTAGCAGTGCTTTTCTCCACATAGTTCGTGGATCAAATAGCGTGGATCAAAGAGTGCTGGGATGAAATTTATATTATCTTCCCAATACACACTTGGTCCAAGCCAATACACACATCAAAAGACCAATGTTCCGTCAGCAGCTCAAACCACGGCTGTTCCGTCCTGTGAACCAGGCTGTTTATCGTAGATGCGTCTCCAACGGCCTGCAGATCGGCCAGTCGCTTTTTGATACCCGGAAGTTTGCTCTTCAGCTCGAACGGCAGGGCTTTACGCCTACTCAGGCAGAAGCAGTGCTCAAGGCTCTAGCCTCAGTGCTCGACGATACCGTGACGAATCTCTCGGGCAATCTTGTTTCTAAGGAGGAGTTCTCTAGACGAGTTTATCAGCAAAAGGTGGACTTCACCAAGCTCAAATCTGAGCTCATGTCTCTAGGCAAGACCGAGGTGACCAGAGTGACCAGTGAACATGACAGAATAGCCAATGATCTGGAGAAGTTACGGCAGAAGTTCAAGGAGGAGATGTCGAAAACTCGGGCTGGAGTTCGGCTGGATTTCAACCTGGAAAAGGGCAGAGTTAGAGAGGAGTCTGCAGTGCAAGAGATCAAAATCAAAGAAACAGACGCTCGAATAGACCAGGAGCTGTCGAATTTCAAGTCTCAGATCGAGTCGACCAAGGCGCAGGTGGCACAGTGGCTTATTGGTGTGTGCACCGGTATATTTGCCATGGTGTTAGCGTACATTCGGTTGTTTAGTTAACGGTATTGCAGAGTACACTGTGTTATTGAGTTACTACGGTTTATTGCGTTTACTGAAAATTACTGCATTCACTGAAAATTACTGCAGATTAATGCTGCTACTGCATTTACTGCTACTGCAATCTCCTACCCTAAAAACACTCTATGCATACTCTACTCTCTCTATCTATTCTCTCTCACCACTCTGGCTTCTTCACATCTCGCCCCAGCGACCGCGCTACATAATACCCCAGAGTCTGTCTAGCTATATTATTACTAGACCACGTCCGCACAGGATGCACTCGGTTGGAAAAAAGCAGAAAAAATGTCTGTGAATCTCGATCAATAGCCAAAGTCGTCCCTGTGAACCCTGTATGGCCTGCACATGACATGGATTGCATTGGCCCAGCCCAGAAATACTGATTCAGCTCGAATCCAAGCCCGTGCTCGTTTCCAGGGAATTTCTCGTTATAATTGGTGAATATCATGTCGACGGCCTTTTCTGAGAGAATGCGGTGATTGCCATATATGCCCTTATTCAAAATCATCTGGCAAAAGATCGCCGTATCTTCAACAGTCGAGAATAACCCTGCATGGCCACATACTCCTCCTACAGCATAAGCATTTTCGTCGTGAACAACTCCTCTGACTGGATTAGGACGGCCGGCTACTGGGCTCTGGAATTCCTCAGCTGCAATTCTATCATAGTATGGATTTTCTTTCGGTGGTTTATTTCCGACATTGAAAAATGTTGATTTCATGTTCAATTTGTCGGTAAAGTCTGAAATAAGCTGCTGCAGAGGTTTGCCAGTGACCTTTTCTAGAACCAATTGCAGATTCATTAGATTGAGATCCGAGTACCGATAAACAGTGCCAGGTTTATCCAAAAGCCGTGCCATTGCTATTGCATAATGCCGTTCAACAGGATCTTTATAATATTCAGTGATGAGATTTGGATACGGATCATTGTCGAAGCCAGAGGTGTGAGTAAGTAGATGAAGGATAGTCACGTCCTCCTTACTATTGGTAGCAAAATACGGAATATAATGAGCGACCTTTTGGTCAATTGCAATTGTTCCTTTATCGATTTCAATGAGAGCTGCAACTGTCGTGAATAACTTGGTCAAACTAGCCATATCGTAGATTGTATCGACTTTAGCAGGGATGCGACGGTGCTCAGGCAGCAGAGTGCCCTGTTCATCGGCATATAACAACGAATGTCCAAAGGCGAATTTCGAAACTACAGTGGATTTATGGCCTACAATCACAGTGCCGCCAGGTTGAATTGGATGGACTTTGTTGAAGGTGAATTTGCCGTAGTTTCTGGCCTTGGAGAAGTCGGCCATGCTCTCAGCGAGCTGCTTCAAGGGCTCACCAAGCAGGCCGACGGACTCGGGCGTGCCGTCTACGAGGGTTGGTTTGGGCATTTACGGGTTTGATTATACTGGTTTAAGGAGAAAGGGAATGGAGTTTATGCTTGATGGTGGAGAAAGTCGGGGTGTTCGGCGAGATAGGCCCAGGAGAAGTAGCATATAAGTAGGCATATAAGTAGGGCATATAGGTGCCAAAACACGTAGGATCATATTTAAGGGAAGTAGCCATATTATTAATATAAACAGTTATATTGTAAATAAGTATATTGTAAATAAGTTTAACAGTTACATTGTAAGTATAACTAGACATTTATATTGTAAGTATAACTAGGAATTTATATTGTAAGTACACTAAGAAACTTCCTATTATCTCTCTTCTCTACAAGACAAAGTCCCCAACACAACTTTCTAAATAAACCGCTATACACGATAAATTAATTCAAGTCTCATTAGCCTGTAAAAACCTCCTAACTCTTAAAAAAAAGCTCCTTGAGAATCGCAGCCGTATCCTCAGGCGATGTCACAGAATGCCCCTCGGTACGCTTATCCTCATAAATCTCGTAATCATTACCTCCCTTATACGTCTTATCACCGAAAAAGTGAATAGTCTTGAACTTCTCACTCTCGATATGTTTAAGACAGTACGTTTTATCCCATCCAGTGGGGAAAACGTCAAACGAGATCTTACCTCCAATAGAATAGGTAAGAGCCAGGTGAGAAAACTCCTTCTTCAGCGCCTCGATCATCTTGGGTCGAATATTATGCTCCTTGTCATAAAGCTCGAATTCATCTCGCTCGGCAATGGTGGCATTTCGTCCAATAGGAGACACATTGATCATGCCGTTTCTAAACTCAATAAAAGTACCTCGTCGCTTGGGCAAATCAATGTCACTTAGGTATCTGAGAATAAACTTGACAAGCTTATTATACTCAGTTTCACCGATCCAGCCAATGAAGCTCTGGCTAGCCAATTGCTTGCCCTGCTTATAGGCAGTCAGGCCATTCTCAGCAAAACAGAAGTCAAACTGATCCAACGAGTCGTCGCCGAGCTGCTCGTACTGCTTGCTCAAATCCGAGCCTCCGACGAAGCCAATGACGCATTTTTTTCGCAAATCCGCCAAAAGCTGTCGATGCTCTGGCTTGATCTTCTGTCTAGCAAGGGTCAAAGTACCATCGACATCAAACAGGCAAATGGTATCTCCATGAGGACGTTCGCTGAATGCAGACATATTAATAAGGTTACGTGAATTTACAAACGACGGTTCTGTGGTGGAAAGCCAAAAAGGTGGGCAAACAGCTCTATTTATATCAAGGGATCGAGGAAATTCAGTTACGTGTAAAGAAACGGCTGGCAACGTGGTGGGAAAAAAAGCAACGGGTGGTTTAACGGCAAAAGCGCATTTTTCAAAGAACTAAAAATTCACAAATTCTAAAATAGAAATTCATTTTATTATAAAATATAAACACCAAAATGACTTTATACAGTCAAATCAGGGTTGTAGTCAGGAAAGTCCACCAACGACTGCTCCAAGGGGCCCTTCTTGGTCAAAAACTTGACAAAGGCACCGTCGTCTCGGATCTCTCCAGCTTCTCGTCGAGTGATGTATTCCTCTCGGTTCAGAGAAGTGAAGCCCCATTTCTTGGAGATGATGATCTTTTGCTGGCCCGGGAACTTGTATCGGCATCGTCGCAGAGCCTCAACAGCTGCTGCCAGGTTGGCATCCTTGGTTCGGATGGAAATGAGAATCTGTCCAATGTCTACACGAGCAGCAAGACCGGCGGGCTTACCCCAGGCACCTCGCATACCCTGCTGAAGACGATCGGCTCCGGCACATGACAACATCTTGTTGATTCGAAGAACATGATAGGGGTGGACTCGGATTCGCATGTGGAATGCTTCTCGACCGCATGTTTTGGTCATGTACTTATTGCCACAGATTCGGGCAGCTTCCAAAGCCTCAGACGACAACTGCTCAAACTCGTTGGAAACCAAGTGAACACATAGAGGAAATTCGTCAACAGAAGCTCGCTTTCGACCCAAGTCGTACGATCTAATCTTGGCATCGGGGACACCTCGGTTGTATCGCGACTTAGGGAATGGCTTATTCTTGCAGAATCGGTAGCATCTAGCTGGTCTTCTAGCCATGGTTGATGTTAAGATGGGAAAAATTGGTGAATGCTTTGAAATCAAATCGTCAAATGGGTGGTTACCGGAATAGGCAATGTGTGACTGCTTTTGGGAGAGTTGACTCACAATTACGCGGAGGAAGTCAGAGGATGAGATTTATAAGAATGTAGGGGAAATAATTATGTTATTATTACGTGGTTGTTTTATATGGTATATTAGATTATTAAATAAATTAAAAAAATCTTCAAATATGGTTGGAATTTTCTAGAAATATCAGATAGTGTAGTAGATGTTCATGAATATTTCACCGTTACTACCGTTACAGCACCACCAAATCCAAAAAAATAAATCAAAAAAACTACAGCACCTTCTGTTCCCATATGGTCACCCACTATAGTACTGAGTAAGGCTCTCAGATGCTTGAATAGGACTGATCGGACGGGAAGTCTTATTTTCATCTGGATATGGCCGTAGCTGAAATGAATGTGTTTCAAGGTGCTTAAAGCCTGTCGCGTGGGGCATTTTTTCCATTTTAAGCAGTTTATTCATAGTATAGAGATATAATATTTTTGTGGTGTAATTTTAAGGATATTTCAATATAATAATGCTCTATTCAATCGAGTAAATAGTGTTTTGGACGAGTAACGGTCGTGACGGTGGATATACAAGCAGTAGAAGCTAGTTTTCAGCACGAGCTACTAGTATCTTCAAATAGTATTGCCTATTTTTACTCTAACGTTTTATGTCTTTTGTAATCTTCATAGTACCCCAATATCTCGCCATACTATGCTGTATTGCTCACTTCTCATCCCTATCTCGGATGCTAGCATATCCTGAGCGGCCTATATTTGTTGGCAATACACAAAATATATTGAAAAAGCGTTATTACTTATCGTCTCATCTTACTACAAGTAATGTAAATCAATAAAGGCCAAATGATCACTTTTGCGCGTATATCCGAGAATAGAAACCCACCAGAATAAGCGAGGCCATCTGCGGCTCATACTCTGTTGCTGCGGCTGCGTATTTAAACGCCAGCGAAGAAATTCTGCAAAATATATATAATTTTTTTATGTATATTTAATATATCTATCAATAGGTAACGTATGTCTTAGATGCCTAATCTGGAAATTTGTATTTTGACCGATTTGTCCAAAATAGGTAATATATGTCCTATCTACGTTACCCGGCTGTTATCAAGCTATTGAATTCTTTTCTTAAAAGCTAACTTCTAACTCAAATGATATAATATCAAAAGTCTCATATAATGTAACCTATTTCTACATTTCATAATTAGTGTTTTCAAAAATTGTAAAACCAGTTTTCGTTATGATCTACTAATGTAGTACAGCCTCGTCAGATGTTGCAATAACACTTAGCATCTAATATACCATGGATCAAAGTGTTTTTTTCGATGATCGCTATTATATTCGGCAGATCAAGCTGTCTGATAAAAACTTTTACAATGACATGCTAGATGTCAATATGCTGCTGTGGGAAAACTCTCTGTCTAGTATGGAGCACTATGGCTATCTGTTCCCTGCACCGGAGTGGCGATTCGGCGTCCAAGGCATTGAATTAATAGCCGAATTAGAAGCGGATCCTGTAAAACGGCTCTCGAAATATGTGGAAAACGCTCGACGCCGTCAACGGTTTTTCCTGAGCTTTTCCAACAGCTTTCTAGCCCAATCTGGCATACTAGTACCGGGACGATACTCAACCTATGGAGTTTATGACTCTAAACACGCCAACTATGATTCTTTAGTTGGTGCTGTTCTTGTTGAAAGACCAGAAAAGTTTTCTGCTCCGAAAGTCGATTGGAAAACAAGTCTACGGGCTACTTTATACCGAACTGGTTTGTCAATATGGAGCCGGATCCAGAACTTGATCTGGTTTTGGAGCATACAACATCCTAGAAGGCATGCTTTTCGAACGGCTGGAGCTATATTCAAAACTTTGAGTACACTTCCTGAAGACACTCCTGAGCTGATAAATGAGCTGGCTTCGTTGTCGGAAGAGAAACTGGCAGATCGGGAATATCCCCAGAGTTATATGTACGAGGTGGCTTTGGTTGGTATAGATTCAAATCACCAACGTCGTGGACTGGGTGTTAAAATGCTCAACCATGCTATAGAGCAAATTCCTCGGGATGAAAAGCCTGTCTTTGTGTCCAGTGATGGCAAGCATCGGTCTGTTGGAGAATTGCGGGTCTCTTTGCATGCTACTACAATTGGCATAAAGTTATACCAAAAGATAGGTTTTAGAGCTATACCGACTGAGGAACCATTCAAAACTGCAGATCTCGGCGGGTATGACATGAAAGCCGCTACCATGGTAATGACACTGGATTAGGATGTTACAGTAAAATGACTGTCCATCTAAAATGACTGTTCCTTACTATATACACTAACGCACCTCGCATGTCCCTCAAAAATCACTATCATCCTCTTCTTCGTCTCTACTCACTCCAAATGCAATATTTCTTCGAGTATTCGTATCAAGGTCACTATCACTATCAGCATTGGCAGTGAGCCTCTGATCTGTAGATTTAACTGCACCAGCATCTACCAAAAACTGCTCGATATCCTTGATGTTTGTAGAATTTCCTCCTATTGTTCTTAGCGTAATAAGCTGTTTGATGACATTTGTATTTTTGTAAACCAAAATAGTAGGGCAGTTTTCAATAGGATACTTGTCGTTGATCTGACGAGCATCGATATCTACAAACTTGACGTCACGGAACTTCGGCGCAATTCTCTCAAAAAGCCCAGCTGCAAGCCTACTCTGCTCTACCGAAGGATATGATAAATGTACAAATACAAATGTGTCATTTTGTGAAGCATCTGTTATCTCGTCCTTATAATCAGGCTTGGACACGTGATACACCTGGCCAAACTTCTCTCTGCTAGCCATCTGTTGCATTTCCGCTATTCTTTTTCGTCGATAACTTTCCACAAATTCTTCATCTTCCAATCCATCTTCGTCGATTTCATCCAACTCCTTGAGTGATTTGTCTTCCAGCCGATTGTCATGGGCTCTTTGCACAGCTTCTTCAAACACTTGTTCCAGTTGAGCTGTAGGAGATGGAGGTTTTTCAGGAATGATTCCTTTTGATCTCAAAATATCATTCCATTCTGTATCCTCGTCGGGATTTACTTGCACGTTCATTGGTAAGTTGTTAAGTGATTTCTTTGAGGATTTCTATGTGAAATTCAAAAGGCACGGCTGATACAAAAAATTTCTAGGAGCATTGAAAAATTCAACAAAATTTACCGTAGAATTTACCATAAAACCAAAGGAAAAAATGGGTAAATATTCTGTCAAAAAGTACAAAACTAAGCGATATACAAGAGAAATCGACCAGATTCTCAATGATGATATGGGCTCAGTCAAATCAATAGAAAAGCTCCAGAACCAGCCCTACGATGAAACCAAGCCTGGCATGGGCCAGTTCTATTGTATACCATGTGCTAAATACTTTGAGACTGATTTGGCTAAAAGGACACATTTACGGGGTAAAGTTCATAAACGACGAGTCAAAGATCTCAAGCAGGGGCCTTATACAGTGGAGGAAGCCGATGCAGCTGCCGGGCATGATGTAGCCAAATACTTGCGAAAAAAGGCCGAACAACAAGCAGTGTTGGAAAATATGCAGCTTCCGGAGATGGAGAGGAGTGCGAGTTTGGGTGGAGGTGAGATGGTGGTGGATAGTGGAGAAGGAAGTTGAGAGAAGAAGCAGGGGCATACACGGTGAGGCAACTTAGAATGCTCTCTAGGAAAGACTAGTACGCATTTCAGACCATTATGGCAACTGCTATCTCATACTCCTCATCATATCATTACACCTACTTGCATCAACTATTCATCAACTACATTCACCAACTATGCACATTCACCAACTATACATTCACCACTGTACATTTGACTCGCATCACTACCGTTACATGTAGATTCTATGCACCATGGAATCTACAACCAAAGTCCAAGGAAGCATAGCAAGACAGTCTTGAAAATATTACAACACCTCCTACAGAAGACAGTCCTGAAGATATTACAATACCTCCTACACAGAAGACATCCTGAAGTTATCACACAGATAATACTCCTACACCTCTCCAAAATCAGAATGTCCCGAAACCGTCGCATGTTGAATCGCCTGTTTCTCTCCTGTGAATCGCTGGTTGCATCGTTTACACACTATACGGAAGTTACTAGTATCCGTATAATAATGCAACGATTTAAGCTGTTGTCCTAGATCCTTGAGATTATCTAGAACAATAAGACCCTGTTCATCGGGCTGAAATACTGTCTGATCAAGCTCAGCATGGCCCTCTTCAAGAACCGGAGTCAACGCAACTGCGTCATAATGAATGCCACTATATACAACGACCACAAACGACTGAGCCCCAGGATTGAAATGATCGACTCTTAGAGTAGACACATCTAAAGAGCAGATTGTGACCTCGAAATGCTTGGCTAGAATGTTCAGCTCAATGGCACCACCCCACGAGTTTTGTCGCAGAATCCAGTCAATGTACTTATCGCGAGGCTTGCCTAGAATGGCATCGTTGTATTCAATAGGGTCTTTCCGTATTTCATCGGCAACAATAGTCCTGAGCTCGAACATGGCATCCATGTTGCCTAGAATGGTGTATCCTATAGCTCGAAACAGGCACGAGTTGTCGTCTTCCATGATACGGAGTTTGAGATAGCCGTCGCCGCAGACGACATAGGGGGATGTTTCAGCGGGGGAGGGGTTTGCGGTATTGTGGCTTTGACCAGGTTTAACACCGCTTTGACCAGATTTAACACCGCTTTGGCCAGATTTTACACCACCTTGTCCTGCTCTGACACTTCCTCCAACCTTCTCATTACTCCCCCCGCCCTCCTTGCCGCTCCCTCCCCCCTCTACCGTGATCTTATCGCCCGATCTCAGCCCCAGGTCCCTCAGCAACCTGCTATCGTCTGAAATATCCACTGGTTTCGGCGGAAATCCCCCTCGAACACTCCTTACTTCTCCTCCCAAGGCCGCCTTCAAATCTCCCAAACTGCTGTCGTCTGCCAGCTCCAAAACATCATTGTTCACCTTGATACGCATGGTTGTGTATGGGAAGATTAGCTTAGGCACAACTGAGTATTAGTACCCAAACTGAGTATTAGCTTAGGCCCAACGTGAATATTAGCTTAGGCCCAACTGAACATAACTGAATATTATCTTAGACCCAAACGGAACATTAGTTGGACCCAAACTGAGTATTTGGCTTGGGAAATCCGAACATTTGCTTGGGAATCTAAACATTACTTCGACCCAAACTCACCTTAACTCTCCCTTATAACCTCTGCCATGGCATAAACATTGCAGCGCCACAACAAGGGACTTGAAACGACAGGAAATCCAAGGTCACAGCAAGAGAATCTTCCTTCTAGAGAGCCTCTTCTCTCGAGCTTCCACTTTTAATGCCCGCCCCCAGGTCCATCAGCCAGCTGGCTGCCGAGGCAAACAGCTACGATTTCACCCCTAACGTGTCTTTCCGCTCCTGGATCCATGTCGCCAAGACCATTGAGCGCCAGGCCGACATCTACCGCCTTGATCAGGGCTACGAGGAGGCGTACCTGTTGTACTCGAGATTTGCCCATCTGGTGCTCTATGACCTTCCTAAACACCCCGATGTGTCCACTTCTTCCAATAGCAGGCAGCTCAAACGGCTTGTCAGTCAGGTGGAGACGTGTCTGGCTCAAATGGCCGCTCTCAAACCCATAATAGAGGAGAATCTGCGCAGGTACCAGGCAATTGAGGACAAACGGCTACGTCGCATTCAGACCAAACAGACGGCTCGCCGGACCTCTCAGATCGACTCCTCGCGCTCTCAGAGGACTCCTGAAAGTCCGCTGTCGCCTACACCGTCGTCAGCTACGCCGTCGTCAGCTACGCCTGAGGCTGACTCATCGTTCACTGCGGCCATTTCTGAGCTCAAAAGGCTAAGAAACACACCGCCCAGCTCCGACCAGACTGACCAGGGCTTCATACCTCGTACTACCTCCTGGTACCCGTCTGTTCCAAATGTCTCCAGAGACGCTGGTTGGAATGGAACCCCCGAAGATGAGTCTCGTCCAGTCGTCCCTCCTAAACTCAACGACTCCAAGGCTCCTTCTGCAGTGGAGCATCGCATTCGAGCCTCAACTGAGTCTGGATCCCCATTGAGATCGGTGTTTATTCCCGAAATCCTCAGGCACGAGTTTCTGCATATTGCCAGCCCTAATACCAAGAAGAGACTAGAAACATGCGGCATTCTGTGTGGGAAACTCAGTCTCAATGCATTCTTCATCACTCACCTGGTCATTCCTCCTCAGCTCTCTACATCCGATACCTGCTCGACCACTGACGAAGAGGTCCTGTTTGAGTTCATCGACAGTAACGAGCTGTTTATCCTCGGCTGGATCCATACGCATCCTACCCAAAGCTGCTTTCTCTCCTCGATTGATCTGCACACACAAAACTCATATCAAATCATGCTTCCTGAGGCCGTTGCCATTGTATGCGCACCTAGCTACGAACCGTCTTGGGGTGTCTTTCGGCTCACGGATCCTCCAGGAATCGACGTCATCAAAGCATGCACGCTCTCCTCGACGTTTCATCCTCACGAAGAACCTAATATCTACAAATCTGCATTGCCAGGGCACGTTTCCTTCAAGTCGCAACTAAAAGTCACCATTAAAGACCTGCGATAAAAATATGTAATATTGTCTCTTATTTACATATATACGTACAACAAAATCTTCAGACTCATGTCGTCCAGCCAAGCGAGCTCAGCTCCTTTCTGATTTTGGCCTCACTTTCGATTTTCTGCACCTGAGTGTCTTCTAGCTTGGCTCCGCTGGCCTGTCGAGCCTTGAGGTCGTCAATGGCTCGCAGTTTCTTCAGCAGAGCTCGTATCTTCTTGTCGTCAGGAGCTGATCCAGTAGGGGCGTTGACTTCGGTCGATCCATTGGTGGCATTTTCAGTAGCAGCTGTGGGCGGGGGTGTTTCGTTTTCTCGGGCTTTTTTGGCTTCACGTTTCTTCTTGTTTTTTGCGGCTGTCTTCGAGAGACCGTTTTCAGGTTCCGAAGGAGCTGGTTCTGCACCTGGGACTGTTGCTCCGGGGACTGTTGATCCAGGAACAGCTCTTGCACCAGGCGTGGAAATTCGCTGAAACAGAGGTGTAGGTGCAGAAGAACTTCCACTAGATCTAGCATGAGGAGGTCGATATGCACCGGCCGGTTTGTCGTCGGTCTTCTTCTTCAAAGGTACATTCTGTGCGGAGATATGAGCTTCCGGAGCAGGGTCTAGCGATGCTTTCATCGGGTAAAGACTGGCAGGCTGAGGTCTCCAGTTGACGGCAAGTAGCTCTTGGTAGTCCAGGGTGAAGCACAACTTGCCATTCACATACCATATTTTGACACCATTGTCCACACGCAGTCGAGGCGAAGTAGTGGCAGTCAGCAAGTATTTTCCATCGGGACTCCATTCACAGTACGAAGTATTGGACGCTTCGATAGTGGCCACGTGTGCAAACTGCTTCTGTCGGTCATATATATCCACCAGACCCTGCAAGTTGCCGAAGCCAGCTACTAGAACAAATCTTCCATGCGGGGAGAACATGACTGTGTTTCTGGGGCTCACAGGGAAAGAATGTACAACATTGCCTCGGGCATCAAAGATAGTCGTCTTGGACGGCATGTAGCCGTAGCAAACGCCGAATTCACGAGAATTGGGGCTCCAAGCAAAGTCATGGATAGTTCCTTCTTTGTCGAGTTGGATTCGACTGTCGTAACTGCCGGCAATTCCCAGCAAGTACAGATTGGTTTCGCCATAGTAGGTCTTTCCAGAATGGTCAACATCGGTAGAAGACAATACCAGCAAAGCAGTTCCCAGTTGATTCCACTTCATCTGGACACGTTCAGCCTTGAAAAAGGTCTTCTGGGAAACGGGCTGCGCAAAGTTGGGGATCTGGTAGACTCGCACAGCAGCAGGCTTGCCCTGTTTCTCGGGCAAAAACACCGCCACCGAGTAGTTCTGGCCGGGAGAAAGCCTGAACTGCGAGATGCCCGTGTCGACCTCGAGCTTGCACCAGGGATCATGCATCTTGGTCGATTCATAGAACTGGATGAGTTTGTCGGTGACCATGCGTGCGCAGTACTTCTCGTCGTACGAATACTGTAACGACCACTCGCCCTGCTGTTTCTGCAGAAACGAGTCTAGATGCTTGCCGGTATTGGAGTCCCACACCTTGAGATTGGGGCCATAGTTGCCTGAATCCTCCTTCTTGGGCCGCTGCCAGGTCAGAATGTACGAGCCTTTGGGCGAAAAGCTCAGCTCAATCACGTCTGCAACGTCCAGCGATTGGACCTGGTTTCCAGTGTCGGGGTCTATTATGAGTACACTAGAGTATTAGAGGCAGGCGGTCTTAGAGGGTGTTTTTCAACCTACCATTGAGAAATAGCATAGGCCAACTTGGACCCATCTGGAGAATAGATAGCAGATCTAATAGTACCTTGAGATCTGGGGATTAGTATGATAAAAAAGCCAAATATAAAAAAACCCTGGCAAAAACTTACTCCTCAAGACCTTCTACTTGGTTATAATCAGGAGCTCCATGGAACAGCTTGAGCGTCTTGGCCGTCCGATCTGAAGGTTAGATTATATATAACTCGGCCAGAATGCTCTACCTACTGAAAAACTGCGTAACTGCCATGATATGCCAATTAAATATATGCTCCAGGCGTGTTTGGTACGATCTACAAACGTATCAAGTTGAGTTGGGGAAAACGCTGAAAACTTCGAGGAAGGGTAAAAGTTAAAAACAAGCGAGGAGAGGAAGAGAGAAGAGAGAAGAGAGGAAAATAGAGAGGAAGAGAGGAAGAGAATGAAAATAGAAAGAAAAATAAATGAAAAAAATAATGAATAATTGATAAATAGCATATAGCCAGATATCTATCCTAGCATAGCCAAATGAGAATTATGAATAAAATATATCTCAAGAATGTAATGCCCTTACGGACAGTCGTTTATAATGTAGAATAACAGATATGCGTTGGAGTTGAGCACCTGCGACGCCTTCATCAGGTTCACCATGGAATCGTCAAAGTGAAACCACCGGCTGTATCGATCCTTCATCATGCATGTGTAATGGCCGGTATTTAGCGATCCGTTGTGGCATATCACTCCAAACAGTTGGTACATGACCGGCCTGGGGTTGTTTTCATCATAACTGGCTGTATATTTAGCCATGTCCAAGTAGAGCGGGAATTTCACAGGAACCTCGATCTTGTTGGCGTTGGAGATCCCAGCAACATTAAACCGCTTCAACTGGATCGAAAGCACCGTCGGCAGTCGTTTGACACTCAGTTGTTTCTCCGCAGGGCATCGCGTCTGACAACTAGCACATTGGTACAAAATGTCCAGTCTTTCCGGCGATGTGAATAGCTCAAGGCAGTCCTCTAGTGTAATGGTCGGCTTATTGAGCTGCTTGATTTCTAATGACAGGTCCATCATAGGATCAACTGTGGTGGTGATGTTGGTACAGTTTGTACATTTGATTCGGCTCTCCAGTTGGCCGTAAAACGTCGAATGCGCAATACAGTTGCAGAAGTCATCCGATGCTGAAGATGAAGGTGATGACAGATCAGAAACTAGTTCAGGTGCCGGCGACGTATTTCTGCTTTCATCGGGAAATGCCTTGGACTGGAAATGGTCCTGGTGAACCTGGTCCAGCAAAAACTGCAAAAACTCATGTGCATCTTGCTGCAGAGACCCGGAAAATGCCACCTTGATCTTCGACACCAGTGTCAGCAGGTTTGGCAACCCATAGCCTTGAGCCTCTATAGATTTGTAGAAGTCGCAAAACATCTCATCGATGAAGCAGGACATGCAGTCCAACGGCGAGCTCTTGGAACACATTTGCCGGTCATGGCCGCCAGCCAAAAAGAAGTTCCGAACAAACGGATTATGAATAAGTGATTGTAGTACCACAGAAATGAAACAAGTAGCTCCCATGTTGTAAAAGCCTCTAAGACCAGTGGTGGCTTGGAACGGGGGGATCACCAGTCCATCTTCGGCATGCTGCGGCTCGACGAGCTTGGATTCCGGCACTCCTACGATGCTCCTCAGGCACATTTTGCGGTGATTCTCAAAGGTTTCGCTGTAAATGTAGTCTGAGCATCCGTAGCAGTACAGAGCACCGTCCTTGGTCGACAGATCCACGCCTAGCAAATGACCCGTAGAAGACGCATGCAGCGATTTGCCATGCTCGGCACAGGCCACATGAGAGCATTGAAGACAGGCAATTGGAGCGGAAATTGCCGACGCGGGGCAGTCTGGGCACCGAAGAGCGTCCTTGATATGCTTGAAACTACCCATGGAGCCATCCGACTGGCATGCAAGAGCCAAAGTATATGCCAGCTTGTAATATCTTAGAAGCTCCGAGCTCGAGGACTTGAGAGCAGTCCTGACATGAGGACAATGCTCGGATTTGGCCTCTCCGCCGGCGTTCGGGGGTCGTTTCATGAGATAGGATGCCAGGTCTGGATCTAATGCAAGAAAAGTATGATTTGAAAGGCTTGAAAAAAGACAAGACAGCTGAATAATGCAAAGTCAGTACAAGAAAGCAGAGTCTTGTAAACCGGGTGAAATTCTAGATGATTCCTGGGCTGTTTGAACCGCCTGGTTGTGTAAAAGAGCCTGATTAGAAACAAATTGGTGCTATTTTAGCAGGGGAGTTCAGCCGTATGAAGAGATGAAGGAGAGATAGAAGATAGGTAGGGGGGATGAGGGAGGAGGGGGTTTTGGGGTTTTCTTTATTTATTTATATTTTATCTGTGTTTTTTAATATTTACAAGATCTTATCTAAATGTTTGTTAATTTTTTTTCGTCATTTGTTCTAAAACTGTCGTATGTTTCATGGGGCTATTAAGTCAATGTCAATGTTTACTGTACGACGTTGATTAAGCAAAGATACGGAGAGGAAGAAGGAGTGAGGGAAGAAAGGATAAAGGAATTTTATAGAATTTTTATAATATTGTATTTGTGAATTATTTTATTATTTAATACAAATTTTCAATATTTTCCCCCTTTTACTTACTATATTTCCCTCTTAGTTTACCCGATAGACCCCATACTCTCTTAGTGCGTCTCTCTTAGTGTCTCTTAGTCTCTGGTCTCTTCACTCTTCTAGTCTACCTCAGTCCTAAGCATTAAAGTACATAGCTCCACTACCTCCACTCCACCCATGTCCATACGCAAATCCGCCTCTCTCGTCATCCTATCACCAGCCCTGGAAATCCTATTTATGAAACGTCCAATTAATGGCACCTTCGCTTCTATGCACGTATTTCCAGGCGGTGCTTCCGACAAGCTGGATGCTTCTCCACAGTATACTGCACTACGAGAAACATACGAAGAGACCGGGTTATTGATTTCGCCGGATTCCAATGAAATTCCTCGTGTAATCTCCAGCTCGCTTTCCTATGAAGATGCTCTGAAAAAGTACATGAACGATGCCGAAAAGACGTCCGTGTCGCTTCCCCACATCTCTAGTTGGACGACTCCTTCAGCTGGCGTAAACATCACAACAACGAAACGGTTTGAAACAGACTTTTTCCTCTATAGATGTCCTCTTGGTCCTGTAGAATTAGGAAAACTAATCTCGAACCAGGAATCTGTTCTTCTCGAGTGGCTTAATCCTCAGACTGCTCTCCGCCTATTTGAGCAGGGAAATCTCTCAATGATGCCTCCTCAGTTCTACATCGTCAACTCCTTAGCTAATTACGGCATTGAAACAACAATCAACCGCCTCGATGGACGTATTTTCAGACCTGTACTTCAAAGCAAAAATCCCGAAAAAAACCAGGTTTGTTTCGACTGGGGTAAAGGAGAATTCGGCCTATTAACCTTCAATCAATCCGGTAAACTCGTCACTTCAGTAAGCATACTAAGCAGTCCTCCGTCTACAAGCAAAATATGAACATCGGTAGTATATATATAAAATGACCATTATATCTATATAAATGTTATAACAATATAACCTTACATATTTTCACACATTTGTCAGGGGCTTCATCAGGATATACAATCGGCAGTTTTCAAGGCAAGGTTGAGGATAATGAAAAGAAAACCACCTCATGCAATCCATCACAGCAAAAAAGAATTATCCCCTCGGCATTTAAAACCCCATAAAATTATAATTTAGAAATTATCTCACACCGAATGCTGTTTAAGGCTTAGTCGAGAACGAGCTCAATGTCGGTGTGTATGTCATGGTACTCAACGTCTTGGGGAAGTTCTTTCCAGTATCGTTGGTACTCTGTCCAGTTGGCTGGAACAATCCTTCGGCAAATGATGGCAGGCTGTCAATAATAGACTTAGGATTGAACTTCTTGCCAGCAACTGCAGGTGCAATCAGCAGCACAAGGAACAGCAACAACAGTAAGAAGTACATGGTGGCATACTTTCGTACCATTCTCTTTCGCAGCTTGGTCTGCTTCAATGAGTAGATAGGAGGTCGGATTTGTCGAGATGGCTGCAACCAGAACAGCAGCATAGAGTGCCATCGGTCAATCAAAGGAATGCAAAGAATAGGAAGCTGAGCAAACAGCAGCAGATGGCCCAGAATGAAATCATTAGCAAACATCATCTGTTCCACAATCTTACAGATGAACTCTCGCAAAGGCTGAGTCATAGTCATCCATCCCATTCCAGATGAGTACCATTTACCAGACCACCATGCTTGATTGGCATTGTCATGCTTGAATTCTCGTGTCAAGCACAATCCGATGAGCAACTTCATGATCAATCGTTGAATAGCAATGCAGCAGATCATACCCAAAAGACCAGTGGCGAAATCCCATGATTGCATAAACCACATCAATTCACAGAAGATGATTTGGATAATGATAGAAATACCATGAGAAATACCAGCCATCACTGTAGCAGTTCGCTTGCAGCATACACCCAAAAGTGGTCCAGCGCAGCATGAAATCAATACCAAAACCAATACAGCTCCAGCATTAATGACAATAGGTCCGAGAGTGACAATGATGACACGAAGGGTTGAGTTAACAACCTGAACGGCAGATTGAGGATAGACACCATTCTGAGAGTTGGCAAAAGTGTAAGCCACATAAGTAGCAGCAGCACACAATACAGGAATCAAAATCTCAGTGAAAAGAATATTGCCAAAGCTTGCTCGTGGAACGTCGCCTGCGGCCTTTTCGCTAGGCAATCCAAGCACCTTTCTCTTGTAACCAGTGATTCGGGTTCGGCTCATTCGAACATAGCCAACCCAAGAGTTTCGATGCCACTTGGAGTTACCTCGAGACAACCATCTGATGTAATCTCGATAATCAATGAAGAAATCCAACCAAGCAAACTGATGAGGATTGAACCAGAAAGGAGACAAGCACATAGCACAGAGTGTCAAGTAGAACCAAAGCAAGGCTGCTCTCCACATAGACATGGTAGCATAGATAAGCATCATCAATGCACGTCCACCCAAGTAGATAGAATCACCAGCAAATCGTGCATACAAAACCGAGAATGGGATTCGGGCAGTAGCAACACCTCGTCCAGTAGAGATATATCGAGCACCGCCAAAAGACAGATCAGTCAACAAAGAGTGGGCATAAATTTGGCAGACGAAGACTTCAAACAAGGGAGAAAGAGATCCAAGCTGTTTGCCAAATCGCAAGGCTGCACGCCACAAGCCCTTTTCGACCAACTCTTGTACTACCAAAGGAATAAACGCAATCCAGAAGACAATGAAGATAGACAAAATACATCGTTGCACCCATCCCAAGGTAGGCTCCAACATGTAGCATCCCAAAGGAATATAAGGATCCGTGATAGGCTTGTTCTTATCGTACCAGCAGATAATCGAGTGAGCAGAGAGAGAACCAATGTTGATCATAACAAACATGAACATTTGCACAGTGACAATAATGAACAAGTTATTGATGTGGAAACCAGGATGAGCATAGAAGAAAGACAAGAATCGGTCGATAGGAAGCTGAGTGCCCAAGTAGTAATATTCTCGAGACAAGATCTGTTCACCCATACCAGTTCCAATCTTAGTAGTGAAATTCAAAATCGAACCGAAACCCAAGTCTCGACCTTTACCACACTGATAATATTCACAGTGCTTGATTCGGCCACCTCTAAGCAAGGCAGTCATACCAGCGTAAATATCTTCGTTCAGATGCAATCCCTTTTGACCCTTAGACACACCACCTCGAGTTGTCATATAGATACCATTCAAGAAATCCGGGTGACCATAATGAAGCTTACCACCAATCATAGCCAATGTACGAGCAAACAGAGTACCGAATGTCTGTTCCTTAGCAGCAGCAACATCACCGAGAATACCAACATTCTCCGAGAAAATATACTCACGGGCACCGAGAATAGCGACTGGGCCAGTAGTATCGTGAGTATCAACACCAGGAATATAAGGATTGACAGCTTCAACGTTCAGTTCTTCGAATTCGGCAAGCACAGATCGAATCTTCAAGCACTCTTCCAAGTAGTTATCCTGATTGGCATCGATGAGCTGAATGTATTCACCACGGTAGAAAATAAGAGCATGATTTTGGTTATCGGCCTTTCCGTCACCCAAAATAGGGTTACCCGACAACTGAATTCTAAATTTAGGTCGTCGCTGACCATTCTCCATAACTTCGCAGTGTCCATCAATCAAAGCAGAATAGAGTCGAGGCTCCTCACCTTCGTGAAGAGGAGGCTCTTCATCCAAATAAGCAATCTGCAAGTCGGGGTAGGCACGGAGCAAGAATTCAGTGTTTTCAATCTCATCAGGTCGGAACTTTGTCAGTCGTTGCATGGAAACAATAATCTTAAACTTTCTTCGAGACATTCTCTCCAATTCGTTCTCCAATCGCTCAACGTTTCCATCAAACCATTTGACGACTTCAGGATTCTCAACACGATACAAAAGCTTGATTGCTCGAGAATAATTCATGAAACCAGAGATAGTTCTGTACAAAGTCTGTGATCTCAAAGAAGCCCAGATTCGAGTTCGCAAAGTATACTGCGGTGCTGCACTCTTAAAACCAATGCAATAGAAAGGCAAATCGTCGATCTTATTCTTCATAGTCTCCTTATCTTCGTCTTTCTCGAGATTCTCAGAAGATTCGTCAAAGTCAGCATTCTCTTCAGCCAAAGTCTTTGTATCCTTAACAAAGCAGTCCCATTCCACAGGGTGCAACTGCTTAAGATATTCCAGCAAAGTAACACGGGTGTATTGATCATCCTCTCGAATGATTTCTCGCAAAGACAGAAGAATCTTTTCAGAGTAGTGAGGAATCAACACAGAGAAAGTTGGCATGTTATCAACAGGCAAGGGCTCAGGAATAGGAGTCGACAAAGACTGAGCAAAGAAGGAAATTCGTCGCTCGGCTTCAGAGTTCTTAGGGAAGAATTCAGAATCGATTTGATTATCATCCTGCGCAACAAAGAAAGTTGGGGCTCGCAGAGTTCGCTTGCTTTCAACTTCAGAAGGAACTTGATGATACAAAAGCTTCTGCACATGATCAATAGCCAGCAAATGCTCACGGTACATAGAAATCACAATCGCGTTCCAAACCTGAGAAATAAGAACCTTAGGCTTGTACTTGATCTCCATATCGGTGGTAGCCAAAATCTTAGAATAGATACGCTTGGGCAGTCGAGTAAAGATGTTTCTCCAAGGAGTCCAGATAGAAATACCCAAGTAGAAAGAAATAGCCACGGAAAAGATAGTGTTGACAATAATGTACCACAGATAAGTATCCAAGAAGAAAAGAATCAAATCGGTAAAGCACATCAAACCGAGAACAATTCTGGCCTGCTGTCGGCAAAGAACATCTCCGTACCACTTCTCACCATGACATCGAGACATAGGCATCTGTGACAAGTTTCTGATAGGATCGACAAGAGAACGGATAAGGAAGAAATAGGATTCAGCAAGTTTAGCGCCAAACACACAAGCCCACAAACCATAAGACATCCACATGTTGTTGCCATGCAGCTGAGCAAAGGAGGCAGTGAAAGTCTGCGAAGCAACATAACGTCTGGTCTTCTTATCCATATAGCTTCCAAATAGACCACCCAAGGGCATGATAGCAAAGAATACGAAAGTGGCCAAAGCAATGAAAAATCCAACGATACCAACAATCAAACCAGACTTGGACTCAGTTTCAAGACCAATGTAGCCAAGGCAGTAGACAGGAGCGACGAGATTAAGAATGAAAATACCAATCAGCAGCAGCAATCTTCGAGTCAAATGCTGAGCTCCAGCCCACTTACGGGGAACAAAAGCCCATTCTGCCAAAGTGGCTAAAATCTGAATGAAAGAGGCAACACAACCACCAATAGCAACAGCAGCCCATTGAGCAGATCCAATAGGCTTGTTATTGAGCAGCTGATAGTAGTGAGCTGTATACAAGGTAGGAGCATTATAGGAAGCGTAAAACCAGAATGCAGTGATGTGAATAACCCAAATTCGGTTAAAGTTCACAGCCAAGTGGAACCATGATCGAGTCTCTCTATAAGTCTTAAAGAAGACATTCTGCCACACGACCTCACCCAATCTGAGATATCGCTCCTCCGAGGGACTGTCAATCAATCTGGTACCATCTTCAAAGACAATTCGTTCGATACCTTCGGGATACCAAAAGAGCTGATTGATATCATCATAACCAATGACCTTGTTATGATCCTTTTCACGCTTAACAAACTTGCCATCCATGATCTCATAGCCTTGATCACGGACATAACGATAAAGAGGAGTGATGATTCGGTTAAGGAAATCGCCTTCTTCCATAGGCTCAGTTCGTGATTGGCAAAGCTGAGAGTTGAAGTAATCATCGCAGCACTTGTAGATGAAGCACAAGCACTCAGGCATAAATCGCACCTGATTGGCTTCACCCCAGCAAAGAAGATACAAAGCAATTTGACGGACTCGTTGCGACTGAGGCAGCTGGTTCATCTTTGCCTTCCAACGATACTCAGCAGCGTCCAAAGAGTTGTCACCTTCAAGCTCCTCCAGGGTCTTGGCAGGATCGTCTTGATTTTGCTGCTGCTGCTTTTTGAAGTTCTTCCTTGCCTTTTTGATCTTCCTGGTGGTCTTACCAAGCTGCATGTTTCGGAAGCCGACCTCATCGTCGAGATCAAGCTGAGCAGCAAAGTACCACTTTTTGTAATTAGCATTATCACCACCAATATAATCAGCATGAAGAGAAAGCAATGCCTGATTAGGAGTCATTCGGGATGCTCGTGAATCAAGGAGAACCATGAAATGGTCGAACATGTTTCTCATTGAATCACGTTGAAAGCCAAACTTGTTAGTCAAATCAATGAAGATATCCTCAATTTCTTCCTTGGTGACAGGAGCTTGGTTCTCAGCGGTCCATGCGGGATAGGGTTCCCGAGACTGTGCAATTGGAGGAGCGCCATTCTGGTAGTCCAGGCCGTAAATAGGAGTCGACGCGCCGGACGAACGGTTGCCGCCGTAAGACATTTGAGAATATGCACCTCCGTAATTATTGCTGTAACCACCGGCGTCAGGATGAGCGCCCGGCTGGCCGTATGCAGCATCATAGCTAGACATATCGTCCTGATAGTCTTGGCCATTGGTCGGCATGTACTCTACGCCATTGCCAGCACGGCCGTAGTAATCGGCGTCTCGGCTGGTAAAGTCGCTAAAGGTTTCAGAGACGTCCTCTGCGCCTCTAGCGTGGGGGTGGGCGTGTCCAGACATGGCATAAGGATCAGCGTCTCCCGAAGCATAGGCTTCCTCGGGATAGCCCTCCTCATAACGACCTGCGCCCCGAGCATAGCCCTGGTCGTCGTAATATTGACCCTGCTGGTTATCGTAATAATAACCTTGTTGGCCATCGTCGTACTGGTAGTCTCCTTCGTAACCCTGGGCAGATCCCTCCTGGTAATAAGCGTCGGAAGCGTATCCTTCACCAGAATAGCCTCCAGCCTGATTTCCGTACGGATGAGACATCTGGATCGGTTAGCGAAAAAATGCTCAAAATTAAGTATAAACGAGTGTGGCTAGTTTTGTTCTGGCGGTTTTGCTGGCAAGCAGGCAAAATCTCTAGATTTGGAAGCCCCAGCGCCAGAGGTTTTTGTTGCCAGAAATAGCAGTCGCGTGTGGTGGGTACTTACTATGAAGAGTTAACAAGAAAAAAACGATAGGAAATCCAGAGGTTAAGAAGGGAAAATTAACAGCCTGGAATAGGTTCGGTTAGTGAAAAGACAGGGATTTAGGCGAGATTTATATCCTCATACATACCTTGTTTGTGATAAGATGAAAGATTGTTTTAAGAGTAAATGAAACAAAGTTACGAGATTTGGTAGTCCAAAGATCCAAAAAGATTAAACAGACTGGCCAAAAATAGCACTCAAGTTAACACCCTCGAAAAATGAACAGAAAGATGAAGCAAAAGCGTTCGGTTGAATGGTGACAGGTCAAAGATCTTAGTTGCTTAACAAGAAAACGCGATAGATTGTCCCTTGCAAAATATAGCAACAAAACCCAAAAACTCCAAAAATAAAGCCACCAAACAGTTGAAACGAATGCTAAAATCTAAGATTCTCTCAAATACCCTCCAGTAAAAATAAGCAGCTAACCACAATCAAAGTGTCCTGGTTGTCAGTTCACTTTTTCAACAATCGACTGCTGATGATCAAAGAAGGGAGGTGAAAGGCAAGATGTCCGCGAGGGAATTTTTTTGCCAAAGGCAAGTTACTGTTTTGAAAATAGGCGTCTAAAAGGGGAAACAAAAAGCAAGCCTATTGCCGAGAATGGAATTAATAAAACAACAGCGAAAAAGAAGGTGAGAAAAAGGCATGGTAAGGGAAAAAAAATAAATATATGCTAGATTAGATGGACTATTTGGTAATTGAGGGTTATTATGATGATGAAGTAGTCTATGAATATCCAACTATTCTTCTTTCTTCATTGTTCATTTTTTAAGGTTCAAGCTAATCTACTTCAATACCGTTTCATCCTATAATATAAAAGATAACGCACAATCTACCCGTGATGGATGTGAAACAAAAGGTACCCAAGTTGCCTAAAATAACTGCAATTGTATGGGTGGAATCCAACCCTAAACACGGTGTTGCCCTGAATGTTTTCTTTGTAGGGGCCGTGATAAATGGAGTCGGTGTTTATTATTAGCAACAACGGAACGGGTTTTAGCAAGCCAAGGACCAATCAATTGGATCTTGGAAGGAATTTCGGAAAATTCGGAATGATGGATCGATCGGCAAAAGCATAATAGATAGAGATAAAAATTAAGGTAGATAAGTAAATAGTGTTTTGATATTAATGTCGTATTTACGTTTAAGACGGATTAGTGTAGTACGTGTTTTTTTTTGTTTTTTTTTCGTATATACTTGATGCTCGGTTATTATTTTTGGATCTATTTTATTATGCGAATAGATCCATCGGTATTGGCTGATTGTATGGCATTGGTATAGGCATTGGCTGATTGTTGCCTTATGGATCCAACTCAATATAGAAAGAGCAAATGATGGGTTAAGGCATGAAGAGCATTAGAAAATATGAGTATAGAGATATATTAAGAATAGAGATATTAAGTATAGAGTATAATAGATATTAGATAGCGTTTAAAGACTATACATGTAATATGCTCTATTGCTCTATATACGGTCTAGTGGTAGTTATATGGTTGCTAATAAAACTGATACATCATATATATCAAAGACAGACAAAAGACAAGTAACTAGCAAAGAAATATCTCCTCATCATTAACATCATTACACCTCATTATACCCATCTACTATATAAACAACCCATCAATAAAACCATAACCTCGCTAGTTCTCCTAAATACTACTTTAATTCTCCGGCCTATGCTTGGCATACATGCACTAATGTGCACTACTGCACTGAAACCGTATCTGACCTGTCACTCAACCAACCGGGTTCTACCCTATATCCCCTCCAATTACCCCTCTATCCTACCTAAATATCTCCTCCTTAATAACCCCCTCAAACATTGTATGTTAAATTCCCTCCTACATGTTACAAATGCCCTTCCGCCTAACCCGTGTTTTGCTCATTCCTTTCCCCTGAGAAGCTCGCATATTTTCACGACTTTCCCAATAAGGTATCAGCAAACCCCCTTTGGGGGCTGTAAGTTAGACTAAATTATACGTAAATCTCTCAGTGATAAATATTCGATAGAATCAAATAAACTACAAGTTAATCTTTATAAATATTGTTTATATTGCCGACGTTTTACCTATTCTCCTCTAGAGTTATATTTGACATGATTCAAATCCCACCACATGTTCTGAGCGCATTAAAACACAGCCACGGTGAGACCTGGTCGACAAACTGGTATGGACTGGCATTTTTTTCGTGGCCGCGTCTGATAATAATGCGTGTAAATATACACACTCGGCACGATTCCAGCCTGTATAGTCCATATTCTATGTGCAACTAAGTACTTATTCAATAAATATCCACCTAGTCTTCCCTCCCGCTTCTTGTTCTCTAAGCCCCGTTTTTCCCAGCTCCTCTTCTCCCCCCGTTTCTCCTTTGTTTTGGTTTTGGTTATTTTTGGCAATGTGCGAGATTTTCACACACCAATCCCTGGATAGCCTCGCACGATTTAACTTTTCCTCTTAGGTTTTTCCCTGAACCAAACAACTCTTTTCTTCGTTTCGTTTTCCAGTTCGAGCCTTTCTTTCGTTCTTGTTTCTATCTTATCGAGCTTTTATTAACTGGAGATCTTTCTATTTGCTATTATATATTTAACCCATTTACCATGAAATTCTCCTCTGCGTTATTATCTCTGGGTGCTCTGGCGTCTACAGCTCTGGCAGCTTCTGTCCCGCCCATCGAGATCCGAGGAAACCACTTTTATTACTCCAATAATGGCTCCGAGTTCTTCATGAAGGGTATTGCTTATCAGGCCGATGCTGCTAACAGTTCGTCGAGCTCTTTTGATGATCCTTTGGCTGACCCTGATTCCTGCAAGCGTGATTTACCTTACCTTTTGCAACTTCAGACAAACGTTTTGCGTGTATATGCTATCAACACCTCTTTGGATCATACCGACTGTATTGAATTGTTTGCTGATAATGGCATTTATATCATCTCCGACTTGTCTGAGCCTACTCTTTCTATCAACAGAGATGACCCTCAATGGAATGTTCAGCTTTACAATCGATACACCGAGGTTGTCGACGTCTTGCAGAACTATTCTAGTATCATTGGTTTCTTTGCTGGCAATGAAGTCACCAATAACGCCTCAAACACCCCTGCTTCGGCGTTTGTCAAGGCTGCAATCCGTGATACCAAGCAGTACATTGCCGATAAGAACTATCGATCTATTCCTGTCGGTTACTCCTCTAACGATGATCTGGACACTCGTGTTGACATGGCTGACTACTTTGTTTGTGGAAATAGCTCTCAGGCTGCCGACTTTTATGGTATCAACATGTACGAATGGTGCGGTGATTCCTCCTTCCAGGAAAGTGGTTATGCCAATATCACCAAGTACTTTGGTCAGCTCGGTGTTCCCGTCTTCTTCTCTGAGTATGGTTGTAACACCATTCAGCCCCGAAAATTCCAGGAAGTTGGTACCTTGTATGGTTCTCAAATGACCCCTGTCTGGTCCGGAGGTATCGTCTACATGTACTTCGAGGAGGCTAACAACTATGGTTTGGTGTCTGTTTCTGGAAGCTCAGTTAGCACTCTGACTGACTTTGGCTACTTGTCTAGTGAGCTTGCCTCTGTTTCTCCAAGCATTGGTGTCGCTAGTGCTGCCAGCTCTGCTACCCGTGTTTCTTGCCCTGCTTCCACTGGTCTCAACTGGAAGGCTAACACCGTCTTGCCTCCTACTCCTAACCAGGGTGTTTGCGAGTGTGCCTCCAACTCTGCTAGCTGTGTTGTCGATGACTCAGTCAGCATTGAAGACTACGGTGACTTGTTTGGCTACTTGTGCTCCAAGGTTAGCTGCGCTGGTATCTCAGGTAACGGAACCTCTGGAACTTATGGTGCTTTCTCATTCTGTGACCCCAAGGATCAGCTCAATTACGTTCTGAACCTTTATTACGAGTCTCAGAACAAGGACTCTTCTGCCTGCTCTTTCAGTGGTTCTGCTTCCGTCAACAGCAGCCCATCTACTGCTGCTGCTTGCAAGTCTGTTCTTCAGCAGGCTGGAAGTGCCGGTACTGGATCTGTCACTGCTGCTATCACTGGTTCCACCACTCCTACTGGTAGTGCTGGTGTTGTTGCTTCTGGCAGTGGAGGAAGCAGCGGAGGATCATCTTCTGGCAGCTCATCGTCTTCTTCCAAGAAGAGTGATGCGTCTCGAAACGGTAAAACTGGAATCTTGTCGACAGTTTCGGTTGCCGTTGTTTTTGGATTTATTGGATCTTTTGTTTTGTAAATTCATTCATTTAAAGTCATTTTGTGACGTTGTAATCTGACGTTGTTAGGTAGAAAATAGTTAAAGACAAACAAACAACATACAGAAGTATTAGTATTATATGGTGATAGTTTGAATGGAATATGCAGAAGAGTTATCGTTTTGGTCATGAATAGTAATCATTTGATCATGAATAGTTATCTTTGATCATGAATAGTTATCATTTTGATAATGAATAGTTGTCATTTGATCATAATATAGTTCATTTTTTGACCATGAATATAGTTCATTTCTTGATCATGAATATCTCGTTGAGGCTTTGTTGATCCATGGTAGATGCTTGTTTGGATCGGATATGCTTGTGCCTGATGGCCAGTCTGCCAGGGACGACTCTTGGCTGAGGGGAATGCGATTCGGTAGAAGAATGCCGCGATTCGGACGAGGAATCGATGCTAGGAGTTTGTTCGAGAGATGAGTCTTTGGATTTGTTTCGTTTGGCTTCTTTTTCGGCTTTTTTCTGGGCCTTTCGTGCTTTCCTCTCTTCCTTAGACTCCTGCTTATCCTCTTTAGACTCCTGCTTATCCTCTTGAGACTCCTGCTTATCCTCCTTAGAATGCTTATCCTCCTTAGAATGCTTATCTTCTTTAGACTTCTTATCCTCCTTTGACTTCTTGTCTTTCTTGGACTTCTTGACTTCCTTAGAATTCTTCTTCTCCTTATTTTCCTCAGAATGCTTCTCCTTCTCAGACTTCTTCTCCCCTTTAGTCTTCCTGCTCTTCTTTTCCACCTTTCTCTCCTCCTCTTCCCTATCCTTCCTCTTCCTTTTCTTCTCCGTCCCTTCTCCCTCCTCCCTCTTAACCTCCGGCTCCAAAAACCCCCCATGCACAAAAGACATTCCAAACTTCGCATTTGCAATCACCGCGCGCTTCTGCTCCATCTGCTGCTCTATTTTCTTCTCATCTTTACCATTTAAGCGCCCGAGTATCCTCTGGAACATATCCAACCCTGTGGTTATTTCTCCGTCCAGTTCTGAAACCCCCGACTTTCTACTGCTTTTCTTGCCCAATCCCGTATTATCTGTACGTATGCTGACTTTGATATGACTAGTAACGGCATCTCGACCGCTGGATCCAATGCCCAAGCCTTGTCCTGGAACCCAGCCCATCTTCTGTAAATGCTTATGACCAAACCGACTGGTATCTGTAGACCATGCTGTATTTCTAGGATCTCGGCCTATTTTGACTTTGGTTTTTGTACCTGAAAGGCCCATGGTGAGATGGTGGAGTAAAAATAAAAATTTCGGATCGAAAATATGAAAATAAAAAAATATCGAGAGAAATACTAAAATCAAAAACCGAAAGAAATACGCTAAAAATCAAAAAAATATCGAAATACACTAAAATCAAAATCCCTCGGAATACCAAATTTCACTCAATTTATTATCAACTTCGCTTAATTTATTCTCAACTGTATCAATTATACGCTCACTTAATCAATACTCCGTATATACATTACATTCCCCACTTCTATGCGAACCATTTCTGAACAACCTGCTGTGATTCAACCGGAAGCGAGTTGAACAGATTCATGGTATCTTCCTGAGCCAACTGTGACAAAAGCCCCTTGGTGGCTCCCACTACACGTGCAGCTACTTTGCCCTGAATAGATGCCATGGTGAGTGCACTGGAAACTGCTTCGAAGACCTTGGGAATCTGCGTCGTCACGGCAGCGCTTCGTTGATCGATAAGATCAGACAAAAACAGATATGCCGAAAGTGCTGCCTCCTCATCTGTTACAATTGGCAACGTTTTCACCCATTCCGTGCACGCCTTGGTGAAATTATCCTCCCCAAGTGCTGCTCCATGCTTATGAAGAATCTTAGCTATGGCAGACGAAACGTTTTCGGTCGCATTAATATTCTCCTCTGAACGTGCTTCAGGAACATTTGCAACATTGAATAACGTCTCTAATGCACTAATCGTAGACTGTGTATATGCTGGACCCCCGTATTGGGCTGCGCATCCTATTCCGTAAGCCGCAGCCTGTCTGACTGCCGCATCGCCATCAACAAGAGCGTCTGCAATTCTTGGCAAAAACGCCCCGTGATATTTCCAAGAATCCGGTCCAGTGTACTCAATCAAATCGTCTATGGCACTCAATGCGAATTGACGGCAATCAGCATTGTTGCTCTGCAAAAAAGACGAGATGATGGGAAGCAACTTCTCAAAGTATGGCAGGAACACTGACTTCTGCGTCTTGAACACCGTGTGAATAAGTCTATTGAGCTGTGCCGTCAACTCCTCGTCAGTAGACTCTGCCTCTTCTTCTTCGACATCTTCAGCATAATCGTCATTCTCTGTCGCTGCTCGTTGCTCCACTCTTTCAGAGTAATCCTTGAGACATACTTCAATGCTTGCCACCAGTCTTTCCATTGCATTGGCATTCAAAGCTGCTGGTCCTATAAGATCAACTGACGAAGACAAGCTGTCATAGTATCCAGCGATTATCTCGGGAACCGTGTCGAACTTGAGTGCATCCAGCATTCGATCCAGAATCGGAACCCATTGCTGAATAATGATTGGATCTTGTCTGCTCGCCATGGTGACTTCCTTAGGTACGGTGCCTTGCGCGACTCCATTGCTCCTTTCGAGAACAATCGAGTCATACATACACTTCAGAAGATGCGGAACAGCCTGCGCAGCAGAGTACCTCACCCCATCATGATAAAAGAATTTAAGCGAAGGATTAATAACTTCAGCAATAATTCCTCTGACATAGGGCGCAAAATCTGCACCGAGCTCCGTGGCATAAATCGTAAGTAGCTCAATTGCAGTATCCTTTTCATCAAGCAATGCTGTATGAATGCCGAGAACTTTACCATGCATCGGTATTAGTTCCCAGCCCTCGGGTGCATCAAGCCCGCCAGCTGCCGCTTCGTCATCAAAAATCTGTAGTTGTGGCTCATGTTTAGCTGCTTGAAGCAAAGGAGGCAATACTCCTGGAAGATATGGCAAAAACTCACGACCCATGATTCGGCCAATGCGACCCCATGCTTGTGTTAAATATGAAGCACAAGGATCGTCATCGTCAGTGCAGGTTTCTTGGATGCTTCCAAATAGATTAACCATTCGAGTGAAATCCGGTGCAAACTTCTCTTTGCCTACAGCAAGTGCAATCAGTGTAGAAGACTCGATACTTTTTGCTTTTAACATTCTGTGCTCCTTTCCGGTATCAATACTCATCACATTAAACAACAAGGGCATCATGGTGTCGTAATATTTGATAAAGTGCGTCTTGGCCGCATCTGCAACGATAGCGATGGTAGTCAACACCTGTTCTTGTACATATCTCTTGGGACTCTGAAGCAATCCAAGAAGGCTGGTAAGCAGAGAATCGAGATATGGGTCAAGAATTTCTTTGGAGGCTTGTTCACAGAAATTAACCATGGCAGCCGATGCATGTGCTTGAACTCTTGGAGTGGAATTATTGTCCATTTTTGAGATCAACGGAACAACAACCTTGGATGCAAACTTGTTTTGGATGTCGTCGGCAAAATCAGTCGACATCTGGCCCAGTGCATTGCAAGCGGCCCATTGAACTCGGCAATGAGGATCATTCAACTTGGGTATCAGTAGATCGAGAATCTTGTCAAGATCACCAATCATTTCAGCACGACAGCCCTCTGCAACATTCGAAAGAGCAATGAGTGCAGCATGACGAGCTCTCCATTGGGGTGAGTCGATCATCTGGGGCAGCCATTGGAACAGAGGAGGTAGCAATGCTTTGCCTCCGAGTTTAAGGGCCAGTCGATCCAAAGACTGCTTGGCAGCAGAGTACACTTCATCGGCGTCCTCCGAGGATAATATGTTGTCGGCATCCTTCCACTCAGTAGCCTCTTCGTCGTCATCTTCACCGACCTCTGTCATGAGCTCTAAACATACTAGCACAAGAGTGCTGACGTATGAGTCGTCCTTCTTGCACATGTTGGGCGAAGTTTCACAGAATGTCGTCAACAATTCAAGAGCGGAGAGCCTGACAGTTTCATCATAGTCCTTGTTCTTGGCCACGGCGACGGAGAACTCCTGTAACTGCTTGAACACGGCTTTGAACATTTTGGGAGCCATTCCTGCTAGTTCTATTAGATATTCGAAAACTTGTGCCAGGTGGTCCTCCTTGCCATTATCGCGTAGTGGGCCCAAAACAGATAAAAGCTGAGGGAGAAGATGATCAAGCTGAGGCCAAGTTGATCTAGGGAGATCGGCAAAAAACGAGGTGAATGCGCCGACGGCTGATACTCGGACGTCTTCGCTAGAATCGGCGAATCCGTTACTGAATATAGGAAGTAGAGAGGGCAGGTTTGACGCGCCAACCACATCTGGTATGGACGAGAAGACGCGGAAAGAAGACTCTCGTGTTTTGGCATCGTCGCTTCCAGACCCCTGAAAAAGAGCGTATAGAAGTTCTGGCCAGGGAGCGGTTTTGGCAGTTGGGCGGGCGATTTCTCCAATTGCATCGGAGATTTTGTGACGAACATCCGACGGCTGGTCTGAAAGCAGGCCCTGCAGCAGAGTCTGACGAACTTTGCCGATCGATTCTTGGGGAATCGCGTCGATTATGCGACTTTCGTCGCCGGAATCAGCCACCCGGATGGCGATTTGCCTGAGCATGACGGCTGAAAAGCCTCTAATCTGTGGAAGTTAGCATATATTGAAAGTACGGCAAGAAGATTGACAGAATACGGTGTTAAATATCCCCGTCGATCGTCTTAACGTGTGTGTTGGGCCATTGTTATTGTTGTCTTCGGCGCATTCATACTTACCGTACTATCATCGCCTGCTACAGCCTGTTCAGAAAACCCGAGCAAAAGCAGCTCCTGACGCTGAATTCCTCCTCCGATCCATTCTCTATTCAGCGACTCTTCAGCTGCCGATCGGATATTCTTATCGGCAGATGTAAGTCCCAGCGTCAACTGCTTCAAAGCCATCGACACATCGACCGGAAGAGCACTCATTGTCGCAGTAAGATTTGACTTATAAATTAGAGATCGCCTGAAGATTTACGATTGGATGGTTCTATGCACGCGGTGAAAACGTAAACTCAGAGCTAAACGAGCCGAGCGCGCCTATCCAACGCAAACCGAGCGAATAAAAAATAACACAAGAAACTCCTAAGGGACGATATTTAGTCAGAATTACAACCCTCGGCGCCTTGGATGTTTGTTGCCGTGGTGTTAATCTGAATGTTGAAAGCCCCTATTTCACAGAGGTAGAAATTTCAAAAAAAGATGTTGGAAGAAAAAAAAATTCTCCAACGATTTTTCGTTTTGGTTTGCAAAGGCCGATGAAGGCATCAAGGAAGGGTGCAACAATAGGCGAAGAGGAGCAGTGAAAGGATGTTTTTGGGATTTACAAGTAAGGTTTTGTTTGTATGTTTTAATAATATTATTGTTTGGTATGTTATGATTTGTTTTTGGTAGATTTACGGCCTGTTCTAGGCAGTTGCAGGAAGATGCATCGATGAGATGAGTTGGGTGGGGCATGCAAGATTTTTTTCAGTTGGTTGATTTGAAAACGGTTGGATTTCAATTGTAATAAACGATTTAGTGACAATTGGTAATAATTGTAATAGTCGATTAATGTCGATTTTGTTGCCCTGTTTTCCTTCGTATGCCCTATTGTATCGTCTTTTATCGCTTCTTTTTCCCCTGCTTCTTGCCTTAGTGCCTTATGTTCTCTACCTTTACCTTAAGCTTTAGGCTCATGCAGTTAAACTGAAGGCGAAATCATATAAATAAGGGTATTATTTCTGTATTCTCTGTTAAATTCCCTTTCTGCATTACTGTAATACGCGGAATATACATTCTTTTTACTTTTCGTTGAAATTACCATCCGTTCATTGAATATTCGTTCTAGGAAACATCTTCACTGTTCACCTAATATGGGATCTACTAATGATAATACCGAGCCCACATCACGCCTCGATACCTCGCTACTCGAGCAGTTTGTTTATCAAGAGGTTTTGAACTCAGGTAAGTGGTTTATATATTTTATAATTCAATTTGAAATCTAACAATAGGTTCTACTTCTAAGCAAATCACTCTATTAGGAACAATCAAAGACGCTCCTGCTATTGTTATTTTGACAAAATTACCATTTGAGAATCCTGAAGAACTGTTTTCAAAAGGTCTTGGACTGAAAAATCCTCGTCTGCTCGACCAAAATGACGTTTATCATTGGTATTTGTCTACCTTAGACAGTAACCTGGATCAAACTAAGGTCGACGTCATATACCCGGCTACAGAGATTCATATCAAAAAGCATCGTCCCCAGAAGAGGCGTCTGGTAGTTGAGACCCCGGAAATGTATCGAGAGGTGGTTGTGCCCTACATTAAATCGATGCCGGCAAGTCGTACGCAATGGATCAATAATATTCTCTATCATGGCCAGGAAGCCGACCGGGTCATTTTCAAAGATACTGATCCTGATACTGGGTTCATTCTTATTCCTGATATGAAATGGTCTCAAAATGACCTTAGCCAGCTGGACCTGGTTGCCATATTTTACCATAAGGGCCTCAGATCAATCCGTGACCTCAATTACAGCCATATAGGCATGTTGGAAGAGATTAGACGCAACATATTGAAAGTGGTAAAGGACCGTTACGGTTTGGATGAGCCTGACCTCAAGCTGTATTTTCATTATCACCCTTCTTACTATCGAATGCACATCCATGTCTCCAATGTCGAGCTTACCCATTTCGACTTTGGTCGAAGTATCCTGTTAGAGTCGGTCATTGATCAATTGAAGTATCTTGGAGAAGAGGGTTTTAGTAAGTCTGTTCTTACGTATATTATTGGAGGATGGCATCAGTTGTGGACAGATATATGTGAATACAAGAAGAGAATAGGAGAGGAGGAAAGCTAGTGGAGTTGGTCATCGTCTGTGTATTGTATGGTGTTTATAGAATGTTATATGTCGTGTAACACTCGTGTTACTGTTGAAATTTCACTACATTGTTAGCAAGTTGTTGGTGTTTTTCGGCTATTGTAGTCAGTAATAGGCTCAATAGAGAACTGCCACTTCTAAGCCACGTTTATTGCTTCGCATTTTGCTTGTTATAGGTGATTTGTTGATTTATACTATATTTTATGCTATCATGTCTTATGTGCTCTGATTTATCCCGGGTTTTTTGAAATTTTTTTTAAATCTGTTGATTTTCCTCGATATATGCTATCAATTTACTTAGCATATTAGGATGGATTCCAGGCAAAAACAGACGATTCGACTCAAAACCTAAGATTAATTAGGCAAAAATCACTAAAACATCGATAAAATTCACAGTGATTCAAATAAATTATGTCAAATCAACAAATACGATATGTTGTTGACTAAAAGTCACTAATACGCAGTCTTCAAAGAGGCATGGAAAGCTGGAAAATCAGATAACTCAAGAGAGTCAAAAAAGCAAATAAATAACCAAAATAAATAATACACGTTAAATATATATAAAACTAAAATATGATATGCAAATAAAAATATAAAAACAATTGCCTAGCAACTACTAGATTTAATGGTGTTCATGGTGTTCACCAGTAACAGCATCGGAAATGGCATGGATAGCATCGACCTTATGCTGCAAAACACCATTGAGAAGCTCCAATTTCTTCTCCTTAAGGCCATGGAGGAATTCCAACTTCTTCTTGAGGATCCAAGACAAATCAATGCCTCCACCGACACCACCGCCAACAGAGACACTGCCATCGCTTCCAGACTTGTGGGAATCAGAGCCGGTCTTGTGAGAATCAGAACCATTCTTGTTGGAGTCGGAGCCGGTCTTTTTGGAGTCAGATCCACTCTTGTGAGAGCTAGAGCTAGAGCTAGAGCTAGAAGAGCTGGAGGAGCTGGAGGAGCTAGAGCTAGAGCTAGAGGAAGACGAGCCTCCGCTGCTGGAAGAGTAGTAACCACCAGAAGATCCGACAGTACCAGAAGACCCAGTGTTGCCAGAGGATCCACCATTGTTGGAACCGTTGTTAGAAGCATCGGCAGGAGCCTTAGAAGCATCGGCAGGAGCCTTAGAAGCATCGGCAGGAGTCTTAGAAGCATCGGCAGGAGTCTTAGAACCGTCAGTAGATCCATTGTTAGAACCGTTGTTAGAACCGCTGTTAGAACCGTTGTTAGAACCGTTGTTAGAACCGTCAACAGGGCCAGTCTTAGAACCGTCAGTAGATCCGTTCTTGGAGCCATCAGTAGATCCGTTCTTAGAACCGTTGTTAGATCCATTGTTGGAACCATCAGTAGGTCCAGTCTTAGAACCATCAGCAGGTCCAGTCTGAGGGACTTCAGCGGGTCCAGTGACAGGACCAGTCATAGAGCCGTCAGCAGGGCCAGTCTTAGGACCGTCAGTAGGTCCAGTCTTAGAGCCATCGGTGGGTCCATTGTTAGAGCCGGTGTTAGAGCCGTTGTTAGAGCCGTTGTTAGAGCCATCAGTCTTAGATCCATCGGCAGGTCCAGTCTTAGGAGCCTCAGCAGGAACCTCAGCAGGACCAGTCTTAGGACCAGTTACAGAACCGTCAATTGATCCAGAGTTGCCATTCTTGGATCCATTGTTAGATCCATTGTTGGAGCCATTGTTGGAGCCAGCATTGCCGTTCTTGGAACCGTTCTGCTGAGATTGCTCATTGTGAGACTCATTGTGAGAGTCGTTCTTAGACTCCTTGTGAGAATCATTCTTGGACTCCTTGTGAGAATCGTTCTTAGATTCCTTGTTAGAGTCGTTGTGAGACTCCTTGTGAGAATCGTTGTTCTTGGACTTGTCCTGGTTGTTGTGAGAGTCAGAGCTCTTGTGGGTGTGATCATAGTCGATAGTTCCACCGCATTCAGAGCAACCGTGGCCACCGTGAGCGCCGTAAAGACCGTACAACAAGCCAAGGGTTCGCTTCTCCAAATCAGGAGTAGCTTCGGCAGCGACCAAGTCGGCACCAGCAACACCTACAGCAGCAACGTCAGTAGGAATAGGAGCAGCAAAAGCGCCAGAAATGATCATGGCAGCAATCAAAAATTTAGAAAGACCGTATTGAGAAGACATGTTTAGCGAGTGTTGATAAATAGTAGTGTTTAGATTCTTAAGCGAGTGTTGAAGAAGATGTGAGTGATGATTTGGATTTTCCGAATATCATGGCCCTTATATATTGTAAAGATTAAGCAGATTGAATTTCATCTGAAGCATCTTCACAGGAAATTAGGCTAATAAGATGTTTCGAACTTTAATAAACGTGAGACAAATTAAAGTTGTTCCAGAACAAATTACCAGCCGACCACGTGACAAACCTTATCAAGATAACGAATTACCGGAATAGTCATAATTTTCTCTCCTTTTGGTTCACAGCCCCGTTAATTTTGTTTTTATCGTCGTTTGTTCGGGGATAGGTCTCCAAAGTTTGTAAAAACACCAAAACTCGACGTTTACGCTTTGGAAATCTCAACAGTTTCGGTTAACGATATGCCCTTCTGGTAAAATAAAACGCACGAATATGCGCATTGATATTTCAACAGCATTAAATACTATGAAATATCTATAGGCTGATATTTCACAATAACAATAGACCGTAATAAAAAATTCTTCTTGTCTTTGTGGTCTTGATAGATTTTCTCAAGTGTTCCGTGAAATTAACTTCTTACCGTCAATTTCCACACGCCTCACACCTCAATAACTTACACTTCAAACGTCCCTGAAATCCGCGTAGTTGCATCTCCTCCAACCCAAACATCTTCCCCTATTTTGTTGACATAAATTCGTCCTGCATGTCCTAGAACAGTCCCCTGGCTAGCTATGTATTGAGTCGGTGCAATTCCTTCTGATATTAGCCACTGAGCAACTGCCGCATTCAAACTACCAGTCACGGGATCTTCAAAAGGATTATCTGAAGATACAAGTGCACGCAGTTCATATTGTGCTTCATCTCCATCTAGCTGCTTATCCCAGGGACCGACAAGACCCAGTCTGAAGCCAGGTATTTCACTCCATTTGGGCGCAACATCAAGAACATCTTTTCTGCTCTTCAAAAGAACAGCTAACCATCCAGGACCATTATCAGCCCATTGTGCACCAAGGACTCGGTCTGGTGAAACCCCCAGTCCTTTAATCACTTGATCCAGAACCTCAGGATCCACCGGTCCCGATTTGATAAGAGGAGGAGCTGCAAAAGCCCATCGACCATCGAATTCTTTTAACCTAATGAGTCCAGCTGGACATTCTTGAACAATCTCCGATCCTTTTGGTTTTCCTCCGAGAGCTCGCCAAGCATGGGCTGTACCGAGGGTTGGATGACCTGCAAATGGCAATTCTCTGGATTTCGTAAAGATTCGCACATTGTAATCAGCCTCAGGATGTGTAGGTTTGTGAAGAAAGGTTGTTTCACTGAGATTCGTCCATCTGGCAATGATTTGCATCTCCTCGCCGTTTAGATGTTCTTCGTCAGCAATAACAGCTACAGGATTGCCTCTAAATGGCTGGGATGCAAACACATCTACCTGCTGGAAATCGAGTTTTCGGGGTGAAGAGAAATTACCTGACATTTTGGCGCATTTTTGTGTTGAAGGGGCCACAGGCCGGTATTTAAATCCGTTAGGCTGTGAGTCATAGAATCTAAGAGTCCGGGCAAAGCCGCTTGGATGAATTGCGCAATTAACGGAGTTAAATGCTACAAGACGCGGGCCATGATGAGAAAAAATGATTTTGAAGCCTAAGTGACTAAAGAAGGTAGGATTTTGAAAAGTGCGTGTAACAGTTGATCAGCTTAGATCTGAGAATCTCCACAAAACAAGAAGTTTTTGTGACGTACAGCATCCCGTACAATGATAATATTATTATTACGAATTGATTCGGGTGTATTAGACTGACGAGCCACTGTTACATTTCCAAGAGGGCTACCCTGCGATAAGATGCCGACATTTAGCAGATTGTGGGGTAAATTAATTGAATTTATTGAATTTCCAAAATCAAACAAAACTAAGAAATCGCACGATCTCAGAGAGCACTCTGGAAGATATGATAGCGCAGAACAACTATTTTTGATACAACAAAAAAAATTCCATTATACTCTACATATTCTATCATTAATGAGTTAATACTAAATTTATTAAAATTTATACTCTGTGATGAACTGTCTCTAAAATAGAGCTCTTACCCTGCCTTGAGAACTACAATTAAGTGCGTTTTAAAGTTTCAGGAGAATTTGACAACTAGGTTCACGAAGAGATCAAAGTCGCTTATTTTCGCTATAAAAACCACTAAAATCAATTATAAATGGTTTATTCAGGAATGAAAAATATGAGCAACTTTTGAGATCTGGATAAAATAATAAAATAATTGTTTTTATTTTCTATAGAATTCGGAATCTATTATTCGTGGGCCAATGCATACAAAAAAATCTAAGACAAAGTCAAAAAATTACGTTCTCAAAGCCATTCTCATGGATGCCAAATGCGAAAATCAATAAAAAATACTGCGTTTAACCAAAAAAAATTCTTTAAAATTTATGTCTCTTTCATTGTCTACTAACCTAGAATTAACTTTCCTCTTAACCGGGACAACATCAAAATAGGCCCTCCGCAGATCATCACTTTGCCAATAACACAGCAACAACAGCAAAGAGCACAAAACATAACCAACAACGTGAAAATCGGAATTAAAGAGCGAGGAATTGAGACACTAGACGCCAATATCGATAGAATTTCCGACTTGCAACTGTTACAATTGTAGTGCTTATCACATATTCCCCATAATTCCCTTAGATATTAGCTATTCACTGATTCGCTATATGTTACGGATATAGCACCACTCCACCCAAATGAAGTTCGAAATGTAAGTAAATAACATGAAACAACTCTGAAAACCTTATCTAACATAACAGTCAACTAAGAGAGAATCTCGTAAGTGTTTTCCACCTATGTGTTCTCAAACACGTGCTAACGCCCTAGGTACCAGAATGGAGAAACCAATATGTGGATTACAAGGAAGGAAAGAAGCTTTTGAAAAAGCTTTTTAAACATTCAAATGCCAGTAAAACGGCCACTTCGGCCGAGGAAAACAAGGAACATCAGCCTCAGAGCTCGTCAAATGATGGAAAGAAGCCCGAGCCCAAAGGACGAGCCAGCTCCCTAAGTACCGGACTATTACTAAACCATCATGTCGCTGTATCACCATTTGGATCAAGAGTTCCAGAAACTCCGAAATCAGCATCGTCGTCTGGAATGACCCGTTCGAATACTCTTGAATTACCTCCTCCTGCTCTGGGGAACCCTCGAGTCAGTTTCGGTCAAGTTACCAGGCATCACTCAGAGACCAATGAAAACAGAAAGAACGAGGAACTCAATGATAGGTCGCCTTTACTAGATGCTCCTAGACCGAGGTACATGGCCACTCCAGATCGCCTGGGTCCTCATGATATCCATATGAAGGCCATGAATAAAGCCACCGCTGAGAAGACATTTTTAGCATGGATGGACGACCAGGTTGAAAAGGTAGAAGCGTTCTACGCCTCAAAGGAGAAATGGGCTCTAGAAAGATTTCTCACGTTACAGGATCAATTGATAATGATGGACTCTGAGCGACGACGTTCCAAAAACAAGAAATATGGCTCTCAAGGATCCACCATATCACGAAGTCCGCACATTGAAGCATTGAAGAAACTGGAATTACCCTCTCTGCCGGAATTCACCAAAAATTATGTACCAAATTTCACCAAGAAGAACGGCAAGAATGTGGAACCTCCAACTCAGGGAATACCTGGCATTGCTAACGATTACACGAAGAAACAGGACTACGTACATTACAGTGTTGCACGAAGAAAACTCAAGATTGCAATGACCGAGTTCTACATTTCTCTGGAGCTACTCAAAAGTTACCGTGCACTGAATGTCACGGCCGTTCGCAAAATCATGAAAAAGTTCGACAAAACCGCGGACACTAGTCATATGAATGATTACATGAATCAGACGAAAACTAAACAGTTTGTTCAAGGTGATTTACTTGACAATCTTGTCTCCAGAACCGAGGACACATTTGCCCTTTATTTTGAAAACGGCAATCACAAGCGAGCTGTCGAAAGACTCCGGGCTAATGAACTACCAGAATCTCACTATACAAGCATGTTCATGACTGGGCTTTTTCTGGGGTTGGCGTTGCCTTTGTTTGTTCTTGCAGTGGTCAATGGTATTGAGCATCTTCGAGATCCTCTCTACCCAGATACACGCTACCTTTTCCAGCTCTGGGGCGGATTTTTTCTTGCCAATCTGATACTTTGTCTATTCACGCTCAATTTATGCGTTTGGACGAAATTCAAGATAAACTACCCTTTCATCTTTGAATTTGATCAGAGGGACCATCTAGCCTACCAGCAATACGGCCTTCTGCCTGCATTTGGGATGTTTCTGCTGAGTCTTCTTGCCTGGCTTTCGCTCACTGATTTCTACCCGACGTCATTTCCTGGAAGGTATTTCCCTCCAATATATCTTGGGATTGTGGTGATTCTATTCTTCGCGCCTGTTCCATTCTTCTATTGGAAGTCCCGCAAATGGCTCATTATTGCTCTGGGTAGATTATTACTATCAGGACTGTACCCTATTGAGTTCCGAGATTTCTTTCTGGGCGATATTTTTTGCAGTCTCAATTACTCTTTGTCGAACGCTTCAATGTTCTTCTGCTTATATGCCGATCATTGGAGACATGCAGATACATTTCGGGGAAAAGATACGTCACGGTGCTCTTCTTCCAAATCAAGAGTTCTAGGATTTCTCAACTGTCTTCCTGGAATATGGCGTTTTCTTCAATGTATCAGGCGTTACGGAGATAGTGGCAACTGGTTTCCTCATTTGGCCAATGCTGGAAAGTACTTTTGCTGGATAATGACCAATATGTTCCTTAGTTACCTGCGAATTAATCGGAATTCATCGAGGTACAAAGCATGCTACATCACATTTGCTACTTTGAATGCTACGTATTCTTGGTTCTGGGATGTGGTAATGGACTTCTCTCTTGGACAGCCTTATGAAACTAAGAACAAATGGTTACGATCTGAGCTTGCATTTCATAGCAGATGGCCTTACTACTCGGTGATCGTAATTGACTGTATTTTGCGATTCAACTGGATATTCTACCCAATATTTTGGTCTCAAATAGAGCAAAGTGCTACAGTTAGCTTCTTCGTGGCTCTGTCAGAACTGCTTAGGCGATTCATCTGGGTTTTTTTTCGAGTGGAAAATGAGCATTGTGCAAACGTTGTTAGATCAAGAGCATCGAGGGATATCACACTTCCTTATGTTCTACCATCTCGCCATGCTTCTATTCAGCAGGATGAAGAAACATCTCCTCGGCCAGAGATGCAACAAGCTACACCATCGTCGCAAGCCAGTACTCGTCGAAACCTATCTCAGATGGCTACTCCTGTCATCGCTGCAGTCAGTATGAAACTGAGAGCGGCTCATACAATGGATTTCGAGAGGAGGAAACCAAAGCCAGACGAAATACAAGACGACGACGAGCCTGGAGACGATGACGATGACGATGAAGATGAAGATGACGATGGTGATGAGAGTGAAAGTAGCGTGAGAAATCGTGACGATGCTTCGAGTCATGCTTCAAGTCGTGCTTCAAGTCGCATGCAGGTTTGACGGTAGCAAGGTTACTAGCAGTTAATGTCGATATGATTATTAAAGAACTCACGGAAGACAAAAGCGGACTTTTTGAAGTACCTCTCTTGTGTTGAATAATCGACATATTGCAGTCCGAACCGAGATTCTGTGCCCTGTCTCCATTCGAAATTGTCCATGGCCGACCAAGCCATGAGACCAATGAGATTGACGTCGTTCTCGTTAATGAGCTCCAACACCTTTTGGAGATACTGCGAGAAATAGTCTACTCTAGGCTCATCCCACCTGGCATGATCCAGAGACTGCTTATTTTCTCCTTTTACGCTGAAGCCCATTTCTGGGATGAAATATTCTTCAGGCTCAAAGTAATTCCAGGACCATAGAATACCTTGTTTGAACAGCTCTGGTGTGTTATATAACCAAGATTCTTCAGACGGTGAGCCGACTGGCCATTTGTCAGATGATACAAACTCCTCTGACCCACAAAGTGGATAGAGATTATGCTGGGGATTTTCTATGCATTCATAGAAATCACCATCCTCGTCATCTTCCTCAGGTGCCTGGACATAGTGGCCTGTGTAGGCATCCCATGCATAGAAATCGGTGGAACCGAGGATTAGTGAGACTTCGTCATCTGAGAATAGCGGCAAGCCATAGGCATCTCTGACAGACTCAGGGTACTGGCCGTCGATATACACGGGGTTGCCAAACCACCCGGCAGTGAACTCCAGTTGCCGTTCAGCAGCCAATTGGTCAGTAGCAGACTCTGAATCGTATGGAACTACATAGTCCCAAGAGTTTGCAAATGATATGCGGGATTTGCCATACTTTGGTTCAAACTCAGTTCGCAGTGCCTTAACGGCACCGGCGTGGGCTAACAACGCATTATGACCACACGTGAATTTTCGCTCATCAGGATCGGTATGATGGTGCACTGGAAATATATCTTCAGTTATCCTTGAGTTCTCTGGCCAACTGGCATAATCTCCACAGAAGATCTGAGGCTCATTCAAGGTGATCCAAGTGTCGACATATGGACCGAGAGCTTCAAAGACAACTCTAGTGTAATCGACAAAGTCATTGATAACTTGAGGACTTAGCCAGCCACCATATTCATCCTGCAGAGCCTGTGGAATATCCCAGTGGTACAGTGTTACAATTGGTTTTATGCCTTGATCAACGAGATATTTGACCTCATCAACATAATGGTTCAGCCCTGCCTCATTCACACTTCCTCGTCCAAAAGGCAAGATGCGCGACCAGGAGACCGACATGGAGTAGTAAGGAATGCCGAATTCTTTCATCCGAACGGCATCCTGCTTGTACAAGTAGTAGTGATTGGCCGTGACATCCAGATTAGTACCGTCTTGAACAAACTCTGGCACTTTGTGAACGACATTATCCCAAATAGATGGCCCTCGTCCATCAGCGTCTACAGCACCTTCAATTTGAGGTGCAGTGGCTGCCCATCCCCACATAAAGCTCGCTGGCAAGCAATAGTCATCGGTATGTGAAGGCAGCTGATGAGGATCAGATAATTCTTCACTAGACAGCGGTGTAGGTGAGACTGTGACAGTAGTACTAGCATGACTAACAGTCATACCATTCCAAAGATCGGCTACATTGTTGATTTTTGTCTCTATGGTTTGGCAGCTTGCTACAGTGAATAGAAGGATACCAAGACACAACATCTGATGCCCTGGTATACTCGTTTTGAGATTTGGTATTACGAAAATGTCGAAGAAAATCTCTTCTGTCATTTATAATAAATGCAAAGGAGATTCCAGCTATGCTCAATTGCATGAATATGAGCATACCATGCATGAATATCTTGACGACTACAGAAAATCGAGATTCCAGAATTATCAGATTCCAGAATTATCATAAAAATAAAATAATATAAATTATTTGATTTATCCTACACTTGTTGAACTTTGGCGTAATTAGGAGGTTTTAATCTTCGTCGAAGAGTCTTGCCAACCCAAGGAGGAATCAAAGCTGAGGCCGTGATGAGAGCTGTTTTCCAATAAAACGGCAAACTGATGAGATATTCCAAATCATAATAGTCCTTGAGATATGGTATAGAGCCAACATAAACACCTAGCGTGATGATTTCACATAGAATCATAATTTTGTTCCACGTGATGATTTCCAACGCTACCATAATGAGCTCGTTGAGAAGAAGGGCAGTAAAACTGACACTAACCATTCGCTTGAACACTTCCTCATCGATGCCTACCAAAAGTTGAGACATGCCTTGAATCATGCCGCCCTGATATAATGACACCAAAACCCACACGAAAAAAGTTCGATATGATAGTGATCTTCCTCCTACAAGCTCACGATACAGTTCGGGATAAAGATTGGCCAAATGCTCATCGACATCTTTATCCAAAACCAATGAGAAGACTGGTGCCATAGTATAAGCTGTAGCATATCCTACCATAAGCCAACCTTGAAACAGGGCTAGTGGTTCAAATGACGATGCTATGGAATATACTGTTTGACAGATGCTGATTATAAGTCCACGATGAATCACAAACTGAGCCAATTTGGCCGATCGTTTGTAAGAATTTCGACCATGCCAGACAAATAACTTAGTAATGTGGCAAAACTGTAAGACTGAGAAGTCTGCAGCCAGTGAAGCTTGCTTGCCTTCTTTTCCAACAATTCCAATACCAACGTCAGCAGCTTGGATCATGCTGACGTCATTACCACCATCTCCAATACAACATATTCTTTTCTTGGTAGCTTGTCTTATAAGCAATGCAACATCGGCCTTTTGCTGTGGTGTGCAACGGCATGCAATTACTGCAGGCAATCGGACTGCAGCTTCAATGAATCTCTGTCGGAAATGCGTTATAAATAATGAGAGCGATTCGCCATCAAGAAGCAGACAAGAATCAGGCTTTTGAGTCAAGAACTCAATAGTTTCCAAGGCTAAATCACGTTCCTGCAGCTTCGTCACTGTATGAATGTATTGGCCCCGGCCAACTAACTTGGCTGAAACAGCGACACATCGTGCAGTTTCAACCTTATCTCCGGTCAACATCCAAATTTTTATACCAGCATTTCGTAGAAGCTCCAAAGAAGGCTTCATATCCTTCTGCAACCGATCTTCAACTCCGGTTACTCCCAAAAGCTCGAGGTCGTGTTCCAGATATTCTCCAATGACTCTCTGCATAGCCTGATCACGATTAGCCATAGACATTGAAGCAGCCTCGTACTTTTGAGAAAACGTCTCATAAAGTTTGCTAGTCAACTTCTTTCGAGCAATCACCAAAGTACGCAAACCTTCACGAGCCATGTTACCAAGCTCTTCTTCTAGCCAATCGGTTTGCATAACGATGGAAGCCATGACAACATCAGCACCCTTTTCAAAAAACCATATTTCACCATTCTCATCCGATACAATAATGCCCATTCTTTTCCTGTCTGAGTTGAAAGGAAAAACATTCAGTATGTTGTAATTTTGATACGTCTGTGAAGACTCGTACAGCAAGGTCATAGACTGCCGGTCTCTTCGAGACAGTGAAAGCCCCATTCTAGACGTCCATTTCACAATGGCAATTTCGTCTGGTGATGCTGCTTGGTATGTAATGACACCTTCATCGTAGGACGGTGTGACCGAGTGGCAAACTGCCAAACAGAGAACTAAATCCCTGACTCTAGCACGAACTTCTCGTCTAGATCGAATGCCTTCCGAACCACCTCCAACAAAAGAAGCCACTTCATCCATGGCGTCTCCAGTATAAGAAACAGTTCCAACATGGATTTTCTTTAATTCCATATCATTCTGCGTCAAAGTACCGGTCTTGTCGGTAAGTAGATATTCTATTCTGCCGAGATCTTCGGGAATGGTACTTGTTCGCACAATTGTACCGGGAATAGATTCATCATGCTCAATCTGATATGCATACACGGACTTGGCCATGTCCAAATTAACTCTCAAACTGACTGGAATGATAGTTGAAAATAGAATAAGAAATCTCATGATAGAGACATACCAGTCCTGGCCAAAGCCATGAATGGCTACTAGGCCTATGCTTAAAAGAAATACACAAACACACAAAATCTTCGACAGACTGTTGATTTCCAGCTCTAATAAGCCGACTTTTGTTCCGGCAGCAGAGGAATTCATAGCCTGTCGAGTGTCTTTGCCGGTATATATGATCATGCCGACCACGCTTCCAGAAGCTAGGACAGTATTTGCCCATAGAGTATTATCTACCGAAAGACCGACCGACGATTGGTGGTATTCCAAAGTGCCTATGAAATCATGAATGTTTTTCTCAGGAGGACTGGCTGTAATTCGAACTCCAAGCATCAATGCATCGGTATCCTGGCCCTGAGTTAGAGGACATGCTATTCGGAGTTTCCAGTCGGTTTCACCATCGAGCTGGTCGGTACGAATGAACGACTCAGCCGACGGTTCAGACGACGAAAGAAGTATCATGTCAGCAGGAATACGCTGATCTTTATGAATGCGAATAATGTCGCCGACCCGTAGATCAGCCGATCTGATGGGTCGAGGTCTAGTTACCGATTCAAATCGTTCTCCATTGGACTCATTGTCACGACGACGACGCTGAATGTCATCCCAGGCCTCCTTTCCCATGGTAATAGTCAGAACAAATGCAAGAGGCACAATATATGAGGAAAGATAGCCTATTCGAAGCACAGGAATGGCTTGTGACAGAGCTACCAGGAGAAAGTACAAGTTGAAGAAGAACTTGAACTGCTCGTACAATATAACCGGCAAAAACGTCACCGGAGAATATTTTGCATTCGAAATAGCATTGCTCGAATACGAATACTGCTTGGAGGTAGCAGTGCCGTAAGAAACAGCCCGCTCCTGAGCGCGAGCGACTTTACCATGGCCAACCAGGCGATCCATAAGGCCAGGGGAACGAGCCCTGGAGTCAATCAGAGGAGCCTCATCGTCTCCGAAGTGAACAATAAGATCGTTTTCCTCGTCGTCCTCCTGGTCATAAGAACGGGATTGCATGGTCTGAAGCGGAATGGACTGAGAATCAGGCATGGACTCTGCAAAAACGAGATGAGAGAAAACAGACCAAATACTAAAACCCTCCCGCGGTTCCAGACGGTTTGGAGAGAAGATAGATGGGAGGTATGGGTGTTATTATTAGGCAAGAGCTTGATAGAGTTTAAAACAAATCCCAAATGAACAGCAAATCTTTGAAGGGGAATTAGTTGGGTGGATTGATTGCAGGGGGGTTTTTTGGTTGGAAATGGGGCGTTTGGTTGGGAGTTCCTTCTATGAAATATGCGAGATTAGTTTTGTTCGATGGAGGGGGGTGGAATGGGTGGAGGGTTGGTATAGTATTTGGTGAATATTTGATTTAGTTAGAGAAGCTGGTTTTAATGCGTATAAAATGGGGTGTAGAGGTATATATGCAGAGGGTATATATGACTTTATACTTTAATTGGCGTTAATACTTCTATTGTTAGTTACTACTTTGGATTGTATGGCTTATGGCCAATGCCCTGTAGTCATAGTGGGTAATGTGGGGCTAAGACACTAGAGCCAATATAGATTGGAACACGAATTATTCGAGTATTAAACAAATAAAAGAAATTCAACTAAATAAACCTGAATTCGAGTACATTGTGAATACACACTGAATGCGTAATATCAGCTGAATGCGGTTCAGTTGAATGAAGATCAGCCAAATGCATCATGCATGGATATGTTTTGGATGATATGCTGGAGTGCACGATGCTATCGGCATCTCTAAAGCATATATATATATACCGTACTATTCAACCTCACAACCTCGATTATACAAGTAAATTAAATAAAATCGTGTAAATCCAATCGTGAATCATTATACAGAAATTCATACTAAATATCTCGTTTCTATACTTATTCAAGCTAAGGATGATTACAAGAATATGCAATGCTGTCTAAAGAAGAAACCAGTACTATTCCAGACAACCCACTTGAAATCCATGAATAAATCCCACAATCATTATATAACACAAGAAAAGGCAAATTACTTCTACTCTTTTAAAAAATATTTAAAACCCTGGCACAGATTAGCTTCAGGTCGCTCACGTGATAACCACTAAATAAATGAACCCTCGCCGTACCATATCCCAACTGTAATTTTCATCAGCCAACCATCGACATGTCAATTGCTCCAGCTAAGCGCCTAGATTCAGCGTTTCGTGATTTCGATAGAGCTTTGGCAGTTCTGGTAGAAGGCGTTTCTAGGTTCAATGTCGACAGTACTCAGGGAGCTAAAGTGGCCAAGGCTGAGAAGGATCTGAGCGATGCGTTGGATGAACTGATTCTACATCAGCGCATAGGACGGGAGATTTCGGAGCTCAAGACAGAAATTGAAGCATTAGATAAGGATATCAACGGAGTTCTCGTGGGGTTGTCCGACAGTCGGCGAAAATTACAAGCACTTCCTTCAATACAAGATGGTAATGGGGATACTAAAGTATCGGCCAAGGACTTGCTTGCATATGCTACCAAAATCACAAAATTTACTCGAGCGCCCGAGGGATATAATCCAGAAGCGCCAGAAAATGCCAATTTCCCTTGGCCAACTGAAGATGAGCTCCGTAAAGGTTCAATGGCTCTGCAGGCGGCGCTTGCAGCCGAGAATAACAATGAAGAGGATCCTACAACTAGCCAACAAGACGGAGATTCATCCAAGGACGGTTTGAGACGAGCAAGTAACGAATTGGATCCGTCTTTAAGGAATCGAAGACGATCGTCGTTAGTGTCATATGGAGAAAGACCACACATTGATCCGGTTGCTGGTAAACCGAATGATCTTGATCTTGATTTATTTGAGCCGGATGAGGACGACTAGTCGTTTATTGAAGTTCTTTTGTGTTCTTGTTTGCTCGTGTGCTAATATTCAATTATGCATTTAAACGCTGTATTATTCGCTTGCATCCTCGCCGCATAATACGAGGCTTATTCACAAACAACGTGCAACAATTATAAACGTCAATTATGACTATGAGAAGGCTATTAAAACAAGACAAAGCTCGACAAAACTTTGATGTAAGGATAATGGAAACATGGGAATTATGGTGAAAAGACATGCTTGGCGGGGGTTCGTTAGGGCCGGAGCCCACAGTTAACCGATGCAAACGAAAAAATAAGCACGCAGAATCGGCTCAAGAATAATTATACCTGCGGTTGGTTTCACGACGATAATAATAGAAATCGTCTCTTTGATCGCTCTGAACATCATCGTCGTCCTCTTCATCATCTTCATATTCTAGTTCGGAGTCGAAAAACTCGTCATAGTGGTTTGGCGACATGAGGCCCACGCTCACTATGGCGGTGATGACCATAACAGTCAAGACCCATGAAGCAGTGGCAAAGGCCCAGCACCACCCCAATTTCCACTGCTCCAATTGGAAAGAATGATGGGTCTCAAGCAGTATTGCTATGGACAGTGTGGCGCATGCTTGCAGGACGCATGCTGAGGCCAGAAGAACCGAAAGCACCTTCCAGCCCGATTGGCGAACCCATTGGTTGGTTGCAAATATACAATTCAAACATGCAAACAAGGACGCGGCTTGACAGACAATGACAAGCCACATGGCAAACGAGGAGGTCTGCCAAATCACACAGAACATCTCGCCCTCTATCTTACAATCGGACTGTTTTGGAAAGGGCCGGCATCCGTCGACACTGGGAGTTAGTTTGGGTTGATTGCAGTTCTTGAGCATATACCTACCTGGAACATGATTCAACCAGTCCATAAGTGATATCAACAGGAGAGCTTAGATCGCCAAGGTGACCAACCAGCCAGTTTGTGTTGAGAATGGCTCTGGTGGTCAGAATAGTGGCTATCGCGTCAAGCAGAAAGGTCACCTTGTAAACGTGACTGAGACCCCTTGACAAATTCATCATCTAGTATTCCATGACTTGCTCCTACTTAGCTGAACGCTTGCCCTCCAAGAGCTTGGGATATTTTCACGGATTATTTACCAAAGAGCTAGATGTCTTTTGTTTTGTTGTTTATTGTTTTGTTATACGACAAACGATGGTTCTTTTGCTTGTGTTGAGCTTTGCACGGCAATAAAAGTGGTGTGAATGCACGGCTGATTGTGAAATGCGAAACGAAACGTCAAACGTCATAGGGCTGATCAAGCGAGACAGGGATATACGGGGAAATATGCTGGGATATTTCTGCAATATTTCTGAGAGATACCTGGAATATTTCTGGGATATATCTGAGATATTTCTGGAATATACAATATTTCTGGAATTTCCCGCAATATACTGGACTACACTATTCTTGGACTCCACGTTGATGCACTATTTAAATATCTAACGACTGCGCTCTCACCTCTCAAAACGACCCCGGAATACTCGCATCCTCCGTCTCCTCTCTCTTCAGAGTATCCAGCTCAATCGGCTCCTCTTCACGCCCCTCTGCCGGAACCTCAAGCAGTTCTCGCAGCTTATCCTTGACTGCAATCGATCCCTGCTCAACCATGGCATTGCTCACCCGAAGCAGAGGTCCCCACATGTGTAATGTATGCACTGCATATGCTCCTCCAAGCAGCATGATTACAAACATGAATAATATCGGGCTTCGCAGCACGGCCAGGAACTCGTTCCACCCCAATACCACCAGCAGAACAAACATAAACCAAGGAATATGCGTCATGGTCTGCATAACCGATCTCTTGGCATCTATATATGTAGCATCAGCCTGCTGCTTAAATCGCTGCGAAATGTCCTCCTGCTGTGCTTCAGACAGCCGAAACGCAAATTGCTCGCGAAACTCGTCCGAGCTGTCCTCACTGTTCACATCATCATCCTCCTCTTTTGAAACCTCAACGTCCGGCACCACCAATTCACCGTCTGACTTACGAGCCGTGGCAAATATCGGCAGCAATTCTTCGGCTGCTTCTCTTGCTACAGCAAATGGCTTTTCAATATTGTCACCAGGCTTCCAAATAATAGGTACCTTATTATCATCGTATCGGAACTTCTTTTCAAAATATTCCTTCATTCGCAGCACCACTGTGTCGCCACGAATAACCTCCTTAAGCTGTAAGTCGAGACTTTGCCATGCTGCTTTTCTTACACCTTGCACAATATTAGTAGTGTTCTCTTCACCAACATTGAATCCCGTGGCAACAAACGGTGCCACCACTTCCCCAACTGTATTATTAAATAAGGAGACAATATCATCCCATGTCGACTTATTAGGACTGACAAAATGCTGTCCAACCTGCTTGGAAAATGCATTCACAATCGCCTTATTGCATTTGGTGGTCGTTTTTCGAATTTCTCGCTCTTTAATAAGACCTTCCTGCTCATCAAGCTGCTCCTCGAATCGGGCTTGTTCACCAGAGTAATCAAACAATCCCAAACAACCATTAGTTGCAGCATTGGAGAAGTTGCTCAAACATTCAGCCTTGGCATTTTTTAGCGATTCAGGCCCACTGCCAGAGTCAAACTTGAATGCTTTGAACAAGGATATCTGACTTCGAGACCACAGCAGAAGCTGATGCTTGAACAAGGACGACAGTTTGGTGTCCAGGCTCTTTTCTAGCTCTACTCGTTTGCCCATATAAACAGTATTATGATACCGAGAAGCCAAAGAATCAAACGATTCCAGAGTCTGATCACGAAGCTGCTTAGCTCGCAATCCAAACTGAGCATCAGGGACATCATCATTGGACTGTTGATGCAAATTATTATCAGCCAGACTCTGCTCAAATTCAGCCCAAGACTGGGCAACGAGCTCCTCACACCTGAAACGAGCCACCAACATCTGCTGCGTGGGGAGATCCAGGTCCTTGTTCTGCTCAATCTGGTCCCATACAGAATTAGCGTACATATCCCAACCGTCTATGGGTACATTTCTATGATATTCAGGCTTGAAGATGTAGCTAGCTTGATCGCGGGGGTCTGCAAACTCATGAGCAAGCGTATTAACCTGGTGAGCAAACTCATTTGTCTGGAGAAGTTTATGGGGTAGGCCAGCGAACTTGACATCGAAAAAGTCGTCGAATTTCGAATTCTCGAGATTTTCCGGCTTAGAGATCTCGGACCACAGTCGAGCCAGCTGATCCTTGATTGTCTCAGCCAGACTACTAAGAGGAGTGGTTCCAATATGATCTCGAATGACAAACAAGAGGACACTTTTGACCAGGTTGGTGCCGAAAAGATTGAGATTAACCTCAAAGACGGTCTTTAGAAGCCCCATATTAGCACCATGATAAAGACCGATTTGGTTTTCCCACATGTTGACAATAAGAACTTCACTGGTAGCCAATGCAAACAGAGCACTCTTTCTCTCAAAGTCTTGATCTTCACCACGTTCACGACCGTCAGTGCCTTCGACATCAAGCACCAAGATATTAAGAGGCTTCAGCGACAAGGAGCCCGACAGCGGAGTCGAATGAGGAGATGGGCTCAAGGATTTGGCTACTCTGACAAACTCATCGCTTCCCGATTCATCGGTATCCTCATCTCTAGGAACAGCACCGGAAACCACCCCTTCATCGGCACTTGCTCTTGCCATCCAAATACCCTTTGTAGTCTGAGCTCGAGAACTCTCATTCATTACAGGAAACCGAGTGTTGAAAAGAGCATTAAGCAGGGTGGATTTACCCGTAGATTGGCTGCCGAATACGGCCACCACATGATAATCCAATCCACAGCTAGCCAGGTCCGACTGGTCGACGAATTCCCTGACGTCATGGAACTGCTTATGCTCGTCAATCAGCTGTACGGAGTTCGGAGCCATGGTTTGCAGCCTTGAAATCTAGCTATAGGTTGGCTTAGATGCTTATGGGGAAGTTAGGAGTTTTGCATTGGTTTTTTGGAACGGTTGGGTTAGCGAAAGACGATTGTTGTCATGGTAACAGGGGGCCGATGAGGAGAAACAAGGTTTTTTTACCGACAAGAACGCGTCGCATCCGTGAAGTTTGTTGAGTGATTGAATTCAGGAGGTCGATGCTGACAAGAGAATTGGATCAAAAATAGATCATCATGCAAGGATTTTACTGGGGTCTAACATACATGTAGGAGAGAAATCGATCGATAACCCGGGCCGAAAAGCCGAATTGCAGGCTAACCCCCGTTGTGTAAGAGGTAAAGAAAGAAAAAAAAAGCAAAAAAAAATTATACATCATTGCGGCAATTAGGGAATGCGTTGAAATGCTTTTTATTTTTTTTGTGTTTTAATTTATTTTTTTTTTCTCAACGGTATATTTTACCATTCACGGCATGTTAGGTGGTGGTGGTTGAGATCTTATGCCCTGGGCAGGATGAAAAAATTCCAATAAAACCCATAGCTTGTTTGACCATTTTATAATTCGCATGGGTAGTTTTGGTGGGCATTTAAACTACAAAGTGATCTTCAGGTTTGGAGGTTGTTAGATTAACAATGCCATGTTCTCCCCTTCTTTATCCTATTTGATATTCTTCATTGGTACATGATTGTCGCCTTTAGTGTCCTTTACCCACAAAACAAGTAGTCATTCCCCGTGATTATTGGTTGCTGTGGCTCTGAACGGTTCAGGAGAATGCGCAAATATTTCATGGCAATAATCAGCGGATAGATTGTCCTAGGAATATTAATAGACACATGGATGATGCAGCAATTACCATCTTTGTCTAGGACGCGGTTTCAAAGATTAATAATTGACTTTTGCCGGCATTTTCTCCAAGTTTTTTTCTTGTCCAAAACCATTGCTTTTTCTTGGTCCTTCTTGGCCCTGTAGTTAGTTTTTCAGCCATGGGCTAGCCACCACATTCTGCGTTTCAAATATCACATTCTTTTCTTTTTTTTTTCTCCCTTTCAACAAGATAGCCAGGCGTTCACACGATGATTGTTCATCCTGGTTTTTTGCCAGAATAAATCTCTCGATTCTCGGTGATTTTTGCCAGAACATTTGATATTCTCCAAACTAATTAGACAAGGGCCAGACATTTTCCAGAACCAAGAATAATAAATATCCAATAATCTAGGGAAAATAAAAAAAAAACCGCACAATACAATTACACCGTCTGATTAGGCATGCTAAGCACATGCAGCTAACCCAAAACAAAACGTCATGTTTTCGCCGGCTGAGTCACAATCGAGATCGAAGTTCGGTACAAGATACACACACACACTCTGTATACACACACAATAGTACCAAGCCCGATTCTGTCAGGCTCTCCCCTTTTCCCCCCCCGCTCCACCGCCCCAAAAAAAGCATCACAAATTACCAGATTGGTCATTAGCTGAAACCTTTTTTAATCCAAGAAAATTTGCTTTTTGTCTTGTTGCTAAGCATGTAGAATAAACAAACAGGCTTTCATATTTTGTTCAGTTTCAATTGTAGTACCAGATTCTTGAGCCCAAAATTATACATTTTAGCCACATCACCAGCGATTTTGGAACAAACACTGGAACTGGTGACCCGAAAATCCCACGGCTCGGGCGTAGAGAAAAAATAAAGCCAGTGTCCATCTTTATCGCGTGCGTTGAGTCTACCATTTATAATCATTTGACCCGGCCTTATAAGCATGGGCCAAGATTTGCAACTGGGTGTCCGGTGTTGAGTTGATTTCAAAACAGATAGTAGAAAAAGAGGTATACTTCTATATTCGTAACCGATCCAGAAATTTTTACCTCAAGCATACTCTGCCAACCAAATGGAAATACCCTATGGAGGGGATACTCCAGACGAAGATCATGAGGGTTCCTTTCATTCATCGACATTCCAATCTCAGCCTGCAGATGTATACCCGCTTCAACTTGCACCTGTACCTACACCGGAACGACACCAGCAGCAGCAGCAGCAGCAGCTCATGGTACCAGCAGTACCAGTTGGATTTCCAATTCCTGTACATACTCGACACTTTGAAAAGTACGATAGCAGACAGCACAGAGAGCATCAACATCCCCAGAATCAGCAATTAGTGCCGTTCAATGCACCGCCTGACAAGGCCAATCGAGATGCTCAAGTGTATTATCATCCAGTTGCATATCCAGACCAATATATGGTGACTAATGTAGGCTTACATCCTGGTAACTACCCTCAGCAGTTCAGCAATCAAAGTTATTACTACAATAGTGAGGGTCAGATGCCCCCTCAGTTGCAGCAATACCAGCTTCACGATATGCATTTAGAATATCCTGCAAATGTTACCTACCATCATGAGCAGGATCACCCCCCACTCCAGCAAACTCTGCCAAGCCAAAGGCCTATGCCAGATATGACTAGCCAGAAGCCAATAATAGGTCAAGGCGTTGGAAGTTCGCGCTCGGTTATAGTAAATGCTAGTGGTCCTATTGTAGAGGAGAAGCCGTCGCCTCGAGGCCGTAAACCTTCTAGTGACAAGGAATTTGTAGCATCATCACCTAAGTTGAAGCTAGAATTCGATACAAAGACATTAAGAAATGTGCCTTCGTCTTCCAATGAGCAGCTGGACTTCAATGGTAGAAGGCCAAGAAAGTGGAACAATCGACGATACAAGTGCTCTCACTGTGACCTGTGGTTCTATAACGAACAATTGGAGGAATATGCACAACATGTCGTAGAAGCAGAAAGAATAGGAGGAACAGCAGCGACCAGGAGAAGATTCAAATGTGCCGAGCCAACATGCTTGTGGCACAAGATAGGATTCTTCAGAAAGCTAGAGGCTCGCAAGCATTACTCACGAAAACACGGCATTCCAGAATACGAGTGTCGATTCTGGGCAGGGGAAAACAAGGAGAAATTCCCGGGAGCTGGAGTATGTACTAGTAGATGGCATGCAGATTCTGGAAATCGCATACGCCATGAACAAGCCGTTCACAAGGCGCCAAAGCAGCCTAGGAGACGCAAGAAATCCACCCCAGCCGATACTGATAGCCACCAAATTGCATCCAGTTCAACAGTTTATGAGCAGCAACAAACCATTGATGATGAATAATAAATTTCTTTGTCTTAAATATTTTTTTTGAAATATTTTTTTCAGCCTGTTTGGCTTATTGTGGGGTAAAGCCTGTTTGACGAAGAACCAGAAAAGAGCCGAATCAAGAAATAAAAAAGAAACAACAATAGGAAAAAAAAAACCCACAAAAGGCTCAGTGCGTTTATTATTATGAATAGAAAGGGTTCAAGTCTTGAGCAGCAAGAGAAAAAAAATTTCAAAAAAAATGGCCGTTAGTCATTCTTGAGCTTGAGGGACATTTTCTTTCTGTTATGCCGAGAAACAGGGTTCTCATGAACGGACTTATAATGACGGTTCATGCTATCTTTGCGGCAAAACGATCGATGACATTGAGGATATGAGCATTTAACAGGAGCAGCTAGGCGGTGCTGATACTTCATATGCCTCTGTGACTCCGGACGTTTGGCAAAGCCGACATAAGACCAGGGACAATTTCTATAACGACACTTGAAGGGCCGGCTGACATTGTATTCATGGAGATGCTCAGTCAGCTTGACTATGTTACTGAAACGCTTGGGGCAGTGAGAACATGAATAAAGCCCCTTTTTGTTTCTGACACATTGGTTCCACAGACTGGCGTTTTCCGGCCGCAGCTGCAGCAGAAGCTCCTGGTATCCTGACGGTTGCGATAAGCTCTCGGTGCTTATGTTGTTGTGGTGATTGCACGATTCCACAATGCAAGGAGCATTGCTACTTTCAGCATTGACGACTGACTCATCCAGGCTGTCATCTTCCAGGACTATTTTGGAAGCTGGTTTCGAAGTACTCTCGTCGGCGGTAATTCTGCGCGATCTTCTGCTTCGGAAACTCAGTGATACGGGGACCTGAAGCCAATAGTCTAGGGATTGCTGCTGCTGCTCAAGGGCCAGCGATGTGGGGCTCGGAGTTTTTTCCACAACCGGCTCAAACTGGCTGCTGGCGTCTGGAAAGTCCTCGGGATGAAGGCTCACAGGCCCGTCCATGGTGTACAGGTACTGCTGGCCCCCGTCATCGGTATTGGCTGGCTCATCGGGTTGATGTCCAAGTTGGGTGCTTCTAGGCGACACCGTCAAAAGCATGGCAGACCAGTTTTGATCGCCATGATGAGGCGAAGCTAGGGCTATTTGTTGCTCGGACTCATGTGGATTGTCAATGGGCTTGGAAGTCGACTGTTTGTTCGGAGGAGCTCTTATGAGATTGAGATCTAGAAAGGAATGAGCTGCACCCCAGAAAGCCACCGAGGGAGTGGTTGGAGACAGGCGAAACGGCGTGAATCTGGCCAGAGGAGTCAGGATGACCGGAGTCAGCTTGGCGCTAATAGCAGGCCGTAGGTATATGTCTTCCAGGGGGTCATTGATAGCCGTGTTAACGGGAGCCGGGCGCTTTTTATCCGGGCTCATCTCGGTACCTAATATACGAGCTTAATTTATCCGTTGGACCAAACGGGGCGAAATTCCAGCAGAAAACAAACGAACAGGAACAAATAGAGCCTTTGTGTATAAAAGGCCTACGACAAATGGACAATAATATTCTACATCTATTTTTGGATTGCCAGAACCCTCTATATATATGGTGTGGGGCACAGCTTAATGTTGCTTATCGGTTTGTGTGGAACCTCATTATTGCGAATTTTGGGGCTATCGGTGGCTTGAACCACACGAAAGAGCGGGATGAGCCCCAAAAGAGCCCCAAATGATATCATGGGATGGCCGTAAAGGGAATTTTTTTAGCAAGGATTTTGAGGTTATTGTATGAAAAGACGGATTAGGAAATTATTTGAAACAATGGATGTGTAATTAAGTGCAGGATGATAGTTAGGATTCCTTAGGAAGCAGACGACGAGTAACAATAAGATACGATAACAATAAGACATGAATTACAATAAGACATGAAAACAATAAGACTCAAATAACAATTCTTTATTCTTTATATTTGTACTCATTATTCATCATTATTTACAATTATTAATTCTATTTACATGGCACTAATTCTTTAGCACTATCCTAGCACTCTTGTTCTCAACTTAATGTTCCCTTGCCCTCACTATATGCCAAAAGCTTCACTATCAGATCCCACGTACCAAACATGATAATACTATTAGGCACTGTACGCAACAAATGAGGCGTAAGTCCACTGTACATAGACAAAAAGCCCTCTTCTCGTAAAATCACCCTGAAACAATCAACCAGTCCGGAATATCTCGGGGCCCCGCTCGTAGATGGGGCTTGCCTCAATCTAGTTCGAAGAACCTCATGTGGGTACGTCATGAGAGATGCTAAGAGCTTCGCCGCACCAGCTGCTCCGGAAGTAGCCGCCCAATTCAGAAACCGGTCCAGCCCCGTTTGCTCGAATCCCATTAATGCGCGCTGATGCTCTTTTTCCCGAATGGCATGCTTCATTTGTTCGTAGAGCACCCACTGTAGAGAACTCTCAACTACTCCAAGATACGATGCACTAAGTCCACGATAAAGGCCCTGGATGCCCTCAGACCGCACCACCTTCACTATACAGTCCCAACTATTTTTATATTGGCGTTTTTCCAGCGATCCATAGGCGACTTTGTCCAGCTGCAGACGGGTCTTGACGAGCCATATGGGGTTTGTAGCCGTAGAAGTCACAATGCCAGCAGTAGCAGCAGCAGCCAAATGGACCCAGGCGGCCTCGTGACCGTGATTGAAATTCGTAGAATATATGTCTTTTCCAAGTCCGTACGTGAAGAAGTTGATAGATCGGGCCGGAATCACACCTACCAGATTAGGCCCAAGACCCTTAAATAGCGACCGAGGTCCTTCCTGTCTATACAGATCGCCAATGATACTGAAGGTATCGGAAATATGCCTGAACGCCGATCTCAGCGGGCCAGCTGGAGTTGAGTGCCGAGTTTTCAAGTCCGCATACAGATCACTCTGAAGGCGAGTCTTCACCACGTCCAACGGGCAGGTAAAAGTGGCCCCGGCCATTCCACCGACTCCTCCGGCTATGAAGTGGACCCAGGGACTGACCTTGGCCTTATCAGCAGGAAAAGTGACTTTGCGTGGAACTGTCTGGACCACAGGAACCGTCGAGGCCTGCTCATCAGAGGTGAAAGATTCCACAGCAGGAGGCCGAGAAGAGCTCATAGCTGGGATGAGAAACCGGGTAAAATAAGAAACCAAGTATAAAGCCGATTATTGAAACAATATAAGAAACCAAGTAAAAGCCGTCAGGGAAGGCTACTGGGAAAAAAAAGCTGCAAACCAGCGTGCAAATGGGGAAAAATATGCACCGATATATGGGGATGGGAAGTTTTATGGGCCTCAAATAGACTGGGCGGAGGAATAAATGTACAGTAGGCTAAACGAATAAAATACACACACCTCCTCTTTATTCTTATTAACACTATTGCATTGAACTTTTTTTAAGGTTGTTATGTGAGTCGTAAATATATGACAGTGCCAGTTTAGATAAAAGTTTCATAAGCAACAGGAGCCACCGTTTCAGGTGCAACGTCCAGCTTCACCACGGCAGCGTCCCGAGGCTCAACAGGCAATCGCTTGAGCTGGATTCGCTCGCCCTTGGCTCGGGCCTCCTTCTTCTTGGCTGCGTTCTCCTTGACTCGGTTGAGAAACTCTTGTCGGCACTTTGAGTGTCGAACATGCTCAATTCGGAGATTGACTCGCTTCTCCAAGTATCTGTTTCCAACCACCTTGTGAATGATGACACCGACAGAGCTCTTGGTGACATTGAAAACCACTCCGGTCTTGCCGTGGTAGTATTTGTGGGGCATACCCTTTTGAATGGCTCCATTGGCCTTAATATCGACAATATCTCCAACCTTGTAGATCTTCAGGTATGTCGACATATGAATAGCACCATGCTGCTTGAAGCCTCGCGAGAAGGCATATCGAGTGCCGGATCTGTAACCTCTGGATTTACCCATGCTGATATGTGTGGTTGAGGAAGGTGAAAATGGGTTGATGATGGGGGAGATGTTGTGAGAGGAGGAGGTTGAGTGGTGCTGAGATGTGCGCAGCAGTCACATATAGCTGGTGTCGAGGAACGAGAAGCAGCGTTATATAAATAAAGATATACATAAATAAAGATAGATATATATATATATATATACATATATTGAAGATTATTGATCTAATTTGTTTTTAATCAATTTGGAGTAATTGAGTGTTAATTGATATATGGTGGTTCTGATCATCTACTTGTAGCTTCTTTCATTGATAAATTTCATTGATCTAAGCACTCATACAGTGAACTCTCGATACACTGAGCAGTTCATACAACTAATACAATGGATATCATCTCAACAATGATCTAAGCTCAATTTCGCAACTTACGCTTAATTTCACCCTCTACGCTTAATTTCACAATCTACGCTCAATACATCAACGGGATACTTCTAATTGAACCAATCTCGATTCTCCCTCGTCGTCTCGCTCGTACCTCGCTCGTCGACTCCCTCACTCCACTATTACAATGAATATCTTATTTCATAACTAGCACACTCACTATGTACCTTTTTTTCCTGCTAGCCTCTCATGCTTGCTTATTCCTCATCCTCTTCGCCTTCAGCTCCTTCTTCATCTCCTCCTCCAGCTGCTCGTGCCTGGTTTCTTCTCTTTACTCGGCCAGGTCGTCCTCCTCCAAGAGGCGAGGTCAAGGCAAAGTCAATATGCTTCTGGCTCTCAAGTCGGACCAAAAATGAAGGAACATTGACAATCTGCTTTCCAACTCGGATATGTCGCTGTCTAATGAGGACTCGGGCATGATGAACAGACTTGGCCAGACCAAGCTTGAAAACCTGAGTCTGAAGTCGTCTCTCCAAAAAGTCCTCAATCTGTAAAGCCAGTACGTAATCCAGCTTCATCTTGTCTTCGGAAAGTACACCTACACGCACAAGACGTCGAATAAGGGCATTACCTTCGAAGAGTCGCTTGGGGTCCTTTTCATCTCGAGTCAACAGATCTCGAGCAGCTCGTCGAATCTTGGAAAGCTGGAAAGCAATTCGGTAGATTTCTCGCTTGTTCTTAAGACCGTATTCTCCAACCAGCTTCAACTCGCTGTCGAGTCGAGCTCGATCAAACACTCGTCGGGGCACGGAGTAAGTCTTGGAGTACCTTCTAGGAGCGGCTTAATGTTAGTGACATGTGCCTTCATTCATATAATATGAATACTCAAGGGGCGTGCTAAAGCACATTACCACCCTAAGGATACTCTTGCTTTACTTACTTGGCATTTTGCTTGTTCAAAAGATGCTAAGGTATACAAGATGGAGAGTGAAAAATTGAGTGATGATGGGAAGAAGATGGGTTGGGATGAAAGTTACACAAGCAGTCACGAACACAGCATACAGGCCATAACTCCATATTACCTATTCTTTCGATTGTATTATTCTTTTTACTCTATTACTCCTCCTATCATGTATTATGAATGAGCTTGCTATCCAGCTAAATAACGTCGACAGCTACCAGTTTGAGCCTGGCGTGCTTGATAACCAGGCTCTGGGCTCCTCGACCTTCAATCAAGTGCCGGTGATTCGTATATTTGGACGTACAAAAGGCGGTGAAAACGCGTTGATTCACGTCCATGGCGTCTTTCCCTATATATATGTTCCGTATTTCGGCGACAATCTGGCCCAAGGTACGTAAATGCTGACTTCTTCGCCGATTGCCACTAACGTTAGCCGATCAAATCATTCAACAACTCATAGATGGAGTCAATCTCGCAATGGGCACAGCTTATCGTCGTGATATGTCGCAGAATCCAATGTATGTTGCCGATGTTGCGCTGTGCAAAGCCGTGGATTTCTACGGTTTCAACGTCGGCTGGGGCCTTTTTCTCAAGATATACCTGCTAAACCCCTCCTATGTGAATAAATGCGCTGATCTTCTTGTTAATGGAAAGGTATGCGGGCGTAAATTGCAGCCTTACGAAGCACACATTCCTCATATTGCTCAATTCTTCGTGGATTGCAACCTGTTTGGATGCGGATGGCTCAAACTCAACCGAGCATTCTATCGGGGCGATTTACCGGCTCATGTTAATGATCATCTGCAGGGGAATATCGAGCTGAAACCCATAAATGAGCAGAAAATGGCCCATTGCGACCTGGAGTTGGACATAACTGCCGACATGATCACCAATAGGTATCAATTAGTCGAAAACCAGGAAGGAAGCTCTTTGCAGAAAATGTCAGATATATCCTGGAATCCAGACGATAAATCTGTTATAAGTCTCATGGAATTGTGGCAAGAAGACGTTGAGCGACGCAAGAAGAAGAACTTCCCTTCGTACCATGACCCCGACGCGTTTTCTCAGCGAAAGCCCGTCCAAATGACATGGGAAAGAAGCGATGAATATCGCAGAAAGTTCCTTGATACTTATATGGAGAAGGAAAATCCAGCAAAAGACGCGGACTTTGTTCTACACAGCTATGACTCGGTACCGACCTCTTTTCAGATAACCGATTATATGTTTCAACCTAGAGGCAAACTTCTACCGGAAAGCCAAAGCACATCTAACCAGGATGAAATATATGAACCAAGTAGTCAAGTTTCTCACGACGCAGACTCTGACGACGATTTACCAGTCTCATTGGTCAACACACCGGTAAAGCTGAAGCGCAAAAGAGAGCTAGAAGTCACAAACCTCGAAGAAACAACTGAATTCCAGGACGAAGAGATTATCAAATCCCACTCTTCTTTGACTAATCATTCTTTAAATTATTACTTCTCACAGGATTTTGAGAACTCTTGGAAAGAATCACAAGGCATCTTGCAATCGTTTGCAACGCCAAATTCAGCACAAGTCAACAATATAATAACTCAGCTGAATATCACAGACGGTACGGTATTTCAAATTGCCTCTGTACCTCCTAGTAAGACAGAAGTTGAAGAGTTTGATCAGCTTGGATTACCGGAAATTATTTATAAAACACCCTATTACGGCAACACCAAAGACATCCCTGACATGCCTTTTATACACGCTGGAGTTGAGTATAAGATAGAAGGCGATGGAATTGAGACTCTGAGTGATTTTCAGATCTACTCCAACCTTCCACAGCTTCCCTTCGACCAGTCTTACGGCCGGCTTCTGGAATATGCTTATCCTCCTCCAAGTAGAGAAGCAGTCCAGAACTGGGTGGACGTCAAACCTGCTCGCAAGCAACCGCAAAGCAAGAATGTACAGTTTTTCAAGTTCAAGTCTCCTCGTGTGGCTTCTACAGGAGAATCACATGTGGTAGAAGACTATAAGCTGTCAGCACTATGTGTTGAAGTTCATGTCAATACAGCCAATGGGCTTCAGCCTGATCCTGCAAAAGACGCTATTACTGCAGTATTCTGGGAAATGATGAACAGCCCGAATGAATCCGAAGCTGATAATTACAGTAGAGGACTCATGGTTTGCGTTGATGACGAAGGAGAGGTCGATACCATGTCTCAACGTCTCGAATCACTTGTAGGACGTGACATTGTTGTGCAAGTTTTTCACAAAGAATCAGAAATGATGGACAATCTTGTAGCTTTGACCAGGTTTCATGACCCTGATATATTTTGTGGCTACGAAGTTAATAGTCGATCCTGGGGTTACATTATTGAGCGAATGGGCGGCGTACAGTTTGCAAATCGTCTGTCTCGTGTAAGCGAAAAGGCAAAAGGGAAGTTACGGGACTGGTGGGGATATACACATGGATCTGCAGTTAGGGTGACTGGTAGACATATGCTGAATATCTGGCGAACTTTGAGACATGAAGTGACACTCGCTACTTACACCTTTGAGCATGTTAGCTGGGAAATTCTGCATGAACGAGTGCCTCATTACTCTCAGAAAGATCTATGCCAATATTCTCAATCTACTATGCTCAGAGATATCGAGCTATGGGTGACTTATTACATGATGCACGTCAGAAATGATCTCAGAATCATTGATAGCGTGGAGCTTATTGATAGGCACAGTGAACAGGCGAGAATTCTGGGAATCGACTATTACTCCGTCTTATCTCGAGGATCTCAATATAAGGTTGAATCGCTTCTGGCGAGAATATGCAGACGTGAAAACTTCTTACTCTTGTCACCAAGCAAAGAACAGGTAGCTGACCAGGATGCATTAGGACACATTCCTTTAGTGATGGAGCCTGAGAGCGGACTTTATACTGATCCAATCTTGGTGCTTGATTTTCAGTCGCTATATCCTTCAATTATGATTGCATACAATATCTGCTTCTCAACGTGCTTGGGCCGAGTGGATGGAGGTAGGCTTGGAGTCAAAGGCGATTTCCAGCTTGCTGACGGCCTTTTCCGCAATGTCACTGAAGAGGATATGTTCATAGCACCAAATGGCTTAGCATATATGAAATCGCACTTTCGAAAGTCGACTTTGGCGAAGATGTTGGAAGAAATTCTCGACACTAGAGTTATGACCAAACAAGCCATGGGCTATACCGACAACTCTGAGTTTCACTTCAAGAGGAAGCTGAACAATAGACAACTAGCTCTGAAGCTTATTGCCAATGTTACATACGGATATGTTTCGGCTACTTTCTCGGGAAGAATGCCCTGTACAGAAATAGCCGATAGCATTGTTCTCTATGGACGCGAGACCTTGGAAAAGACTATCAAAACCATACATGAGACGGAGAAATGGAAAGCAAAGGTAGTCTATGGTGATACTGATTCCTTGTTTGTTTTGCTGCCTGGAAGAACGAAAGAGCATGCTTTTGAAATCGGCAAGGAGATTGCAAGTACCATCACTGAGATGAATCCAGCACCTGTCAAGCTCAAGTTTGAAAAGGTATACTTACCTAGCGTAATGCTCACTAAGAAGAGATATACAGGCTACAGTTATGAAACTAACAAGCAAAAGGAGCCGGATTTTGATGCTAAGGGAACTGAAACAGTCCGACGGGATGGTACACCGGCGCAGCAGCGAATTGAAAGAAAAGCATTAGAAATCCTATTTGAAACATGCGACTTTTCACAGGTCAAGTCATATCTTCAAAAGGAATGGGCGAATATAATGATGGAAAAAGTCCATATTCATGAGTTTTGCTTTTCAAAAGAGGTCAAAATGGGCAGCTATCGAGGAACGACACTTCCTCCTGCAGCTAACATTGCGGCCAAGCGAATGGAAGCGGATCCCAGAGCTGAACCTCAATACAAGGAACGAGTATCTTACGTTGTTGTTGCAGGAAGTGCCAAATCTCGGCTAGTCGACAGATGCATCCCTCCGGAAGAGTTTCTGGCTGACACGAGTCTTCACCTTGATGCCGAATATTATATATCGAAGCATCTTATTCCACCCTTGGAGAGATTATTTAACATGATGGGTGCCAATGTCAGACAATGGTACAGTGAGATGCCGAAATATCGAGGCGAGAAAGGAACTAGTGTGGTCGCTCGAGGCAACCAAACGTCTGTTTCGTTAAGGAATTTCATGAAATCTTCACTGTGCTTGATTTGCCGCATAAGGAAGGCGGAAAACGACTGGCTATGCCAACAGTGTGCAGCTAACCCATCGTATTCAAGCTATATCTGGCTTTCTCGTTATAAGGCACTTGCACAGAACCTGCGCGAAATCGAGACCATCTGCAGAGCCTGCTCAGGGCTTCTGCCAGGCGAGCCAATACACTGTATATCTGACGACTGCTCTATTTATTATTCACGATCACAAGCTGCAAAGAAGTACAATGCGTTGCCGTTTCTGGAATGGTAGGCATGGCATTTGCAGTAAAGTTATATGAATTTATTTAACGACTTATTTAATGAAGTTTTTAATGAAGTATCTAATGAATTAATCTAATGACCTATTTAATGAACTTATGTTAATGAACTCATGTTAATGACTTGTCTTAATGAACTATCTCAACGAACTTATCGTATCTCAAAACCCCTTCTATTTGTCTTTTATATAGTATAGATAATGTACATACGTTTAGACCATCACTATACAAGCAGCAATAAGAGCTCCGACAGGGAGAACCAACGAGTTCATCAATCTAGACGAGCCTGAAACAACAGTGACACCAGAAGTTACAGGAGCCTCGGAAGCAACAGGAATAGAGGACTCGGAGACTGAAGGAGCAGGAGATCCGGAGGCTGGAGGAACAACAGCACCGGTCGGAGCAGGAGCAGATTCAGCAGGCGTAGGAGCAGACTCAGCAGGAGCAGGAGCAGACTCGCCAGCTGTAGGAACAGCACCAGACTCGGCAGGAGCAGAAGAACCAGCGGCCACAGGAGTGGAACCGGCCTCAGAAACAGCACCAGTACCAGAAGCAACAGCAACGGAAGACTCAGCAGCTACAGGAGCAGACGACACACCGGCCACGGAAACACCAGACGACGGGTGTTCACTGCATGGGCAGGGCTCGGTGATGGTCTCCACAGTATATGTGGTGTATGTTGAGCTGACACCATTGCTAACGGTCGTCACAGTTACAGGCGAGGATGTAGTGTAAACACTTGACGACGCACTGCTCTCGGCTGCAGGAGCAGTTGACACAGGGGCCACACTAGAAGGAGTGGCCGAGCCGGACGAAGGATGCTCAGAGCATGGGCAAGGCTCAGTAATAGTCTCCACGGTATAAGTTGTGTACGTTGAGCTTACACCATTGCTCACAGTAGTCACAGTGACTGGTGCAGTTGTGGTGTAAACACTTGACGACTCGCTGCTTGCGCTTCCACTAGCAGGAGCAGTTACAGCACCAGACGATGCACCGCTTGCAGGAGCAGTGGTGGCGGAAGAACCAATAGCAGTGCTTTCAGCTCCGACACTTGCAGAACCAGTGGCAGTACTTTCAGTTGCAACACCGATAGGAGAAGTTGTAGAATTGGCCGGCAGGCTGCTTCCAGTGGGGACAGCACCAGAGGAAGCAGCAGTTCCAGTGGAGACACCAGAGGAAGTTGCATTAACTGAAATGCTGCTGCCAGTTGAGACACCTGCAGAGGCCGATGTAACATTTACCAACACGCTGCTTCCAGTTGAGGCACTTGCAGAGGCAGTTGTGGAGACACTTGACGACTGGTTGTGAACAGCGATCAAAGAAGACGATGTTGCAGTTGACGACGCTGAGGTGGTGGTTGTTGAGGTAGTGTTGGTAGTGTTAGACTGTTTGATCAACCACAGATGATCACCACTAGAACCATCGACACCCTTGATGAACTCCCAGTAAGCAGCCGACTCATTGTGAACAGTGAGCTTACTGAAACCGAAATGCTCCTGATCAAGAACAGCAGTAATGTTGAGAGGTGACTGACCAGGATCAAGAGTAGAGTGACTCTCAATGTTACCAGCCATACCGTTGATGATATGAGTAACAGACTGACCCTCATTGACGTAGTAAGTATTATTGTCCTTGATAGAAGCAGTGTCAATTACACCGTTGGCTCCCAAGGGGAATAGTCGTTCATACCAGTGAATATGACCGGCAAAATAGGCATCGACACCGTATTCCAAAAACAATGGCTCAAAGGCTTGACGAATGTTCTTCTCATAACTGGCCTGCTGCGAACTGTACATTGGACGATGGCTCATGACAAATACCCAAGGAGTCTTGCTTCGGTCAACCGAGGCCAAGTCTTCCTTGAGCCACTGCCATTGCTGGTAATTCTCAGCAGTCTTCCAGCTGCCGTCAATTGTGCCGAAAGGACCAGCGTCGTTGATAAAAGTCTGACTCTCAGTAGGCTTTCCGTCAGCATTGTCCCGGACAAAGGGCCAAGAAGGACTGTAGGGATAGTCAGTTTCACCGTCAATTGACACAAAGTGGGCGAGACCGTAGTCAAAAGAGTACCAGAAGTTCGACACACCTTTGGTCTCGTCACCAGGCATCTGGAATCGGTACTGGAAAGCTGTGAAGTTTCGCTGAGAGACTGGGCAGCTGTAGTAAGTGAGATCACTGGAAGGAGCAGTCGAGTTTGTCTCATTGTTGTTCAAGTAGGCAGTCAGGTCGTTTCCAGGACCGTCGAATTCACCGCAGGAAGCCTCGTGGTTTCCTACCAGAACCATATAGGGAATAGCAGAGGTGATGTTGTTCATCCACTGCTGCCAGAGATCCCAGTTAGTCTCGTAGATGACACTCATGTCACCACCCTGAGGACCGCCTTGGTTGGGAATTTCGCCTTCTGGGAGAGGAGTCAGATACTCCTGGGGAATGGGACCTCCACCTGGAAGAGCGGTGTCTGAACCATTGTAGCAGACGGGCCAGTCGTCTTCACAGGCCATGAAGCCATCACTCCAGTCGTCAGCATAACTGATGTCTCCACCGTGCCAGGCAAAGGCAACGGAGTCCTCAGAAAGAATGGCCTCGTTCATATATTTGTAGGTGCCGCCAGCATTGGTGTAACCCATATCGTTCAGCACAGCGACAGTGAACTTACCACCAGTACCACTGGATCGAGCAGTCTTGAAGCTCAACACATCGGAAGAAGTGGTACCGTTGGCTGCAGCAATCTTGTAATAGTAGGTAGTATCGGGCTCCAGACCAGTGATAGGAACTTCATGGAAGAATTGACTGCACAGAGTCACAGAAGTCAAGGAACAGGGTGGTGTTCGATCATAGGTGCTGGATTTTCCTGTGGCCGTCTGGTCCAGGTTGCCCGAGTCACTTCCCCAGGAAACCGTGGGAGCAGTTCCAAGACCAAAAGCCGTCTGATAATGAATGTTGATGCCGCCAGGAACATAGGCCAATGCAATCACATTGATATTGTTGGTAGGATTGCTGTACGAAGGAACGACAGCAGGTGGTTCAACGAGTCGAGGAAATCCTTTGCCGTTGCCATTGATGGTCTGGTCAACCCAATCACCAATGGGCACATCGGGGCCAGTATAGGGATAACGAGTGTCGACATCGGGAGCCGCATGGACAGCAGTGAACAAGGCTGCCAAGCTCAGGACGTGCAGAGCACCAGAGTGTTTCATTTTTTTAGTTTCGATGGTTCTCGTATAGGGGGGTCAATAAACGTCTTTTTAAACTCTAGGCCTAAAGAACCACCCGACGGAGATCGGCTCAGCAAAAAATGCTTAGTATTGCCAGCCTGTGAGTGGTCGATCTATAATGCCCAAAAGGATCGCCATTGATCAATGTGGAAAAATGCTCCATTTTGATAGGCCAGGGGTGCCGTACAGATGCCGCAGTTGCTTTTTAGATCTGCGCTGTAAACGGCAACGGCAACGACCGAGAACAACCTTTAGCAATGGCAAAAGAAAGCAAGACAGCCATGGGGATTTCGCCTCGAAGATGAAAATACCTCAGAGCTTAATTAGCGCATCTGAGCCATTGCAGTTAAACGGTTAAACGAGCAGCAAACAGACGAGCAGAGATACCGCTAAAAACCCCTAGATATCGTGGCGTAAAATCCCCGACCATAATTAGCTAGCATTCCTTCCAAACTCGGACTAACCATAAGGTAAATGTTGTTTTTTTTAGCTTTGCCCAAACTAAGTGGACCGCACGTGCAACCAACCTCTTCGAAAAGATCATCTAATCAACGAATCAGTCAACCTTAAAGCTGCACAACCATTGGGGTTCACTGGATATGGTCGAAAAATCCCCTAAAATAGTCTTAAACACTTCAAATCCGGCGGTTTCCGCAATCCACCAAGAACCACAGCCAATTGTCAGGGGGCCCGATTCCCGCCGGCGATAAGGCCGATGCCAGTGCGGCTGCCGAAGAAAGCCAAAGATAAGAGATTTGTTTCAGATTTGCAGACATGAGAGGCAATATAATGCAATATGCAGTTGAATCGAACGGTATTCACGTCGATTGAGTATAGGTGAAAAATAAATGAGCCGACTGTATTCATTGTTTGGTTCATTGTCTCGGTAGGCACGACATTTGTGGAGAGATGAGAGTCCACCATTTACCATTTAGGTAAACAACCACCCTGAATGAGAGAGCAGTGGATAGTGCTGTATCCTAGTTTGGATCCAGAGTTGGTTGCTATTCCGTAGTTCGTATCCTAGTTTGTTTCCTAGTCGTATCCATAGTCCGTATTGTACCTTCGTGCTACTTCGAATTATCTCACCCCAACCTAGCTACCGGCACCGCACTTGGCCGGCCATGCGCACACTGAAAAGGAAACTGACACCGAGCTAGATTTCTCACCAGATCCTCACACTCAGATAATGACAGTTCGTCTCCGAACATTATAGCGTTTCGGCATGCATTTGTCTTGAGCTGATCCACTATTCCTTTAGGACATGATCGGATCATCTGCGTGCTTGAAACCTCCTGTGAAGAAGACACCTCCTTAGCTTGTATACTGTTAATATGCTGTAGAATCAAATCCCTGATATAACCTGGCTGATTTGCTTTAGACTTGAGAATCTCTGGCACAGCTGAAACTTCAATTTCATCCGACCCCACAGTGTAATTGATACCCCACTGATGGAAATGAGACTTGAACTCTTCCAAAATACCTGTATCAAGAAATGGAATATGCAAACGTGGATCTATGCCAATTGAATCCACGCCATTCTCTGTGAAGCTTGTCAAAGAAGATTCCAATCTTATTCTCTCATCGGCTGCATGCTGGTCAACCAAGATGAGAGATTGAGCACTTTTAAGTAGAATAAACCGCTTTCCAACCTGTGAAATCACACGACAGTTTTCAAATGTTCCAGCACTTAGTTTGAATATCTGAGTGAAATACTTTGACAGTACATGTCCTGATCCTGTGGCTCCTGTATGCAGACTAGGAATGGATTCCAAGGCGATATTCTCAACTGACTGAGGGATTTTGCCCGGAACGCCGTTTGAGGCTTTTGCTATATCGCTACCTTGTTCACCAAAATTGACATGCTTGGTAGCTAGGAGAACAAACAGATCTTGTATGGTAGGCATTAGTTCTGGCCGAGACAAGTCATGACCGGCATTATCACAGATATCAGCGATAGTTTCCGTGAATTCCACCTTGAATAAATATGAATAAGAATGTAGTAATTTGTCGAGAATCTTGTACATGAGCTGAGATTCCGTATATCTTCCGTTGAGTAAGATTGTTCTGTTTGTGCCGGATGCTCTGTTGGTGCTAGATGCAGCACGATATATCGCACCAGATACATGAACTGGCCCTTGAGTTTCATCTACAAGAGAATAATCTTTGATATTATCCCCGTAACATGTACGAAGGACCCGAATAGTGAAGGGATCTTGGCCAGAATACACTAAAGGAACATGCTTTCCATCAATATGTAGAGTAATAGACACGTTTGGAAAACAAACTGAAATCCACGCTAATGAATGCTTCACCTGAGATATATGAGCAGCACCGGCCGTCGAGTCCTTCGTGTACTTGTATCTTACAGGCATCTTTGAGAAGGTATGTCTCACCTCTACAACGGTACCTGAATGATCCAGGCCTTCATGAACCTCAACAGCATTCATAATTCTTTTCCCATAATGAATCCGCGTTCTGAAAGTAGAATCTGAAGTTTTTTCTTTAGATATCAGCGTGGTCAGAGAAACAGCAGATATATCCGATAAAGCTGATCCACGATAGCCATAGGTGTGAATAGCAGCATCGCCAGAGACTTTTGAGGTATGAAATGGAAGCCCTACAAGAGCCATGTTTTCACGGGATATTCCTATACCATTGTCTTTGCATGTGAACGATAAACCCTTAGTATCGATATCGAGATTGATGGTCGATGATCCAGCATCAACAGCTGTTGTCAGATGGAATATTTACAATAAATTTAAAATAAACTAAAACATACCGTTCTGTACTACTTGGGAAATGCAATCATTAAAACTACGGATTTGTGCTGTGGAATGCAGGTGTTTACAGATATTAGAGCTAAGGTGGTGGATCATGGTGATCTATGGTACAATTGGAGGGGTTGAGAACAGAAAGAGAGAGAGCAGTAGTTAGATCTGATAACGATATAGAACAATTGCAAAATAAAACTATTGTAAAATCACTTAAAATCAATCAATTGAGTAGATCCCTGCTTAGTAATCCAATTCCCTGTTTATGCAGCTTGGCTACTAACCAGCCTATCAGCTGGTATCTGCTACCATAAGCAGCACGTTTATCTGATAGATCGTTAAATCAACTTAACAGAAAGAAACAACGGAACAATGCAAAATAACACAAATGCAAAATAATAAGAAACATCACATAATCCATGTAATCCCCTCAAACATAAAATACACTAATAATGCCAATTAACCCCTCCCTCCCCCACCTCATCTCATGTAACATGTGCAAACTGTGGGGAAACTCCAAGTCCGCTTCTCCGAGCACGTTTCCAGCCTGCAATATATAAACCGGGCTTTCCCCCCTAAAATCAATCCAACCTAGTAATTGTGTATTTAACATGTCACCCAAATTCTCCACCGCCGCAGTCCAATCCATGAAGGCTACTATCGACAAGTCTACAGCCGACCCCACAAAGGGAATTCCCGGTGTAGTCTTCGTAGTCGTCGATAAAGACGGCAATGAATTGTTATCTCATGCTTCAGGTAAGCGAGGAGCCGGTTCTAAAGAGCCAATGACCCTCGACAGCGTGTTTTGGATCGCCTCCTGCACCAAGATGCTCGTGGGCATTGCAGCCATGCAACTTGTGGAGAAAGGCGTTTTGAACCTCGACGACTCTGATCAAGTCGAAAAGTACGTCCCATATCTCAAAAACGTCAAGGTTCTTCAAGACGATGGCACCTTGGTACCGAAGAAACGAGGCATTACTTTGCGTATGCTTCTCAGTCATACGGGTAAGTGAATAACCAGAGATACGCCAACCTCTAACCATAGCCGGGTTTGGATACACCTTTTTCAACGAGAAACTCCGAGATTATGCCCGACCGTCCGGATATAACGAGTTTTCCGGAAATATTTACGACATGAAGCAGCCGTTGGTCCATCAGCCTGGGGAAGACTGGGAATATGGGGTAAGTTCAAGGTTAGGTTTCCCGAGCAACACAATCTAATAACCAGGTCAATATCGATTGGGCTGGCCATGTAATTGAGAAAGCCGTTGGAAAGTCCCTCAATACTTATATTCAGCAGAATATCCTTGAACCGTTGGGGCTGGAGAATATCAACTTCTTCCCCACAGACGAAATGAAGAAGAATCTCGTCTACATGAATTTCAAGAAACCGGATGGAACGTATGCCATTGCAGATCATTTGCTGAGACGTCCATTGATTGTGTATCATCCTGAGGATGTTGCTTTGACCTTCAACAGTGGAGGAGCGGGAGCTTTTGCCAATCCTGGAGAATATGCTCGTAAGTATGATATCACTGCAAGCTGTCAGCTCGACTATATTGTCAGCTCGACTATATTGCCAACTCGACTATATTGTCAACTCAACTAACTTTTCAGAAATCATTGCCACTCTTTTGAATGACGGAACCAGTCCAAAAACCGGCAAGCAAATTCTCAAGAAAGCCACTGTGGACCAAATGTTCACCAACCAGATTCCAAACATGCCCAACTTCGGCAGAAAGGGAATTCCTGCAGCCAAGCCTGAATTGACAAACGAGATTCCTGTATTGTATCCAAACGGCGACAACCCTCAAGGCTGGGGCTTGACGTTTATGCTGACAGGAGGAGGTACCGGGCGATCTGAGACTACAGCCTTCTGGACCGGGCTGGCCAACCTGTGGTGGTGGTGTGATCGCGAAAAAGGCGTCGGAGGATTCATTGCCACGGAGATCCTGCCCTATGTGGACCCCAATGTTATTGGGTTATGGGGAGCCATTGAATCTCAGGTGTACAAGGCATTGGGCCAGTAAACCCACGAGCATAAAGTCAGGGCATATTATAGAAGCTTATAGTGATCAGCAACTATAGTTCTTTAGGAAGAGTAATTAACGAGGATTTTAGATGCCTTTATTGCACACCTGCTGACCAATGTCGTCAACCTCCATAATTATGCGTAGAAAACAGAAAAGGTACCATACAAAAGCACCTGGTTAGCCCTTTTCCAGCCAATATTCCATTCCAATGCCGGCCTTGAAGTATTTGCTAGCATGGCAATCTGCGATTGTGGTCTTATGTGCGCCTCTGTTTGTATCGTTCAACCAACAGATGGAGATGGTTCCTACAGCCAAGGCCAAAATCAACCTGATTCTGGAGAAAGGAGGCAACGAGTCGTTTGTATTCGACTTCAACGAGCCTCCCCAGCTGTCGATAGCAGACGAGACCAGCACTTCTCAGGTGGTTTCGGCCAATTGCAACACGTTTCCAGTCCTGGCCGGTCTCGATGGATCGCTCAACCTGTTCAAGGTGGGGCCCTGCGGAATCATCATGCCTCATACGCATCCTCGAGGAAACGAGTTCATTGTAGTGACAGAGGGGGAGTTTTTCACGCAGTTCCTCACTGAGACCGGCAGCCCCATTGTAACCAACACGCTGACTCGGTATCAGGCGACCATGTTCCCGCAGGGATCCATCCACTACGAGCTCAACCCGACCTGCGAAACATCGGTGTTTTTGGGCAGTTTCAACTCGAATGATCCCGGCACTCTGTTGGTGGCTCCTGGGATGTTTGGGCTCGACGAGACTCTGGTGTTGAATCAACTAGGAGGTGTCATCAATGGCGAGGATCTGGATTTCATTCGCCATGCACTACCATCGGGGCCTATCAGCTCGGTGGAGGGGTGTTTGGATCGATGTGGTATTTCGAAGGTAGATAGATGAGGTGAGATGAGAATATAGAGAAATAAAGAGAGATGAGAATGAGTGAGGGTATGAAGTAGGAGTGAGATGTTCGAGTGAAATGTACGTGTGAAATGTATGAAGTTAAGTTGTTCGTTGACTTCTCGTTACTGCTCGTTAGTTTCGTTAGTTTCGTTCGCTTCTCGTTAGCTTCCTTAGCCCACTCACCACTCACCGGCCTCACAGCACCATGACAGGACGAGTCATTGTATATCTACGCTTTCCCTTCACACGCAAAGGATTTGAGGATCCTCAGAATGTAAGTTGAATATAACCAGGCCGAATTCAGCTAACAAAAGGCCGAATGGGACAGTTCCAAGGACCAGTTATTATGGGATATATTGTCTAAATCTACCAATAGAGAGGATATTAAGTGTAAGTAACTTTCAAAACGTTGATAATATTCACCTACTAACTTTTAGGGGCCGATTTGTATGTATAACCTCACCTTTATCAACCTCTAGCTAACGTCTCAGGGCTGCACATCTCAACGTTCCTGTGCCTTTTGTTCTTCAAAAAGCTGCTTTAGCATACGAACAGGAGCTCGAAAGAGTCCGTGTTCACATGAAAAACGTCCGTGTACGCAACCCTTCGGCTCATGGATCTCCACGGGCCGTTTCGCACACTCAGGCCGAGTACGCATCGTCAGGAGCGTCTGATTCGCCTCCAAAGGCTGCATCTCAAACAAGAAAACCTTCTAGAAGACTACTGTCACAATCTAGGAACTTCAGCATTGACGATAACTTCGATACCGATGACGAAGCAGGCACCGGCCCTCCACGAGGAGTCTCCAGTATTTCTGATACGTCTCAGGGCAGCATTTCCAAATCCGCATTGGCTGACGCAATTAATGATTTACCCGATGAGTTCTCCTCGTCTGCAAGCAGAAATGGCTGAATTTCATGCGTTTTATCATATTGTGGGTTATTTGTTTATGATGGTGATTCAGACTATGGTCACCAGTTATAAAGTCGCAGGCTCGCAACCACTGCAAACGAGCATATCTTTTGGCCATGGGACTCCGAAATTACTGCAGCGTTATTTATCTCTTTGATACTATAGTTACGGCCGTATTCATCTTTGCTGTGTCGGGCATTCTGATCATGTACAAGCGTAAATCCTGGGTCAACCTGATGATTCATTTGATTCTCAAACTAGCTGCCGGTATCGTGTCTATAGTAGGAGCTAATATGGCAGATGAGGATGCCGACGAGGCTCTGCCGATTATTGTCGTTGGTATCATATTATACTTCATTACTCACAGTATTGCTCAGAACTTCGGCCTGGACATGATACTTTTGGCCATGAAGGGCGAGTTGAAAATCACCAGTATCATGCAAGGACGAATGCCTCGTTTCATACGTTTATTTCTTCTGGTCGGCGGTTTGTGCTGTAGCGTAAGCTATGGATTGGTTCTCAATCATCCCACTGTTGCACTCAGATTGTGGCTCTTGTACATTGGATGCGGCTCCCTGGTGATATCTGCCGTGATTTTGGTATCGGTGTCGATCTACTGCTTCAGACATCTTGAATACCCTATAAAATCGCTCTACTTGTATGCCAACACGTTGCTATTCCCTGTCCTTGTGTCTATAGCTCTGGGACCGGTGAGTGCGAGAATGCTTGGAATTGGAATCCAGAGTGCGTTTTATCTGGTCATTTATTTGGCTTTGGAAAGTGCGATTCCGCTTTATTACATCACGGCCGGAGTTATGGTAGAGACGAATCTGCGCCAGAAGCCGAGATATTATTGAGGTGAGCGAGCACATGGCTAGACAGCTAGACAGCTAGATATAACTACATTGGGCTACAGACGTTAAACTACACATGGCTACATTGGTACATTGGTACATGGATACATTGCTGACATTGGCACATTGCTACATGCTACATGCCACATTGACACCTACACACGAACGGCTTCAAACTAGAAACGATATACTTTATTTCTACTAAGAAATTATCACCGTCAAACCCGATGATAACCATAAATATAAACTTTTCAGCATCCAACCGGCTGAAATAATAAAATAATAGGCCGTAAGAAGGACAAAATAAAAATATTAGCAGAGCAAAACCAAAGATCTCAGAACTTTATTGGTACATTTTGTTTGGTTTTTTTCCTCCCCGCTTCTAATAGTAAGCATCAACCTTAAGCCGCTTATCCATCTGATAGTCTACAATGGCATCATCATAGTCCTGACGACATGAAGACCTCTTTTTAATATTCAAATCATCAGAAATCATCAGATATACCTCGGGACCCTTTTCCTCCAATAAATGCCAATAGTAAGCCACCTGGTAAAAATCCTCATAACTTCTGATATATGGTGCGGCTTGCACAATCCGTTCCACAAAGATGTCGTGCATTATGTTGAACCGGCAACAATAGTTTGCGTCCTCGGGAGTATATCCAGCAGCATCAATGACGCGAAGCCTCCAGGACTCCAATTTGGCCTTGACCCGGCTTTGCTGAGCCTCGGAATCCATGTTACTGCCCTGCAAATACACGCTTGCCAATTATATATATCCACTCTTGGTTGCAATGGCCCCGCGAATGGTTAGAAGGAAAGAACAATTTTTCTCCAAAGCGGGTTTCCTTTACGGGCGACCGAAGTTACTTTTTGTTGCGGTGAGCGGCTGGACAATACTGCCGTTTTCGGACAGTGGTCTCCCACCAATCCACTTGCCTGCAGTGGCGCGCGTCGCCAACACCAACAAATTCTTAGCGTGTACCATACGTGACATCCCCGGTGTAAATAAACGTATAAAATGGCCGAAATCGCCACGGAACCGACCAACGACACTTATGATAACGTATACGATGACGAGGACGACAACGCAAGTGGCCCTGTGCCTGTAGCCAAATTAGAGGTGAGTATATTAGCCGCCCGGCGCTTAGACTCTTTGTTAACCGCCAGGGAAACGGAATCACCGCTGCAGACATCAAAAAGCTCCAGGAAGCCGGCTTCAACACGGCCGAGTCCATTGCGTACACGCCGAAACGCCAGCTGCTCAACATCAAGGGCATTTCCGAGGCAAAGGCCGACCGCCTGCTCGCCGAAGTAAACAAGCTCGTCAACATGGGCTTCACTACCGCCACGGAGTTCCATCAGCGTCGTTCTGAACTCATCTGCATCACCACCGGCTCCAAGCAGCTGGACTCTCTGCTGGGTGGAGGCATCGAGACCGGTGCTATCACCGAGATCTTTGGGGAATTCCGTACTGGAAAGTCGCAGCTGTGCCATACTTTGTCGGTAACATGCCAGCTTCCCATCGACATGGGCGGAGGTGAAGGCAAATGCTTGTATATTGACACCGAGGGAACGTTCCGACCGGCTCGACTGCTGTCCATCGGTGAAAGATACGGCCTTGTTAGTATGGATGCTCTGGACAACGTCGCGTATGCTCGAGCGTACAATGCCGACCATCAGTTTGAATTACTTAATCAGGCCGCTGCCATGATGGCGCATACCCGGTTCTCCTTGCTGATTGTAGACTCCATCATGGCCCTGTACAGAACCGACTACAGTGGAAGGGGCGAATTATCTGCCAGACAACTGCATGTAGCAAAGTACATGAGAATGCTGCAGAGACTGGCAGACGAATTCGGTATTGCAGTAGTCATTACTAACCAGGTGGTTGCTCAGGTCGACGGTGGAGCCATGTTCAACCCAGACCCCAAGAAGCCCATTGGTGGTAATATCATAGCTCACAGCAGCACCACTCGGCTGTCTCTGCGAAAAGGACGAGGTCCGCAGCGAATATGCAAGATTTACGACTCTCCCTGCTTGCCAGAGAGCGAGTGCGTGTTTGCTATATACGAGGATGGAATCAACGATCCTAAGGAGGATCAGTAAACGGGAATGGTATACTACTGCATAATACTTAAAATATAGCTGAGATGTAAGAATGGATAATGGTAATGTAAATGGAAAAAAAATATGATGAAATCGTAAGTGAAATAAGTAAGAGTAACAAGTAAGATGATGATGATGTTGTTAATCAGTAAGATGTAATGTTAAGATGTAAGAAGCTAACAGGCCATACGATAACAACCATACGGTAAGATGTAATAAAGCTAAACTTCTACCGTATTACACACTCCCAAACGATTTCAGCTCAATATGCGTCACCGGCTGCTCGTACTCGTCTTGCTCAGGCTCGTCTGGCGGCTGCAGAACCCGCTGTAGAACCGCCTTTTGATTCTCAGAAAGCCCGTTCTGTACAATCGTCTTGAAAACATCGGGATGGCTGCCTGCCAGTTCCAGCACCTTTCCATTGATATACGGAGCGTTTTTGTTCACGCTAACAAGCAGAATGGGAATAGCCAGGCCCATTGTCGCTATAGCCTTCTCCTCGTCCTTGATAGACTTGATCAAACTGACCAGCATCTCAACCACCAATCTCCATAGCCGATTTTTCTCCTTTTCAGCCTGCTCGTCTTCTTCAGCATCAAGAGTAGACTCTGTATCATTTGAGTCTTTTGTAAGATCCGAAACTGCAAGCAAGATCAAATCAGGTAGAACCTTCTCCATGATCGTTCGGCCCACGTCTGTATCTATTGTCACAATCAAAATCGTCTGAATGCACCCTGCAACCATAGAAGCAATTTCTGGAATTCGGATACTTTCCACTAGAATTTGACTGAGACCACTGACATATGAACTACTAGAACTGAGCAATCCAGTGCATGAAGTCAGTATCACGGCAACCCATAGAATACTGTTTCGTCTCTTTATAAGACCCAACTCTGACGAATCGGCACTCTTCAGAACGGAAAAGTTCTGGAAAATAGCAATATTGATTTCATCGCTAATGACCTTCTTGGATGCATCAGATTTGCTGGCCGTGTTCATCATCATCTTGAACAGCTTCTTTTGTGCTGACAAGCATCCTGCTACAATGGTCCTCTGGCTGCGATCATCCTCGAAAAGTTGCCCAAATATATACAAAACACATGCATACAGATCCGTCTTGATCACATTTGGAAACGCGTTTATCATATCGACAAGCCGATCAAGACAATTGCGAGCCAATGACTGGACAATTGGCTCGTCTAGCGAGAACTTTTGACCCATGGGCACAGCTGAATCAGATATCCACGGAATCACAGACGTAAGAACCAGAATGACAACTCTGAACAACTCGAATAATTGCCCAACACTTTCTCCAATCTCCTCGTCGGGGTCTTCCTGACTTGAGTCATCATCGCGATATTTGCTAGGATGATCCACACAAAGACTATTAGCGATAGAAACCACGACAGCCAATTCCCTGGCAGATCCACCCAGAACAATGCGATCCAATACATCAATAGTCTCTGCAAAAACAACTTCTTTGTAAATAGCCTCTCCGCACACCGAAGGATGAAGAATTCGTTTCAATGCAATCAAAACCTTGAGACGGAAATCCGGCTCTGATCTACCAGGCCTTACAAGGGCTTCAAAGCACAAACCGAAAAGAACAAAGAAAAACGCAGCAGGCTCTGAGCTATAGGAAATATCCTCCTGACTCTCAGTCTGCATGGACCTTTCTTTCTCGCCCAGTATTTGGAACACCAGCCCACGATCTTGCTCGATCAATGAAGCAACTGCATCAACCTGCTGCAGCCAAGACTCCTCATAAATAGGAATGATATTTCTCTGAGATAATGCCGAATAAATTTGATCAAGGGAAGAACTCGACGTATTATCCTGTTGATCTGGTTCGAATTTCAACCTAGAAAAGTCCTTGAGAGACGTGATCCATAAAGGAATCAATACAGGTACTCGGGGTTTAACAATATCAGCGAGATATTCCTTGCCCTCACTCATACTAGCAACCTGTAGTTCCGCCCAAAGAGATAAAATAGCTACTCGTAACATTAGCTGAGATGTCGAGTTTGGAATTCTCAGGTCTCCAAGGCTCAACTGAGGCCCCTGACAGCTATCTAGAGCACTCGTCAACAACTTGAGTATTCTACCCATTCTATCAACATTTTTGATGATACCACTGCCAATAAATGTTGCACAGGCTTTAATCGCCTGTAGGGCAAGATCGAGACTGCTGTCAGCCGAAAAAGCAGGTGTCAGCGCAGAGCTGATTTGCGCTTGATACTGTTCCAACAGAGTGACCTCCTGGAAATCTGGATCAGTCAGATCACTAAGTTCGCTGATAACTTCATTCAAGAGTTTCAAGCCTAGTATACGCAGCTGCAGAACAGAAGAAGTAGAAGCACTGAATGCTATCTTGACAATATCGCCAATTCTGCTTGTAATTATCGACTTTTCTTTATCAGGAAGCGACTTGCCGTGAAATTCCAGCTTTATGAGTTTCAACAACAATACAATGGCATGTGCTCGCGTCTGCCATCTCAATCGTTCACTACCTTCACCATTATTGGAATCGTCATTGGTTCCTACTGCAAAAGAAGCACCTTCGTCACCTGCATCTGCATCTGGCTGGTCAGTACCTGGACCGGCATTTTGTTCTGGGTCGTCCGGATCAAAATACGACCTCGGCTTAAGCAGTACCTCTTGGAATGTTGAGATCCAATTCAGGGCCTGTGATGTAGAAGTAAGCTCCACCAAATTCTCAAGCAAATTAAAAACCTCCTCATTTTCACGACCATAAGTGGAGTCTAATACTGCCCAGATGTCTTTTCGAAACGACACAGGGAGAAGCTCAAGCACCACATTAGATCTAGTACGAACAAGCTGATTGAGCCCTTGGATCGCTGTCATTCGTACAGGGGATGAGTATTTGCTCATGAGCTGGCGATGAAGATCAGTAGCAAATTCCTTGAAATTGATAATCTGAGGACAAAAAATAGCCAGTTCTTGAGATATTCTCAATCGAGTCAACGTCACCCGAAAGTCATTTGAACTTTGTACCATTTGCCGCAAAAAGACCTTCACATACTGCTGAGCCTTGGACGAATCTTGCAAATCTGGACCCATGACATTGACCAATGCACCAACACATCGAGCTATTATATCTCTAGCGGGCCACAAACACTCAAGATTGCTGGAAGCAGAAGACGACACCTCATCTGAATGCGATTCCAGCAAATAAAGCTTGGCCAATGTAGACAGCACACTGTTTGAGTATGACGCAAAGCCTAAGCCAGAGCTCTCTACAGCGAGTGAAATAGCTTCTAGTGCCCAGAAATGCACAACAGGATGAGGATCATTTGCAAGTGAGACAAGAATCCCAAGAACGCTCTTCAAATGAAGACCTGCGTACAATCCACCAACATATTTTATGATATACCCCAATGATATCGAGCAGCCACCTCGTCCACTGGGATCCGTATTGGCCACAATGCTATCAATAAGATATTTAACGTGCTCGTTAGTAGCAGCAGATCCACCAATAGAGCATAGCATACCCATAGAATGCGCAGCCAAATTCCTCACAAAGGGATCCGAAGAATAAAGCGAGGATTTCACAATTTGAGAATATGACTTGAAAACGCGTGAGCTTTTATACCTCTCAAACCGTTGAGCGGAAGCAGCATGGCCCGACGCGGCCGAGGCAGAAAGAGACAAAGCAAACCGCAAGGAGTCATGAACTGTAACAACTGCATTTATTATCACAGCGTTTCCACGAAGTGTCCGTTTTTGAACAACTCCAGGCTGAATGCTCGAGTTAGCCTGAAGCACGTAAGTCCAAAGCTGTTCCAAGATGCTTTCCTGTACCTTGAGAGTCTGCAAAGGAAATAACATTGCAAATAAGCTTATAGATAGATCAACAATAGCAGACGATGCAGGTACAGGAGGGAGTTTTTCGAATCGACCTATGATCAATTGGTCCGGGTCGAACTGTGGAGACGCTAAAATCGGGTTTTTCAGTGAGAGCTCAAGCGTATCAATAGGCATGACCTCAGAAAGCCAATGACTTTCCTGCCCATCCTTCGATTCTTCAATATGAAAGCCATTTAATGGCTGTTCAATTAGATTGAACCCTTTGACCTTTGTCGTCAATCCAAAGGCATAATTATCAGCACTTTCCCAAATAGAGTCAATCACTCCAGTACCTGCTGCTATGGCGGTACTTAATTTAGTGCCGGTAGCTCCCTCAAGGTTTCCCAAGACTTGAACTGCTGCAGTGAGAGAGTTAGGAGGAAAAAGATCTCCATTCGGGTGATGCTGTGCAAGATAACTATAGCACTGCAAGACTCTGCGCCTGACCATGATGACATAGTCTTCCAAAGACAGTTCTTTGTCGAGCCTCAAAGAAATGTCATCATCTACAAGCTTCTTACTTGGTATCTTAGATAGAAACTTGTCAGTTTGTTGTATCATTATACTGATTCTTTTGGCAACATCACTTGTAAGGAGTTTGGCATTGTGAGCCAAAAAAGATACCAATGACGTTAATGCGTAATGTCGTACATGCAATAGATACGCCAATTCTAATGTTCCTTTGTTATTGAGATTGCTGTCATTGTCCTGCTTTGCAAGAATACCTTTCCATAGTGATAACAGGTGTGAAAGATGCAGTTTGGCAAATGTAGGGCCCAAAGTCAAAATACCACTAATGAGCAACCAACCAGCCTGAACTTGAATGCATACAATGTCCACATTTCCACTGGCTTTTAAAAGCGAGGTAGCAGTGCTGAAAACACGTCCGGTGAGATCAAGAGAGGAATGTTGAGGATTATCACCCGACAAACTCACAATGGCAGCAGCAAGATATGCCCTGCCGATAATAGCGAAACGAAGTTCCTTTTTTTGGGCAAAGCCCTCAATGTCCTTGTGCAATTGTTCCAGAAGTTGTGACAGAACAGCTGCAGATTCCATGGGTATGACGCTGATTAGATCTATGAAGCATTGGCAAGCAATGGCTCTGACAGCATTGATGGGGTGGATCAAGAAAAGATCCAGTGCCTCTTTAATAACAGGATAAATAGGAGCAATAGCCGAACCTAGATGCTGTATTAAGCCACGGACACATTGCAGACAGGCAGCAAGCTCATCAGAGAGTCCGGTTTTGGTATCTTTTTCCGGATTGTAAGCTTTCAAAATTTCATTGACCAGTAATTTTGCAGCAGCCATTCTTCCATATTCACCGAGGAAGTTTGCCGATACCACGTCATTCAGTAAGAAATATACATGATTTCTTGCAGTTATTGCGGTAAATTCATCTCCAGATACCTGAGGATGACCGCAGATTTGAAACAGTAGGTGAGAAGCAATGCTGATATAACGTTTTTCCAGGGTATCACTGGAGAATTTCACCAGATAGTACGCGTATGTTTGAATGACGCCAACGCGGATTTTTGGCGTGCTATTAGGTGCGATGTAGATGGCTGAAAGCACAGATAGACAGTCGTCGAACGAGAGTGAGAAGAAATGGATCTGCTTTGGCGGCTTTGGAGTCTGCGAGCCAGCACTTTCCTCCTCCTCATCGTCATCTTCTGCATCTTTGTCTTTCTTTTGAGATTTGCTTTTTGATTTTTTCGGAAACGTGTTCGATCTTCGTAATCCTTTGGAGATCGACTGAGTTTGGCTCAGCAGAGCCTCTTTTTTGGTCAGAGACAAGTCAGATAACTGTTTCAGGACCTGAGCCAGGCACTTTGCAGCAGCCTGACGAGTGTTTTTATAGGGAGAATCCAAGCATTTGACGATCAATGCTTTGAAATTGTCAAAGTCAGAGGGAGATTTCAGCATGAGCTTGTTGGACAACAGAGCAGCAATGACGTCCAACGCAGCAGCAGAGACCTTTGTGGATTTGTCCAGAGCATGCGATTTGCATATTTTCCATATATCTCGAGAAATATGCTCGTCAAAGACGTCACAGGAGCACACGTGGGTCAAACAGACGAGATACGAGTACCGAACACCGGTCGTTAGGTTTGATTTGAGGTGTTTTAAGATGCTCATGACAGTCAATGGAGCAGTAGAGACAATCTGAGGTTAGCGTGATAGAAGTACCGTCTGGAGAACTACCTACCTTTGATCCAGCTGCCTTGTATATATATCCTAGAATGACAATCGTATAACTTAGGTTAGTAACAGAGCATTCGCACTAGCAACACATGCGCACTCCTCACACCACCATACTCACTGTTTATATTCCAAAGAAGGCTCCTGTTTGGCTGGCGAATTGATCTCATTCAGCAGCCGATTCACCGTCTCGTACAGCCCCGTAGCCTGCTCGTTGTTATGGTATAAAGAGTAATAGATTTCACCGATCGCATGCCTCAAGGCCGTCGAATTGAACTGATTGTTCTTCTCAGCGAGCCCTTTGGCTATGAATTCCAGCACTTTGGCGAGTTCCTGGCCGATTTGATGCTGGTTTTCGCTAGAAATCTCCGCCTCGGCAGCCAAATGGCCGGCTACCGACGATAGCCAGCTCAGTAAGACATACGGCTGTTTATCCAGAGCGGCGGATTTGACTTCTTCATCGTTAAACACGGCCCAACTCTCTGACATGTCGTTGGTGTTATTAGATGTTTGGATTTCTCAGTTGGGACAGTTGGCAGAGAGGATCGGGAGGATATACGGGGTACGGGGGAGGGAGGATGGAGAAACGAGAAAATACAAAAAAAAATAAAAAAAAAAACATACAAACATAACCTTTCGTGACTGCATTATTCCTGCCTATACTCCTACGGATTCAATGACCCGTCTAACCAGCCGAGAAAATCATCACTATTTCCATTCATCCAGTCTATTCCCTGCATCAGAGCATCCAGATGCAAAGGGTCCTTGGAAGCTCCTGTAGAGTCCAAAAATGAAGTGTCTTCAAATGCATGCCCATTGCCTTGCTGTATCATAGAGATATCTTTGGCGAGCGCCAGTCCCCGATCTGAAGGCGGTTCTGCTGCAATGTCTTCTCTCTCTACTGGCTGTTGGCGGAACTCATTCGTAGGCGACCCGGCCACAAATGCATTGGCTGCAGCCTGAGGATGGTTTGGAACCAACTTGGTCACAGATGTTCCATTGGGCGTTATGGACATATCCACTCGGAAATCGTCCTTTGTAATTTGATTGTAAAACGGTAGTGGAGGCACAGACTCCAAATGTGCAAATTCCGGTGGATAAGCACTGACCAAATGAGGCAGATCCGACTCTCCATTCGGCGTAGTGGTTTCTTCTTTCATTAATGACGGTTTTCCAAGATTCAGCGCACTGCGTCGTCTTGCTTCGTGAATGGCCCAGACCAGCTCATAGAATATCGATGCTGACAAGTGAGACCTCATTCTTGATATTATTTGAGGTGCATGCGTCAGCAAATAAGGATGCGTAATAATTACAAAGTTCAGCTTTTCCAGCACCTTTGCTGTTCGAGATATATCGTTCTCAAAGTCCTTCCATGCAGTCAGCATATTTCGATAAAGACGATGCACTGTTACTACTGACTGACGAGCACTTTCCACATGATCAGGCATTAATAATGGTGATAAATGCAATCGGAATAGCAGAAATGCTGCAAACGATACCGGCTGTCGCACGAATATAGGATACTCAATGATTTGACGTTCAGTTGCCAATTTCGAAAACAGCGTAATGATTCGAGTACAAGACTGAAACGCCATATCAATGTACTGAGCTTGATTTTCCTTCGAGGTTCCAGGCAAAAATGCAAAACAACACATAGTAAGTCTGATGTACAGAAAATACATCTCCACTGTGGGGTCAGAAAAGTCTAATAAGTTGCCTAGACTTTCGTATTCTTGATTAAGTATCCATAGCGAACTGCATCGAGTTCGAGAGTCAGTTAAGCCATCGGGCGAGTTGAGACTGTTTCCAACCAATGCAAGGAAATTCGAGTAGAAACAGGATATTCTAAGCATGGCTCTTAGTCGAGGAGGTAGTGAATCGTCGTAACGACCGACCTCAATTAGATAATCTGTAGAACCATTCGAAGGTAGCCCCAGAATAGTACTAGTAGTCTGCTCCGCAATATAAATAGCTAGCCATGTGCGCGTTCTCCACTTCTCTGCATCTGGGAGACTGACCTGGCTTCGAGAGAATTCGTATACGAATTTTCCACGATGAAGACCAAGCTGCATTCCTATTGTTTTAGCCAGCGTTATAAATCTGAATGAAAGATCGTCCAGAACTTTTGAGTTCGGCAAAGGCCAAGTTCCAAGAATTAATAGCGCTTGAACGACATGTGTAGATCTCGGAGTGTTCATCCAGCACTCCTCAATTGCCAGAGCCTTCACCTTGTCACAAAGACTATCGTAGAGATTAGGTTCTGGTTCAGAAAGAGACGCTGTGAGCATTACTGTCCAAAATAATAATGTTGACTGTTGATAGAGTTCATCGGCTGAGGCCGATTGAATAATGGGTAGAAACGGCAGATAGTCATTGACGAAACGAGAATGCAAATCTGCAGCATGAGACGCAGTGAGAACGACGTCGCCAATGACAAACTCGCTGCCAATTTCAGCACGAGATTTCGCATCTCGATCGACTTCTGGCAGGTTGATGACAGTTTCCAGCCGTACCTTTTTGGCTGCAGGCTCCAGGCTCGAGTCGACACTATGGCCGTTTTGAGATTTATTGTTCGAGACCGATACAGGCAAGATCACAGGATCTATTTGGTTGCCATTGATTTTGGTGAGCACCTCGTTAACAGGAGGAGCAGGTCCTCCAGTAGGCCCCTCAGCCAACAGAACACTGGCCGAGTCCGGGTTTGATTTGGCCATTACAGACGCAAGATAAGACTCGCGTTGTTTGAGAAATTCCACCTCGTTTCGCAGAGCAGTCAGATCATACTTGAGAGTCTGGACCTGGCCGCCTTTTTCAGGGCGAAACGTCGGATCAACGACGCATTTTCGGTGCATTTTCTCGCACGTACTACAGGGAAGAGGATGCCTAGCAGGAGCATCGCAACGAGTCTTTTGCTGGCGACAGTGCGTGCAAGATCTGACGGGACGGGGCCGGGTATGAGCACCGACCAACCTATCGTTCTCAGCAGCCGTTTCCTTAGTCGAAGGATGATCCATGAGGAGAAATAAATAAAAAAGATAAACCGGGGTATTATCAGCAACTATACAATTGAACTGAGTAAGAATGGGCGGAAAATGCGGTTCTCAGGGCGGTTTTCCATTTAAGGTGCACGGAAAAATGTTTTGTGGTGGGGAAAAAACGAGGTAAAAAACGGGGAAGGGCAAGGAGAGTGTGGAGGCGGGAGATTGGGAGGGGGATTGAGAGTTATGCGGTATTTCGTAGGGAGAGTTTGTGGAGGTCGATGGAGATTCATTGGAGAAGAGGTGAAACCATCTAAGTAATACGATGAACATACGATGAACTTACCATGAGAAGTACGAAGACTTAGATTCAACAGAGCAGTTAGATAGATAAATGACGAAATATGGAATTAAACTAATCGACATCTACAACATTAAACATGCAATATATTTCTAATAAATATAATAAAATATCCTGCTCATTTATCCCCTCCTTTCCCCTTCTCCTTCTGTCTCTTCCTGTAGAAGAAATCATCCTGATCTCTCATGCCGTCTATGAACTTCTTCCATGTTTCTTCTCCAGATGCTGTATTTGTGCCTAGAATCTTCGCCACATCGACTTCTTGGCCGTTTTGAACTCTGAAATTAGTATCGTGTGTTTTTGTTTGTTTTTATCGTATGTCTTATGTCTCTATCGTGTGTTTCTATCGTCTATTGTTCGTCTATCACTAGATCACTACTTACTTGATTAACACCTCTCTAAGATCTTCTACTAACGTTTCTGGGGATTTCTTGATACTGGCAAATGTACGATATTGGGATCTTACAGCCGCTCTTGATGAGGTTAAAACACGCAACATCATCAAAAGTCAACAGTATTCTGTAGTGCGTTGTAGAGCTGTTTAAAGTTGAAAACTATCGTTAATCGTTAAAACTGTAGTTTGTGTTTTATCCTAGCCGATGGGTTGAACGAACATCACTTAACACTACGCAAATCACCATCACCAATCACATAACTCTCGTTATCTTTTTACCAATCACATAATTTTCGTTATCTTATATTTTACTCATCCTTATTTACTATGGCCAGTAGGACTCAACGATTCCCGTTCGCTGACCACCGATGCTCCCTCTTCTTCATCCTCCATATGCTCCAATTCATCGTCAATCAGCTCATCTAGTGCCTTGACCCGGTTTCCAACATATTCAACGCCCAAAATATCCTCCACCTTCGCACGCAACTGCCTCTTCGTCATATTATCCAAGTCTGCATTATGCAATACACTTCGAATAGTATCCCTCAGCTGAGCTTCAGTTCCCGCATCAAAGTCCGCCACACTCATTGCTCCCATAGACATACGAGACTGTCGAGTCGTTAGGAATTGGCTCGCTGGTCGACTCAGCTCTGAAGCCATTGACTGAGCCCGATTCTGTGTAGGAGCCGTCACTCCACTGTACACTGACATTGGACGGTTATATATGGACTCCTCCTTTCTCAGATGTCCCAGATCGTGCATATCATAGCCATTCTCATTGACTTCATATTGCAGTCGACCCTTTCTGTCGTCATAAACAATCCTTCGTTCAACTCCAGGTAGTCCATTCCTTGTTGCATAAGCCCTCCAAGTCTCCATAGGAATGCTCTTTGGATCGATCTCAGGAGGCTGCACAATAACAGCTTGCTTGCTTCCCTTTTCTTCCACTACTACACGAGTATTACCCCATGTGAAATTATCCATATTCCAGAAAGAGTATATCGGAAGCAGAAATGAGTGGATCGGATATGCCAGAATATATATGATCATCCATCCAATATGCTGCCATTCCCTCTTCAGTATAAACACAAGCATTTGCAAACCATAAACAGAAGCTATCAGAATAATAGAAATAAGCGGCAACGGACCAGTATGCGAGATAATGATATATAGCAAATAGACCAGATAAACAACCACAGAAGGCAGCATAAGAGTACCTGCCAAATCAACAAATACAACACCTCGCATTCCAAACAAACAGAAACCACACATATTTTCCAAATGCATAAGTTCTACCAGATTATGCACGGTAGAATTGATCCATCGTCGTCGCTGTGACAGAAGAACCGAAAACTTGTCAGGAGCAGCCGTCAAGCATTTAGCATCAGCAACAAATGTTAGTCTCATCTTGGGGAAATATTTCGACATGAGTGTCGTGAGGTATCGATCTTCACCAAGAGAGAACAGATTCTTCCTATGCAAAGTATCAATATGGTTCACAGAGTAGTCTTTGATAATGTTATCTGACATGATTAACGGCTTGAACTTCTTGGTAGTACGAAGTCGATATAATGAGAAACATCCTGGTAAACATGTAACACTGCCGAACAAACTTTCAAATGCTTTGGTCAAATGATGTGAAATGAAGTATTCATACACCTGTACCATAGTAGACCAACTCTTCTCTTCATTCTGTAGTCCCGTTTCTCCACAGGTACCAATAGTTTTAGAATCGTTCACACATGCAGATACAAGACGATTCAACGAGTCTGGATACACTGAGGTATCAGCATCAACCATGAACAGAAATTCATACAGCTCGGGATCGACTCCAATCACATTGTTCATGTGGTGGAACAATTCCAACTGGAACGGAGACATAGGCTTCTGGTAATGAACTCGGTTCAAGAAGTCAAGCAAAATAATTTGAGAATCACGCTTTCCTCGGTTTCCTGGACGATGTCGTTCATCTGGCCGTCCAACCTTGGAAATTACAACAAACGGTACAACGTTACCGTCATGCTCATACAGACCCGAATAGACTTTCGCGAAGTTCACCTGATCTGACTCTTCACCGACACTATGATAAGGTAGAGCTGGTGGATCATTCTTATCATCGACACCAAGAAGATCAAGTACAATACTAGATGTTGGACGCTCATTACCTGAACCAATAATCATACCATCGCAAATAATGCACAGAAGCTTTCTTCGGTTGTCATATTCAAGATTGGTAAGAGAGTCAATGGCTAGACGTAGTTCATCTTCACCTTCAGTATAAGCCGGAATCTGGCAGATGACAAACTTATCTTGAAGTGTTGGTCTCGGCTTACCACCGAAACGCAATGAAGCCAAAAACTTTACTAGAGTCACAAGTGTTAAAATACAAGCGATAGCCAGCAAGATATAATTAGCCACCAGACATCTAGCCGAATTTCGAAAGTCCATTTCTCCTCCAGCAAAAGCATTATTCAAACATGTCAGAGTACGAGCCCTGGTAACGTCGTCGAAATTATTGCTGTAAAATTGGTCCGTAATATCTGATCCTTCCGCTTGTTCAAACAGATATTCCATATTGGAGTCGAAGAAATTGTACTTTTGGTTCGCTCCATTAACAACCGGATTCTGGCTCTGAGTGTAGAAGTAAGGTGTGACGTCGTAGACTTGATTGTTAATTGAGAACATGTACTTGGCATTATTCTGGCATTGCTTAACCATATAGCTGCGCGTAGATACCAGTTTACCTTTGTAGTAATGCTTCAGCGCTGGCTGCAAAATATCGTTGTACCAAGTATAGTTGTGCAACGCAGTCGTGTTGCTTGGAACATAGTAAGAGCCACTTGTATGCATACCCATAGAAAGTGGGTAAAGCGTGCTGTTGACTGCCAATTGTACTGTGTCATCCGAAACCAGACCTGGACAAGCAACCGTCAAAGGAGGCGGAAAGTAGCCAGTGAGGTCTTGGCCAGCAAACTCCATCATGAGAGATGGTGTCGTCATTATACCATTGTCAGAATGCTGTATACGATAGAACTTGGTCATATCATAGACGTTACCATGAATAGATACATAATAGTCATTTGTACCTTGATGTGTACCAACCTGTGCAGCATTCCAAACCTTGTCGTAGTTCGGACAAATGAGTCTTCCCAAGAAAATCATATAAAATATGATTGCACAATTGAGAAGAAAAATAAGGAAGAAAATGACAACTTTTTCTCTCCATGCGATTCTCACGTCTCGTCGTTTCATGCCAACAAGCTTAAGAACAAAGCTTGGTATCCAAAATGTAAGAAGCCATACGAACGAAACCCAGATACGTCTATCGATGGATACAGGCTCGACCTTGACTTCTTGATTACGAGCTGCCTGCATTTCAATATCTCCACTTTCAAACTTTTGCATGTAAAAATCGTCTTCAAACGGATCCTCATCTTCATCATCATCTTGATCAATACCACGACCCAGCTCGTCATCAAGAAGTAACGGCTGCTGCTGGTTGGCCACATCACGAAGAGGATTTGCAGGATACTCTTGTACAGAGTTAACTTCAGGTTCGGCTTTTCTTATTGATGGTGAAGAGCGGTTGTATGTCTGGGATCCGGCAACAATGCTCGCTGCATGTGAGAAAGTAGGAGTATCTAGAACGCCCTGACCATACATATCAGGTCCAGGAGTAGGTAGCATGTCCATGCCTTGCTGATCACCAAGAGGAGTGCCTATAGATGCTTCCAGTTGGCTCCAGACATGCTCTGAGAGCCAAAGCCGTTGATGACCACAGAAGAACTCCTCTCGACTCCAGTTCATTTCATTTAGAGCCCAATCTTCCAGCATGAATACACCGGCATTCGGGGGAAGAGCCGACGAATATCTGGACAGAAACTCATAATGCTCAAAATCAACAGTGAAATCTATGCCTCGACGTTTCTCAGCCCAGTCCTTTATGTGGTAATCACGGACCTGAGAAGAAACTAATGGACCGGACCAATGATCTTTAGCGATTTTTTCACCGTTGCTAGCAGGAGAAATGTTTAGAACAGTCCAAAGACGACTGGTGTTGATGATTTCACTGAGATCAAAGATTCCAGGTGTTTGCCCATCGGCAGTGGGTGCCTCACTGTTTATCACCAAAGGACTACCAGAAGGATCCAGAAGTGAGTCAAAGTTGGGTATAGTCTCTATGCCTGACTGACTAACACCCAGAGATTGTAATTTTTTCACAGTTGTCGAGGCAGCCTTGGAAGTTTTAGGCAGCTGGATGCCGTCATTGAACATCTCAGCGTTGATTCCAACGGCATTATCAAAGACATTTGAGAGGATCTTGCCTTTAGCTTGCTGAGAACATTCGACAATGCTGACAACGGAGATGATCTCATTTTCTGGCGTGTCCTGGTCAGGCAGATCAAAGGTTGAAAGATAGGTGTTGAGTTGACTGAGGACATTTCTCACCAGTAACGTATAAACAGAGGCAATGATGCTGTCAGTGGGATATGATCGTAGATTATGAGGATCTATGCCGATCAGAGATGCACCCTCAGCGACGTCTGCTGTAGAGGAGGTATTTCCCAGAAGTAGGATTCCAGATAATGCAGATAGAATAGATATGAACTTATCGCCCTTAATTCCACACAATCGAAGAGAATCGGTCCAATCTTGAGCCAGAGCACAGTCGTCGGAAATCTGAACCCATTCAGGTAAACTGTAGGTTCCGGAACGTTTTAGGAGATCGTATTGATCCTGAGATGGTTTCAGGGACAGATAATCACCATGTTCACGCTCAGACAACAGCATGTAGTAAAAAACATCGAAGACGCGATTTTCACTGTTTGCAGGGCATCGCAGTAGCTGGTTCAAGGAGCTGAAAGGTTCGCTGGCAAGTGCAAGTCTGGTAGAGACGATTTTGCCCTCGGCATTCATAGAGAGAGCGACCGAAACACCATTATGAAAGCTCGTGGAGATGTTTCCGGGCGTCAGAGCGGTCAGAAACGGCGTCAATGCATTGAGAGCTTGTAAAACACCCGGTTGGATGTGAGGAAAGGCCGAAACAGCGGAGAAAAATGCAGTAGCTGAGGCAGCATGCGTGGGTCTGGGGTTAGTAGGCGAAACAAGAGTATAAAAACAGTAAAAGCATATAAAATGCAAAGACCAAAATCACAATACCTACAATATCAATAACGACTGGTCTTCGGCGCGTCGGCGAGCATGTTCCCAGATATCAGATACAAACGATTCGTCAATAGTAGGACCGAGAGATATGGCCGAGTTGGAGTCGATCCGCAGAGTCCGGTTAGGCGAATGACTGAACGTCTGATGCAGCGTCGAAATAAGCAGGGTATTAGAGATGGAGATGTTACTACAGAGCGGAGGAACGTCCATTTTGCAGAGGCCAGGTATTAGAAAGCTAAATTAATAGCGGTGCGATCGGGCTCAAGGCTCTAATAATAGACAAGCAACGAATGAGGAGAAAAAACAAAACGATAGAAATGCCAAACCAGGCGATATTCCAAGCTCGGTGAAAATATCCACTACTCGTGCAAACGGTGTTCGGCTGGGTTTTAGTGGAGGAGGGCAAAATGAGGTGCGGTGCGTGTTTATTGACGTTGGACAATTGCCTAATTGAGAATCTATTTTGGTCGCTGATTGTTTGATTTGATACAAGAAGAGACAAAGAGAGGTTTGAGGGAGGAGGGGATAGTATAAGGATAATTCGATTCATGTTTAGCTTATGCTAGTTTATTGGTTTTTTTATTTGTTTGTTTTGTTTGTTTGTTCTCGTTGTTCTCGTTGTGCTCGCATATGGCTAGTTGCATGCTATTACTTAGGGTCTATAACGTTATATGCTAGTCATCGCTGAAAGAGAGAGAATGAAACTCAAAACAGAGATAGAAACAGAGATAGAAAGTGAGATAGAAAGTGAGTTTAGTCATGTTTGTTTTATAATATCAGAATGATAAATAATATTCCAAACGAATAAATATCATATGATAACTGATAACTATATCCCCCTCCTCCTCCATCAAAATCCTCCCTCCCGTTAAGCTGAAAAATATTGGCAATAATTGCTTTTCCTAAGGCATCATCTCAATGGACCCTTGTTAGTGCAGCTGCAAGATCTCGTGTTTCACAGGTAAAACCTAAATATTTTTCGAAATGATTTACATTTGAAGTAGATTGGCGATGAGTTATTGTATTCTTCTGTTTCCTACAAATTCTCCTCCATGTTTTGCTCTTCTTTGTTGTTTGCTGTTGCTTGGCTCGGATCGTCCCTTTTGCTTTGATTTTATGCCTAGTTTGGTACCTGAACGAACAAGAATGGATGAACAAGTAGTAAGGGACAAAGGCGGGAGTGGAAAAAGCAATATTGGTTGAGATAAAAACAATTGAGTTTGGTAGAGCAGGGTTAGAGGTTTGAGGCGTTGTTTATATTTATCTGTTGCATATTTTGATTGTCATTCGGAATCATTCCAAACCCATTGTTTATCATTTGAGGTAGACAAGTAGGAGGGTAGGAAGAGTAGTAAAGGAATAGAATAGAATATTAATAAAATACTAATAGAATAGAATAGAATAGAATAGTAATATCAATAGAATATCAATATCAATATAATATCAGAAATAATCCTAATTTTTCCCTAATATTTTAGCCCATCCTAAGCCTCCTAAGCCTACCTTCACCTTGTTGCCTATTTTGTTTACAGTTTATTTTTAGTGGAGCACCCGTTTGACTTTTTTGATTAATCGCCTCACACAACGTCTTTCGCTTCTGTGATCTCATTGCACCTTTCTCTGATTTCATACACCTAATGCCTCCTCAATCGCTAGCAACGGATCTGTCGATATTGCCGGCTAATGTGCTTACTGATCATGGTTTGACATCCCATATGGCCAGTAGGTACCATCAGGGTCTACCATTTGCCAGCATTTCTACCAGCATGCTTATAGCTTTGAACACTTTTGCACCGTTTGACGTGAATCAGGAGCAATTATTCAAAGATACTGCTGCTAGAATATATAACCGATTGTGTAGGCGAGGCGAGAGCCAGATGGTGCTGTTTCTGGGCGAATCCGGCAGTGGAAAGACGGAGTTTCGCGACAGTCTTGTGGGGCATTTATTAAGTAAGTATGGAATAGATGATCAGAGTAGATCATCTGAGACTAGATCATCTAAGATAATTCCAAGATTTTACCCGAAACTAACAACCAGCTCTCGCTGATAATCCCCTGACCAAGAAGATCTCCAACGCTGATTTCATCTTCGACGCCTTCACCACGGCCAAAACATCCTCCTCCATGTTTGCATCTCGTGCAGGCCATGTTCTGGAACTCCAGTACGGCTCCGATAGCACGCTTATTGGGGCTTCTCTGCTCGACTATCGTCTGGAGCGAAACCGCATCACCAAAGTTCCCACTGGAGAACGAAATTACCACATATTTTATTACCTGGTCGATGGGCTGTCTGAGTCGGAGAAAACCCATTTACTACTGCATGACTTGCCCAGCAAAAGATACCGATACCTGGGCCATTTCTCTCAGATGAAAATCGGCATTGATCAGCATGAAAAATTCACTAGATTCAAGTCGGCAATGCGCAGTCTCGAGTTCTCCAGGCCTGATATTGCCAATATTTCGCAGATCTTGGCTGCTATTCTTCACATTGGCCAGTTATCCTTCCGATCTACCGGCGACGACGGTACCAGCACTGGAGCCATTGAAGTGACTAATGACGAGGTTTTGAGATGCATTGCCGCTTTTCTGGGCGTCTTGCCCGATGTTTTGCTCAATACTCTGAGTTATAAAACCGTCAGTATTGGAACTGACCGTGTCACTTTGGTTCTAGACCAGAGAGGTGCTCGAGAGAATGCCGACGAACTGGCCAGAACTCTGTATACACTGCTCTTTTCTTGGATTCTCGAACGAGTAAACACCACCCTATCGGCCTCCAGAAGCTCCTGGGCCGAGGAATTGGAGTCTTTGGTTGCCAATACCATCTCTGTGGTGGACTTCCCTGGCTTCACCATCTCATCTTCAGTTCCCACTCTAGATCGTTTACTGCATAATTCCGCAAATGAGGTGCTCTATAATTACATTCTACAGTCATATTTCGAAAAGCCTCTGGAAGTTTTCGGAAGCGAGGAAATATCTGTACCATCAGCAGAGTACTTTGATAATTCCGACACTGTCAAAGCATTGATGCATCCCTCGGTCGGTGCTCTTTCACTGATTGACGATTTCGCAGCCAAAGAAATGCAGGATAAGGATTTGATGGAGAAAATGAGGTCTCGATTTACCAAGTCAAATGCCATTGAGACCATCACTACTCGTCATTCCTTCTCGGTTCGTCACTTTGCCGGTGAGGTCGAATATTCTGTCGATGGCTTGCTAGCAGCTAATGCTGAAAATATCTCCGGTGACATCATTAGTCTCTTCACCTCGTCATCTTCTTCGGATTTCCTCAGGGCCATTTTCAGCTCTAGTGTGGTTGTTGACCAAACTTTCGGTGCTCAGGGAACCATTGTTGAAGCTCATTTATCTTCAAAGCCACTGCGAGCTCCTTCAGTGGTTCGAAGAGGTCAAATCAATCGCATTAATACCAAAAAGCAGCAGAAGAAGAAGCAGAAACGACCCGATGCTTGTGGCCAGTTCCTATCGGCTGTTGATTCACTTATTGATTCATTCGAAGGAGCCAATCCTTACTTTGTCGTCTGTCTCAAGCCAAATGATCATCGACTAACAAGCTCTTTTGATGCTCGTTGTGTCAGGCAGCAAATCAAAGCCTTTGGTATTCCTGAAATTGCCAAGCGTGTCAAACAAATAGACTACTCGGTGTACATGTCGTTCAACGAGTTTTTGGCTTGCGCTTATGCCGAAGGAGATCCTCCTCCAGGCGTGGAACACTTGAGTGAACGTGACCAGGCAATTCAATACATCAACACTAGATCTTGGCCGGAACGTGATGTGAGATGTGGTCTGAGTCGAATACTATTGTCGGAAAGTGCCTGGCTACAACTGATTGATCCTAAGATGTCTTTTGCAGAAACTGCCAACCAAAGATACTTGGACTCTTCAGATTACAATGGCATTCATTACTCTGGACATGACGGGTTCTACTATGATGTCGATGGCAAGTCTATTGGAGGCGTTACAACTACAGGGGACATGTTCAAATTTGCTGATTCTGCTTCGGTTAACAAAGAGGCTTATATCCATTCAAAAGAACCTGGTGGTCCCGAAGATGAACAAGAAGCTGAAACTGTTCCCATAACTGCCGCTAGAAGAGCGTGGATGTCTGTGGTTTACGCCCATACCTGGTTTGTTCCGGACTTCTTCATCAAGCATATCGGCCGAGTTGGCAGATACCGAAAAGATATTCGTACGGCCTGGAGAGAGAAACTTGCCATTAACATAATCATTTGGCTTGCATGTGCTGGATCTGTTTTGTTCTTGATCGGATTTCCTATTCTCATTTGTCCTCTGCAGAATGTCATGAGTCCACAGGAACTGAGCCAATATTCCTACAAGCTTCAGCCCTCGAAAACATATACATCTATCAGGGGTATTGTTTATGATCTGACCGAGTTTGGGAATAGTCATTATCCCAAGATTGTACCGTCTCGGAATGTTTTTCAGTATGGTGGATCAGATACTACTGATTTATTTCCTGTGCAACTCTCGGCGCTGTGTAATAATTTGGATGGAACTCCCGTAAACGAGTACATTGTTTATGGATCTGTCAATAACTATTCTGATTCAAATGCTCAGTATCATGATTTCCGTTACTTCACGAACGATTCTCGGCCTGATTGGTTTCTACAGCAGATGAATTATTTCAACAAGAACTATTTGAAATCTTGGATTGGATATACACCGAAAGCTATTCAAAAGCAAGCAAACGACAATAATAAGTACGTTTCTAGCTTGAATGGTTTTGTGTACGATTTCACAGACTATCTCAATGGTGTTATTGGTCTCAAGGCACCGGCTGGTAAAACTGTTCCGAGCGGGATCAATACGAACTTTATAGATTCGAGAATTTCGGAATTGTTTCAACAAAATGCTGGGAAAGATATCTCATCTAAGTTCAAAAGCTTGGGACTTGACGAGGATCAGACATATCAGGCCACTAGATGTCTTCGGAATGTTTTCATGATTGGAAAACTTGATACAAGAGATTCGGTGCGTTGCAAATTTGCTCGATATTTCCTCTTGGCTATCACTGTTTTTGTTGTTCTCATCATTGCCATCAAGACTGCTGCGGCCCTGCAATTCGGTGGATCTGAATATACGGATGATTTGACTAATTTCTTTATTGCTCAGATCCCTGCCTATACCGAAGATGAGGATTCTTTGCGGCGAGCAATCGATTCGATCGCACGTTCGAAATATGACGACAAGAGGAAACTGCTTTGTGTTATATGTGATGGTATGATTGTTGGTCGTGGAAATGATAGACCTACGCCTCGTATCGTTTTGGACATTCTTGGATATCCAAAGGATGGAGATGTCGAAGCTCGAAGTTTCGAAAGTTTAGGAGAGGGCAGTCAGCAGCATAATATGGGCAAGATCTATACTGGTCTTTACGAGGTACATGGACATATTGTACCCTATGTTGTTATTGTCAAGGTTGGTACTCCTGATGAGCCTAACAAGCCCGGAAATCGAGGCAAGCGAGATTCACAAATGATTCTGATGAGATTCCTTAACAGACTCCACTATGGCTTACCTATGAACCCAATGGAGTTGGAACTTTATCATCAGATACAGAATGTGATTGGTGTTAATCCGGCAAGTTACGAGTTTCTGTTCCAGGTTGATGCCGATACCATGGTTCATCCTGAATCTCCGTCACAGTTCATTTCTTCTATGACTCATGATAATAGAATTCAAGCACTTTGCGGCGAAACGTCTTTGTCAAATGCTAGAGATTCTATGGTTACTATGATGCAAGTGTACGAGTATTATATCTCGCACAGTTTGGTGAAGGCTTTTGAAAGTTTGTTCGGCAGTGTGACATGTTTGCCTGGATGTTTTACAATGTACAGAATATACGAGACCGATACACACAAGCCGCTCTTTGTGTCTCATCCTATCATTAAGCGGTACTCGGTGAATCGAGTTGATACTCTGCATGTTAAGAATCTTCTTCATCTTGGTGAAGATCGATATCTTACGACTCTGCTTCTTCGATATAATCCCAAGTTCAAGGCAAAGTACTTGAGACATGCCAAAGCTTGGACCATTGCCCCTGATAACTGGTCGGTCTTTTTATCTCAACGACGACGATGGATCAATTCTACTGTGCATAACCTGGTAGAGCTTGCTCCCATGAGTGGACTGTGTGGCTTTTGCTGTTTCAGTATGAGATTCGTTGTCATGGTGGATCTGCTCAGTACCATTCTGCAGCCTGTCACTGTGGTATATCTGGGCTATCTTATTTACTTGTGTATTAAAGACACAAACAATATCCCCATAACTTCGCTATGTTTGCTGGCTGCTATATATGGTCTGCAAGCACTGATATTCTTGCTGAGGCGAAAGTGGGAAATGATAGGATGGATGATTATCTATATCTTGGCTATTCCAATCTTCTCGTTTGCTCTGCCACTATACTCCTTCTGGTATATGGACGATTTCAGCTGGGGTAATACTCGTGTTATTCAAGGTGAGAAGGGCAAGAAGACCATTCTGTCCACAGCTGGAAAGTTTGATCCGTCTGAAATACCTATGCAGCGGTGGGATACTTATCAGGCAGAGTTACTGGCGAAGAGTGACAAACCCTATGCAGGTGCAGATGCCGAGTCGATTGCTAACCAGTCGCACTATTCTGACTTTGTCGGTGGTGGCCGTGCACAATCGATAGTCACTCAGGACCCAGGCCGTTCCAAGTCCATCATGACGTCCACGACAATGCTTCCAGATGCCAGTAGCGAGTACGAAATGGCTTCGCTGCGAAATGCCGAGCATACTGGCCTTCTGCTGCCTACCGACGAAGAACTCACAGAAGCCATCTCTACGATTCTCAGCACTGCCGATTTGATGCAGGTGACGAAGAAGAGCATCAGACAACAGCTGGAGCAGCAGTTTGGATGCAAATTGACGGCCAAGAAGGACTACATCAATTACGTTGTCGAGGCCATTTTGACCGGAGAGCTGTAAAAAAACAGGTTTAAAATTTACCAACCGGTTTAAAATTTAGCATTTTCATATATTTGTATTTTCTCAATATACAAGTTGTTTATGTACGTTTCAGCTATCCAATTCCATTCGCTCGGGATTCTTCTTGAGTATGACTACTCCTTCCAAAGTACTGGCTAGAGAGATGTACTCGTCGTCTTCCAGCTCGGCTCGTTCACCGTATCCAAGCAGCACCGGCGTCGAGTGAGTGACCCATCCGGTAATCGTCTTGGGCTTACCGGCCTGACCAACAGTATCAACAGCTTGACCGACTCTGACGTTGACTCGAACAGGTTCCAACTTCTCATCCAGAGTAATCAGCATTCTAGGCCGAATGGCAGGAGTCAAAAAGTAGAGCATAGAATGTGAAGATGAAAGAATAAATGATCGAGGATCCAGTAATGCGACAGAAACAGTTAGCAGTGCGGCAAGAGACACACGCGACAGGATCTGTCGATCGGTATTGAAGGGGTTCAGTGTGAGCACGCCCTTGCCGAGATGAATGAGACCCTGAGCAATTCTAACCATGAACAAGGAGTCGGGATCTCGAGTATAATATGAAGCCAACTGGCGGAGCAACTGGGCTAATCGGGCGTTATTAGTACCTGCACCAACAAGACCCATGGCAAATATGGAATTTACAGCCACATCCAGATCACTATCATGCGAATATCGAGATAAGGTATCGAAAACCTTCATTTCAGGTCGACTGGTGCATACCAAGCTCATTGCCAAAGGAACAGCTCGTCTTATCTGGACGTCACCATAATGCATGAGATGACCAAAGTGTCGCAGCACCATATTCTCACCAATGCCTTCTCCCATAGCAATGATCGCAATACCAAGCACAGCATAACCTTGATAAAGTGAGTCGTCACTCTGAGAAGATTTAGTTGCCTTGGCAGAGTCATCACCACCTTCAGCACTAGACTCATTGGTAGCCGATTCACCTCCAGTATTTGCATCCGTGGTTTCAGTTCCTTCTTCTCCTTCTCCAGCAGCAGCATCACCAGATTCCTCCTGTGATTTGGCCGCGTCATCTTCTTGTTCCTGTCGCAGACTGCTTGTAGTGATCTGAAGAAGTTTCTGAATCTGCAGAACATTACCAGTACCGGCATATGAGCAGATAGTCAATAGAACCTCTATGGTCTTAGCAATTGGGTGACCAATAGCCTTCAGCGTTTCCAACACATTCTCCGTCTCATCATATTTGGATATGTACAAAAGACACAATCCAAGACCCATGAACTTGGACCATTTATCATTAAGGTGAGCGTCATCTCTCTCCAGCAAAGCCTGCAGAATAGCAGAAGTGACTTCACCATTTGCAGAGCCAACAAAGATGTGACCCAATGAAAGAGCGGCCAGTGAGGAAATCTGCATAGATAAATCGCTGTCGTATACCAAAGGAATTAGTAAGTCGGCCAGATCAGAACGCCTAGAACCAGCATACGCCAGACCAAGACCCATTATAGCCATACTTCTCAATGATACATTGGAATTCTCGACATACTCCGACAGCAAAGCTACTGCAGGGTCCGACTCATCGTGCACACCAGAGTTAACGATACCAATACCTAGTAACGAACCAGCTTTGATATGCTCCTCATAAGAGTACATGTATTTATCCAATTCCTGCAATCCATTGGAGAAATCCCACTGGAAGATGGAACCAATACTAGCAGCAGTAGAGGCCATACCGGGACCTTTTGTTTTGTAAATCCAAGAAGAAGATTCGTCACCACTCATTAATAACTTATCTTTGCCATAACCGCAATTCACAAATGCATTCACAAATGCGGCAGCCAGGTTCTGCTTGGCGGAATCCAAAACGGCAGGCCCAGTTGCAGACCGTGAGTATTCCAGATGACTCTTGTAGATATCCTCTGGAACCTTGGGCTCCTCCAAATTGAGCTCCTTGGCCAGGTAGGCGAAATATTCAGAGAGCTTTGCGTTGGAAACACACTTCTGGACATCTTCATCACCGACATCGATCCAATATTGCTGCTTAGCCAAGACAAAGGCCAATTGCTGCTGTACCAATTTATCTGAGGTGGCAGCAAACACGGATCGAATGAGTTCCTCGTCATCGATCCTAATGGCCAAAGCCAAAGCTTCCGTCAACTGACCATGGGTTAAATAGATATTATAGGCAGTATGAAGAAATGCAGAGTCATCGGGAGGAGCCAGTAAAGGAACGCAGGCGACCATGTAAGAACAAACACGAGCAAAGGTGTTTTTGTCAACAAACTCCGGAAGTTGTTCGATTGATTCGATCTCCAGCAATAAATCGACAGCATCGGCCTCAGCATTGTGATTGAGGAAGTACGGCACGATTTTCAGGGAGATACTATTGAGATCATCGACCGGCTCTTCCTTTTCGTTTCTGGCAGCGAATTCTTCGCCGATTTCCAGAGCAAGATGACGCACATACTCGTGGCCCCAACTGGCTATATCATCTATATCGGACAACAGGCGATACTTCAAGCATTCTCTTTGACCGTCGCCAGAATAGGTCATTCCAAGAACAGATAAAATATCAGCCAGGTTATCACGATTGGCGCCATGTTCCCACTTGTCATAGAGTTCGGTCAAAGAAGGATAATGAGGACGTAGAAACTTGAGCGGTTTCGGTACAGCCGTCATAGAAGAGGTAGACGTTCGGATCATATTCTTTAATGATTCCAAAGCAGATTGATAGAGCTCGGTATTGGGTTCAGAGAGGCGCTCTACGAGCATTTCCAGGGAACTCTTGAGCTTTTCATCCTCCTCACTCAGTTCCTCCTCCTCCTGATCGCCCTTTTTCTTCTTGTCATCTTTAGTAGGCTTTGGGGTCTTTTCGTTTTTGGAAGACGATTCGGCCTCGTTTGCAATGTCTTTCACCGGAGCCATGATGGATGTTGAATGATTAGCAATCCGATGGCGAGAGTGGTTGTGGTGTTAGGTGGGAGGAGAGAGGGAGGAGGGAGGAGCTAGAGAGGAACAAGAGGTGAGAGAGGTTGATGATTTGGTGTAATTTTTTGTTACGGATTTAATGTTTTAATATATTTAGGTGATTAGAGATGATTAGAAATGAATGAAGTAGAATTATCATTAAAAATGTGATAAAATACGTTGTTGTTAAACGGGTGTTCTGTGTACTTCTACGGTGTGTAAAGAGAGGTAAAGAGACGTTTAGAGGTTTGGTAGACTAATTCTCAGTTACGCTAATCCACAGTTGACACTCAGTAACATTAATATTAACTTATCTTTAAAAATACAAAAAAACAAGTCATTATGTATTTCATTACCAATTGAAAGTGTTTTTTTGGTTATAAATCTTATTGAGGGTGTTTTAACGTGCTTTATATCTAGTCTCTCGTCTGTGTTCTTATTCTAAATATTGATTGTAGGGTGCACCCAGCTACTGTTACATCTCCGCAAGTCTCCAGGTCTCTAACAATCACCGTTTCTTCATAACTACCAAACAAACAAACAAATTGAATAACATACTATATACTTCATCTACCACCCATCTTAAATCACCAAAATTCACCAATCTTATTTCCCTACCCAACCCACCCTTGCTCCTTATGCTCTTCTATCTCCCTGCTTTATCCGCTTTTTCAGTGCGGCGACCCATGCAAATCAGCATACTTTCTCATTAATCATCTCGCTTTTATACCTGCAGTAAAATGCCTTTGAATCAACCGATTAATCTACCAAAATGGATAGATGAGAATAAACATCTCCTCAAACCTCCTGTAAATAATTATTGTATTCACCGAGGAGGCTTTACAGTCATGGTTGGTATATGCTTCTCCATCTTTATAGCATGACGGAATCTAACGGAATTGCCACAGATAGTCGGAGGACCCAACGAACGAACCGATTATCATATTAACGAGACTCCCGAGTGGTTTTATCAGTACAAAGGTGCAATGACTTTGAAAGTCGTGGACGATGGTGCTTTTAAGGATATTACTATTGGAGAAGGTGATATCTTTCTACTTCCTCGTAAGTACAAGCGAAATATGCAACAAATATTTTTGTACGGGCATACTAATATTTAGCAAATACTCCCCATAATCCCGTAAGATATACCGATACCGTAGGAGTTGTAGTTGAGCAGGACCGTCCTGAAGCTGCTCTGGATCGTATGCGATGGTACTGTAAGAACTGTAAGCATATAGTTCATGAAGCAGCTTTTCATTTGACTGATCTGGGGACTCAGATCAAGCAGGGCATTTTGGAGTTTGAGGGCGATATTGAGAAGAAAACATGCAAGGAATGCGGGACGGTGAATTCAAGCAGGCCGTAGGGAGGGTTGGCCGAGGAGCATGTTCATTTAAGACATTTCGAGACATATAGGTTTACTGTAGGCCATTGGCGTAAAACCCTTAGCGTAAATAGGCCCTAAGAGTAAATAAAATCATCTCAGTATAACCTAGAACCTACACCTGATTATGCTCCTCGTGCTCTTCAGGCTCACTCCCCAGCTCACTCCCCTCCTCACTCCCCAGCTCGCTCTCATGCTCATCGCTGATCTCAAAGTCCCTCTCCTGGGCGTCCTCCTCTCCCGGTAAAAGCTTGAATCCCAACTCCTCTATATCTCCAAGATCAATATCTGCATGCTTATTTGCCAAGTTTTTTCGGTTTCTCCACAGTAAATTAATGAGCCGAACCACTTGAACCAGATTACGGGCTACCAGCAGTATGGTACTACTCTGACGTTCTCTTCGAACAGCAGACGAGCATCCTGCAAACACCAAACAAAAGGTCATAATGCATAGTCCCATAAGTACTCCATCGGCAATATTCCACCACGATCTCCAGTAGTACTTGCCGAGAGAAACCATGCGGATGATCACCTCAGCTATCAATGCCAGTAGAACCACCAACTCCAGGATGAAAAAGGAGAAATGAGGACATCCACTAGGAGATGCAAAGCTGATAGCCACGGTTCCTGTAGAAAGTAATGTTAAAACCACGTAGAATATAATATACTGCTTGGAATACGTGAACCGATTGGCATATAGTCGGATGAGGTCCAAATTACCCAGCTTGAACTGCGAAATTCTCCCTGGCAAATGCTCTGCTGTTGCCGCGTTCGCTCCTTCTGTTTCTACGGAATCCGCCATTAGTGCACACTTGTCGTTGCGTTCCGCTGAGCTTCCCGACGTCGGATGGTGCTGTTCCGTGATGTAGGAAGTAAGGCTGAGATTATCAGCTTGAGAACGAATATTTACCACAGTAAAAATATTACCCCACAGTGTAGGAATAACCACAGAGTAAATTAGCTGACAGATCAACATAGTAAATTATGCAACATATCTATAAATCTCTAATCTCCACTCTACAAATTCTCAAACTTTCCGGAAAACGCATCCAAAATCCAGTTATACAGCTTGTCGTAAACCACAGTATTAGCGTTATGATGCGATATCGAATGCGTTGAATCGGGAAATACATGCACATCATAGTTCTCCACCGTAGCCTTATCGAGTTCGTCCAGAAACACCAACGTATTCTGGAAATGGACATTATCGTCGCCGACTCCATGCATGATCAGAAATCGCTTGTTTTGTGCAATCGCCGTCGCGTTGTGGATCGACGACTCATGGTATCCTTGCTTGTTGTTCTGCGGTATATGCATATACCGTTCTGTGTACACGGAATCGTAAAATCTCCAGTCGGTCGGTGGAGCCACTGACATGCCGTATGAAAACGTGTTTCCAGCATCGACTTCCAGTGTTTTCAACGTTAGGTAGCCTCCGTAGCTCCATCCCCATATAGCAATACGTTCCTCATCGACGTAGTCCTTGGCTGCCCAGGCCTTTGCAGCAGTGATCTGATCAAGGGACTCAAAATGCCCCAGGCGGTCTCTCACTGGAGATCTAAACTCACGTCCCATATATCCAGTACCTCTACCATCGCACATGACTACAACCACGTCGTGTGCTGCCACTATCTTAGCAAAGTCGTAGCTGAATGTCTTCTTGACATACTGTGAGAATGGCCCACCATAGACATAGAACAAAACTGGATATTTCTTATCCTTAGAGAATCCAGGAGGCAGAATCTCCACTGTATTCGCATACAAGTCTTCCGGTGCTCCATTCTTCCCCTTGTCTTCAATTTTGATCTGGCTGTACTTGACCTCGGGAAGATCGTAATTCTTCAACCTGTCAGCCAACGCCTTATTGTCCTCTATGACCTCACCTTTTCCAACTGGATCATCGACAGTTAGGTCTATTACTTTCTGCCAGGGGACATCAGGTCCAGTGTAGGAAAGCAGAGCGAAGCGAGAATCGCCTGAAAACACGGCCGAGTAATACCCGTCCTTCTCAGTATCAGTGACAGCTTCAAACCCAGTTCCATCGATATGAACCTTGTACAGATGCCTTTCAACAGGACTTTTCTCAGTGGCAATGAAATAAACAGTGCCGGTTTTCTTATCATAGGACGAAACTCCACCGTCGACTTCCCACTTTCCCTTGGTCAACACGGCCTTGGGCGTACTGGAGTTGATCGGGCTGAAATATGCCAAATGATTGTTATCATCAATGACGACAGTATCGACATATCCAGGCTCAGATAAACCTAGAGCAGGGTCTGCGGGAATGAACTTGAGATTCTTCTCCACTTCCGTCCATCCACCGTCCAGCTTGAAGAAGTCAGTGCTTCGTACTATTTCCCCAGTTCGCTGCGCAGTGTCAACAACGCTTACTTTGAGAATATCGGCCTCTCTGGTAGAAGCACGAACGACTAGCTGTGAGCCATCTGTCCATAGAACCTGGGTAATGATATCATCGATAGGGGGATTGTCCTCGAGAGGCACACCAAACACCTCCTTAGAGCTGAGTTCCAAGAACTTCAATTCGGCAATGGGATTATCATAGCCTGGTTTAGGATACTTGATGTATCGCAGCTCTGGATATGCATCCTGGTCATTGTTATCCTTCTGAACAAAGTAGGCAATAGGGAACTCAGGGACTGCTGAATCGTTGAATCTCATGAATGCCAGATATTCTCCAGTAGGCGACCACCAAAGCGCACGATCTTCCATGAAGACTTCCTCCTCGTAAACCCAGTCGCAACGGCCGTAGAAGACCTCAGCACCGCCATCGTGGGTGATTTGTTCGATTTTGCCGGCATCTGGGCCTTCAACACCCCGAATGTACAGGTTATTGTCCTTGACGAACGCAACACGATCGCCCACAGGAGACCATTCGACGAGGGAAACAAGCTTCTCAGGCTCATTGGGAATCAAGGGCTCGGCCTTTTTGGTCTCGGCATCCACGATCCAGTACAGTCCGAAGGTGGAGTATCTCCAGTTGGACGAAATATCGGTACCAACGACGATTTTCGAACGCTTGCTGTTCAACGCGATCTTCTTGATGGCTCTAGACTTTCCATGGGCTTCAATTGACTGCTCCAACAGCAGTTTCTTGGACGCTGAGTCGGCCCAGGACGAGATATAGACACCATCGGGCTCAGAGATGATATACTCGCCCAGACTTTGCTGCTCGTCGGCCAGCGGATCTATCCAGCTAATTGACTTTCTAGCTGGTGAAAATATGCCTTTTCGCATAGCTTCCAGCGTCAAAGTGCGTTCAGAAGGCGCTGTTGTGGAAGTCTCAGGAACAGGCCGATGCTCAGGAGCAAGATGATAGGTTCTAACGGCGTAAATAGGCACGAGAACAAACAAACAGAGAAACAGAGATCCCAGGACGATGACCAAGCGTTTCTTGTAGTTGGCACGTTTATCGGACTGCTCGGCGTCCTTTGGCAGCTCCTTGAAGGAGTCGTCGGGGTCCTTTTCGTGGCTCAACGACTCCAAAATGGACGATAACGAGGACCTAGCCGAGTCGCTGCGAGCCCTACGACCCCGTGGAGTCTCCTCATTGCTTGCCAGAGGATGGTATTCCATGGTAATGTTCGGAGAGAGAAAGGAGTGGAATGTGACGTTTGGGTGGGTCGGTGATTTGAGGCTACAAAGAAAGCCAGGCAAATGTCGTCATTTATGGTGAGGGAGAAAAGCAGGAAATAAATAAAGGCTTTTGTCAATTGTTCTTTTGCTATTTATTCTTTCGAAATTTATTCTTTTTACCTTTTATTCTTTATCTTTTATTGTTTTATTCCTCCGCTTCATCAACATTTATCGTTATATTTTACATAAAGATAGTGTATGATAGTGTGTATAGTGTGTACACTGTAGTACTAGTATGTATGATAGCCGATTCACCTCTATAACTGCTCCTTCGTCCAATCCAAACCAAACTCCAAATCCTGCTCCAATCCTGCAAAATCACTGCTATCTAGAGAAACAGACCCCGTACGCCCAAGTGCCTCCTGCGGTTGTGGAGGCTTATCCTGATACTTGTATTCCTCCGAGGGGATTCCTAGAAAGTCCGTAATGCCATGCTGAGACGAGGCCGACTCCAGCTGCGTCGGCGAGCTGAACTCGGGGTATCCCGAATACTGCGCGTCTCTAGAATCATGTCTCATTTGCTGTAATATCTGTTCTTGAGAATATTGTTCTTGCTGTTGTTGTTGCTGCTGCTGCTCTAGCTCCTCCTCTGGGGCAGTCTGCGGTCGTCGTACCATTTGGCGGAATTTCACCACCTCATCAAGTATCATTCGTCTCATAGTCTCCATATCGTCCACTTCTTCAAAAGAAAAGTCAAATTCCGTAGGACACACGGGCTCGTCAGCTGGGTCGTGCCATATTTTGAGGTAGGGATGCTCCAGGGCCTCCTCGACTGAGATTCGATGACTTGGGTCAAACGCAAGCATTTTATCCAAAAGATCAATGGCTTCTGGGTTGGCTGTGGGAAACAGCTGCCCAAAGGGGATTCTTGGCATCAAAGGCAGGCTTCGTACGTACTCCTGAGCCCGTTGAGAGCCGATTCTCTGCAGAGTTTCCTCCTTAGGAGTACCAAGATAATGTAAAATCTGATTGAGCTGATCCACATGGTCCTTTCCCTTGAAAAGAGGTTTTCCACCCAGAAGTTCGGCCAGAATGCAGCCAACCGACCACACATCTATGGCTTTTGAGTAGCTCTGGAAACTGAGCATAATCTCAGGAGCTCTATACCAACGAGTAGCGACGTATTCCGTGAGGAAACCGGCGTTTCTTTCAGGGTCCATAGAAAAGCCTCGTGCAAGACCGAAATCACAGATTTTCAGCTCGCAATCAGCATTGACAAGCAGGTTACCAGGCTTGAGGTCACGGTGAAGAACATTGGCAGAATGAATGTATTTCAGGCCAACGAGAATTTGATAAATAAAGCTCTGATAATGAGCATCAGTCAGAGGCTGCTGGGACCGGATGATCTGATGCATATCACATTCCATAAGTTCTTCATACAAATATATCTCATTGAAACGTTCGGTATCGACAATGTCCATATCATAGAGACAGGTGATGTTCTTGTGGCCCCTGAAGTGATTCAAAAGCTTCAATTCTCGTAAAGCTCTCTTGCAGAGGATCTTCTTGGAGAAAATATTCGTCACCTTTTTAATGGCCACTCCGACTGTTTCTGGAGAAGCCAGGTATTTGCCGGCACATACTATGCCGTAGGCTCCATGGCCCAACTCCTTTGTGATTTCAAACCGTTCGTCAATGACAAAGTCCTGGTTATATACCTTGTAAGTATGTCTATTGGCAGGGATCATGGTGGGGTTTGCAGATAAATAGTAGAAGGTTGTGGTGCCTTGATTTGTATGAGATTTTTTAATTTGTCGTACTCCACAGAGGTAGGTTAAAGCGTGAGAGAAAAGGCAGAAAACAAACACAGAAGGAAAATAGAAAGATAGAAGAGAAGAGTAAGGGAAGAAGAGCGGTTTTATTTTTCCGGCTCGAAATAATCCTTTAGCTCAATTGAGTTGTAATTTAGAGAATCAACGTGTTCAGCGAATAGTACCCTGAAATATGGTAATGAAAACGTTCGACCTGCACCACCCCTGGTATTTATTTAAATAGACATGGAAGCGGAAATATTGTCGGATTTCTTGGAGTCGAATGCCAAAAGCAACGAAAAATAGCGCTAATATGCTGAGTTTGGCAATTCGCAGGGATTATCGATGATGACTCGCGCTTACACATCAAATCAAAGGCCAAAAATAGATTTGGGTAAAGAGAGGAGAATACGCGAGAAGGGGGGAGAAAAAAGGGAAAAAAACACAGGTTTGACGTCTCTGCAATACGTGGCAAATCTCCTCGTGTTTCTTACCCCAATTCCCCTCCTTCATCTCCAATTCCTCCCTCCTCTCATACTTATCGTCTCCTTACATCTCAAGCCTCACAGAGCTTGGCGTTGGATTTTGCAACCTCTGCGTTTTTATTTTTTGTTTTCCATGCTTTTGGCCGGGTAATTGGACTTAACAATTTTTCAGCCTCGAACCTTTCAAGTACTATAGTTTAAACTAAACTATGGGCTCCATTCTATTCGATGATATATTTACCATCACTTCTGTTGATTCCGGCCGCTATGAGCGTGTAGCCAGGTTAACAGGAGTATCCAAGACCTCTTCGGACGTGCACATAATACTGGATATCAACACGGAGATATACCCCGTCTCCAAAGGTAGCAGTTTAACAGTTGCATTTGCGCAAAACTTGTCGATAGATGGAGCAAATGTTCCAAATGCGTCTGAAAGCTGGCGGGAGCCCCGACCGGGTGAAAGGACTCTTGCGGATGATTATGAATATGTCATGCATGGAACGGTATATAAGTTCGAGGAGAGTGAAGATCAGAATATGTGGGTATTTTAGGGGGTACTTTTAGTCCGATTGTATTGTTTTTTTTATTTCTAACTTTAGCGCTGTTTATATATCGTTTGGAGGTTTATTGTTATGTCTTCAGGGTGGTTACAGAAGACTCAGTGGATTGAAGAAGGATAAGATATACATATTGATTCGGCAATAGCGGCCAGCAACGGCAATGAACAATGTAAAACAGCAGCAGCAACCGCAACAGCATACTTCCAAACCTCGATTTTAATATATTGTTCTCAGAACTAACTGAACTCTCAGATCTCACTGAACTCTCAGATCTAACTGAACTCTCCAGCTTTTCCCGTCATCAATAGCCCTACAATTAGTCCAAACAGCCCCAACACACTTCCGAAAATCTCAATGACCAGGATTTTCACAAATAACGACGAGTCGGCTGCATCTGATATGGCGGCGTTGGAGCCTGTTACTCCTACGCAGATTCCGCAGCAGAGGTTCGATAGTCCGACGGTCAAACCGGCCCAGAAAAGCGAGTAGCCTGGGGTTAGTCATACTATCCTATAGGTATTATCCTATACGTTTCTCGTACTATTACCCACCCGTAAAATAATTCTCTTTGGTGTATAACCGGCTGGAAGATGTTACGCTATTAACCTTTGCGGAGAACACAATAGCCCTAGAGGTTAGAAAATTATTCACCGATTTCGTAGCTCTCTCCACTCACATTATAAGCCCATATATAGCAACAACTTCACAGAATATAATGCTAATTAAGTTTTTAGTGGTGATTCGAGGGGCTTTAACTCCTGCTCCGATAATCGATGATCCTGTAATGAATATGCCCCTAAGGTGTTAATATACGTCTCTAAAAACTCTTTCAATTACCTACCAAGCAGCTCCTACTACACTCAATCCAATGGCAAGAGCAATTCCGAGATTCGCCCACATGTACGGTGAAGTCGTCAGTAGAAACTGTCCGACATTGAACGATTCACCTTCCCCAGTGAACAGTTGGTCTGAATAAATTAGTACCGAGCCTCGTCATCACCCTAGCGCGTACTTACATCCTCCAACCAGCAGAATGCTTCCCAACACTGCCAATCCCAGCGATTTCGACATTGATAGTTGTATGGTTGGTTGCAAGGTTGGTGTGGTGGTGGAAATGTTAAGCTTCCGGGTAAGATTGTAAGAACATTAGAACGTTAGATAGGAAGAACACTACATTAGAGAGCACCGCTAGATAACTAAACAAACATTAAGTACAATACAATGAATAACCGGGAAAATGAGCAGTGTAAGTAGACAAGCAGTATAGAGAGACATGCATTCTAACGTTTTATAGCCGGATACTCGATTCTGGCCCAGATTCCTCTGATTGTCTCACCGTCTCTAAGAGCTCCTCAGAGTGTCACTTTACCCTTCAATTATAAGCATCTTTCATCGCATGTTCCTGCGTCGGCAGTATCTAAAGACACTCTGGAGCAGATAATATCGGAATCGAAGGGCTTTTTGGACTCGCTGCACGATAGGCATCATTCTACATCGCAGGCCTTCGAGACATGGCAGCATAGTTTTCAGGAACAGGATATCCAGGAGCGACGTAAAATAGCACCGGGGTATTTGGACAGTTCGAGCAGGTTGCTTGAGCCGGAGCATTTGGCAAGGGAGGTGCAAAAAGCTCAAGAACAAGACGAAGAGAAGCCTGCTGAGGTGTCTGAGCTAGATCGAGCATTTGGCTAGCTTCTCGGTCCTCTAGCTCTCAGTCCTCTCTCTCAACCCTCTATCTCTCAACTTACTAACCCTCAACCCACCATACTTCTCTTCCTTCCCCGCATTCTCACCTGCTCCAATCTATTCATCACATCTTTAAGCTTCCCCTCTGCATTTTTCGTCTCATAGCCCTGCGTATACCCCCTCAGCAGATGCTCATTGTATACCTCACTATTCACCGGATGCGTGCTGTTCACAGCTCGTTCTAGAACATACAGATCCACAGCCTTATCCTCGACCAAACCCGACTGACTTGCAAGTCCAAAATCAATCAGAACAGGCACCTGAGTCTCCTCACGTAGAAGTACATTGGAAGTTGTCAGATCACCGTGAACCAAGTCGGAAAGATGCATTTGAGCAATGAGAGCTCCGACAGTCACAAGCACATTGAATATCTTCTTTTCAGATTCATTAGATTCGCTCTTTTTGCCCTCCTCATCCCAGATCCACTGCTTCAGACTCGATCCATGGATCAATTCCAGCCAAATCAACCCGTTTGCCGGATCCACAAAGTACATACGAGGCACAGACAGTCCAATAGTAGCTAGTCTTCGTAATATCCTCGATTCCGCCAAAGTTCTCTGTTTCGTCAGCTTCTGGTCCAGAACCGGGTGTCTGTAGTGCTTTGGAGGCCGGTATTTCACTATACATTTGCCTATGTTCTCCATGTACGGATGCCTCTCAGCAACATATATCAGCGCCTCGGCCCCCTGGCTGACACTCTCGGTGGAAATAGGCGCAACTAGCGAGCGGAAATGGTCGTCGCGTTGCTGGTTGTCGAGATCGGTGGACATCTGGTAGGTGGGAAGATGAGATATGAGATCAAACAGCTGGACATTGGTAATTTCAAACAGACATAGGCAATTTCAAAACTGTCTACTTTTTTACTTTCTACTCTATTTACATTACAACATTATACATTTCTAATTAAAACCAGCCTTTTTTCTTCTGCACAGGAGTCCCCAGCCCATGCCGTTCCACCACGGCTGCTACGTCCCCGAACTTGTCTCGTTCTCCCTGCATGACGAAGGTCGGCGGTGAAGACGTCAAAATCTTCTTGGCGACTCGTCGAAGGTCGTCTGGAGTCAAAGCCTCGATCTTGTCGCACATCTCGACCACCGACACCTTCTTGTTGTTCATCTGGATCTGTCGTCCTAGATCCTCAAGCTCTACCATCTTGGACTCCAGGTTCATGAGCAGAGACGACTTGAGTTGGTTCTTAGCACGCTGTACTTCTGTATAATTAAGTGCTCCTATGCCCTGTGTGAACAAAAGACCCAGCTGCTGACAGATTATATCGGCCATATAGGGAGCTGCATTGGGGATACTGCTGGCAGAGATGCCGAAGAGCCCATTGTCGAAATACGAGTTATTCACAGCCAGACAGCTCTCAATGTACCCGAAGCGGTTGAGCACATCGGTATATAGACGAGAATACATGCCTTTTCCTGGTCCTCCAGCGGAAAACGAGCCTCCTCCGCCAAGTAATGTCTGTATAGTTGCTAGAGCATACACATCTTCACTGTTGATGGAAGTGCCTTCAAACAGGATGTGCAAATGGTAAAACTCAGGCAAATTCGGCAATGCAGGCTGAGCTGCTATGGTGATTTCACCTCCTGTATATTCGCTTGGCGGCATTGTATTGTCATTTGGCGTGCTTGGTTTATTCAGTGATCCGAGATGTCGACTGGCCATCTCAACGGCTTGTTCATGAGGAACCCCAACAAACGACGCAACCATACGCTCAGGACGGTAAAACTTTGTTAGGTATTCGCGCACAAGCTGCGGGGTCATTGTGTCTAAATTTTCCTGCGGACAAAGCAGCGGGTTGCCCAGGCCGCCCTGAAACGCAGCGACATGGCCCAATTCCGGCAGAATGAGCTCTGGTTTCTGCCAAATCTCGTATATTTCATACTGGGCCGTTTCGACCTGCTCAGCGACCTCCTCATCGGTGATCTGAGGACTTGTGACGGCCTGGCTCAGCAGTTCGAACATCTTTTCAGAATCATCGTGAAATACAGATGCCTGGTACATCATGGTTTCTCTTGAAGATGCACACATGTAATTTCCACCCAATGCTCTCAGGGAATCCTCCATTTCTAAGGCAGACAGCTTGTTTGTCGATTTGAACGCCAGTCGGTCGACAATATGCGATGTTCCCTGTAAATGCTTGTCCTCGAACCTTGATCCGGCATGTATATATATGCCCATGGCCGCAAAATGGCTGGGGGTATTATCGGTGGCTACTCGAACGCCATTAGGTAAGGTGCTAAGTTGGTAGTTTGGTAGAGGGGCTTGTGTGGAGAAGAAACGGCGCAGGCAGCGTGTTGCGGGCCGTAGCATTGGTAAAGTAAGAGGGTGGGTGGGGAGGAGGGAGATCAGTAGAGAGCGAACGGAAGAGAGGGAAGAGTAGGGAGTAGGGAATGCTGCGTCGTTTTTTATATATATTATTTTTATATATGGGACATTGCGAACATTCCTCTTCTATTATTTCTAATTATTTCCTCAAAACATCACTAAAGTTGTTAAGTTGTTAAGTTGTTTCTAGTTCCTTAAACTATTTCTACGATTGATTTCATCGTTTTTGATTTTGTTTTTCATCTTTCAGTCATCGAATTTCACGTCAAATTTCACATCGAATTTCACGAATTTCACCTCAAATTCACAGATCACAGCTGGAGCACCGCATTTCTAACCTCCACTCTTCCCACTCTGCTCACCATGTTCCGTGAATTCACCATCTCCGTGCCTGCATCGTCGGCCAATATAGGCCCTGGCTTCGACGTTCTCGGAATCGCTCTTTCTCTCTACCTCAAATTACATGTCACCGTCAACAACTCCGAGGACTCCAAGGACGATTCCAACAATTGCACTCTGACATACGAAGGAGAAGGCAAGAAAGACGTGCCGTTGAACTCGGAGGAGAATCTCGTCACTCGCGTGGCTCTGTATGTTCTTCGTTGCAATGGGATCAGATCATTTCCCTACGGAACTCATGTCCATGTAGATAACCCAATTCCTCTCGGAAGAGGTCTGGGATCTTCTGGTGCTGCTGTAGCCGCTGGCGTGATGCTTGGCAATGAAATCGGCCGTTTGAATTTCTCTAAACAACGTATATTGGACTACTGCTTGATGGTCGAAAGGCATCCGGACAATATTGCAGCTGCTATAATGGGTGGCTTTGTAGGCTCTTATCTTCGAGAACTATCAGCAGCTGATCTCGAGAGAGTGGAAATCCCTCTCGCCGAAGTTCTTCCAGAACCAGCTGGTGGAAAAGATACAGGCCTTATGCCTCCGGAGCCTCCTATGCATATTGGATCTCACATCAAATTCGACTGGGCTCCTGAAATAAAGGCTATAGCAGTCATTCCTGACTTCGAGGTCAGTACTGCGACTGCTAGATCAGTGCTACCTGAAGCTTATACGAAGAAAGATGCTATATTCAATCTACAGAGACTGTCTGTACTCACTACAGCATTGACCAGATCACCGCCTGATCCCGAGCTTATTTATGCCGCTATGCAAGATAAGCTTCACCAGCCGTATAGAAAGGTGCTTATTCCCGGACTTTCTGAGATTTTGTCGTCAATGTCGCCGAAAACTCACAAGGGCTTGCTTGGAATTTGTTTATCAGGTGCAGGGCCTACTATACTTGCATTGGCTACTGAGAATTTCGAGGAAATTGCTCAGGAAATGCTGCATAGATTTGCAAAGGATAATATAACAGCACGGTGGAAGTTGTTAACGCCTGCGTTTGAAGGTGCGACTGTATCATATGAAAAGGCGTAGCGAAGGTAAAGCTGCCATAACAGGTAATGGCTAGTATCACTGATAAAGGTTAGCATAGCCGACGATAACGACAAAGACATGATTTAAAACCTCGAAATATAATACTCTAAATGAACTATTGAATGAAATATACTAACTTCCGTGCAATTCTTAGTTCTCCCCCTCTACCTCTGACCCCCACATTCTCCCACGTATTTAAACCCCATATTTCAGATCAATGTCCCTTCCGACGTACCAAACACTCAATGGTTATTAGGCCTGGAGGTTTATTTCGAGGGTTGAGGTTTTCAACACGGTCTTTTGGTACTTTAGCTCGAAATAAATACACTTACCGACGAGGACTGGGCCTTGCCGTTGGCCTGAGTGTATCGGCTGGATCATTCCTGTATATTTCTCAGCGGAACCGTCCTATTCTGCTTGATTCCGGAATTCAAAACAAACCTGGAATATCTGTTGACGATGTACTCAAGCATAATAACGAAGAATCTGGTCTTTGGGTCGTTGTTAATGGAAAAGTGTACGATTTGACCGAGTTCAAGGATGCACATCCAGGAGGAGCTAAAATCATAAGACAATACGCTGGGAAAGACGCGTCGAAGATATTCAACAAGTTTCATGCTGCTGGTATTCCTGAGAAGTTTCTGGAACCTGAGGCTTGTCTGGGCCCGCTTGTAGGTGAAATGGAGCTTGCCGACGATATAACCGACGGTGGTGATAGTGCAGAGAGAGAGGAGTATATTAGAAACATGCCTGACATATCGGAGATATTCAATGTTTCTGATTTCGAATATATTGCTCAGAAAATCCTGTCTCCTACTGCATGGGCGTACTATTCCTGTGGTTCTCAGGACGAGGTCACATTACGGGAGAACCATAATGCATATTCAAGGATATTTTTCAAACCACGAGTTTTGGTAGATGTCAGCGATGTTGATATCTCTACTACGTTGCTGGATTCTAAAACAAGTGCGCCGTTTTACTGCTCTGCCGCAGCTCAGGCCAAACTGGGCCATCCTGACGGCGAATGCTCAATTGCTCGAGCATGTGGAGAAGAGGGTATAATTCAGATGATTTCTAATTACTCTTCATACCCGTTGGACGATATTGCAGGCCAAGTTCCTGATCAGACTCAATGGTACCAGCTGTATGTGAGTGAAGACTCTGTACAGACTCAAAAAAGACTAGAAAATGCCATTGAGAACAAAATGGCTGCTGTATTTGTTACTGTCGATAGACCATGGATGGGAATAGTGGAGAAACCTATAAGACTTCGTGCCAGTCTAGAGGCAAAGGACCCATCGTCTGTCATGGATAAGAAGGATGATCCAGTCAAAGAGGTGGACCATTCAGCACTTTGGAGTGATATAAACGAATTTCGCAAGCAAACGGATATTCCTATTGTTCTGAAGGGGGTCCAATCTGTAGAAGATGTTGTTCTTGCTGCAGAAAACGGTATCAAAGCAGTTGTATTGTCAAACCATGGAGGTCGGCAGCTGGATTATTCGCCTGCTCCGATCCAAGTGCTTGCAGACGCTATGCCGGTACTGAAAGAGAAAGGCCTGGATGACAAAATCGAGATTTACGTCGACGGAGGAGTTCGAAGAGGCTCGGATATTCTGAAGGCTATTGCATTAGGAGCCAAAGGAGTTGGATTAGGACGGCCGTTTCTCTATGCCAATGCCTGCTATGGGGAAGAAGGGGTCAAAAAGTTGATTGAAATGCTCAAAAAGGAGATGGTTTTGGATATGAAGCTGATAGGAGTCCGGAGTCTTGGGGAACTGGGGCCTGAGCATATTGATCAGCGGAATTTGTACAATAGGATTCCACCGCATGACGAGGCGTTTTATAGGAATTATGAAGAGCTGAGTGCGGTGAGGTTTAAGAATGAGGAATAGAAGTTGGGCAGATCAGCTCTTCTGTACTGTGCAACTATTCTGTACTATGAACTATTCTAAATGTCACTTTTATGTCACTATTCCATGTCACTATTCCATGTCACTGTCCTAAACATATCCTTTCATTATCCCTATCCTAACGTACTATACACCTAACGCTAACTCTACCTCTGCCTCAAACTTGCCTTTAACTCTGTTCATTCACACCACAATGGTAGACCAGGGTTAGTCCTTTCAACAAACTCACAAAGCCAACCTTCTCGTGACATGTCATGAAATCTCTGTTTATATCATCGGCAGACATTCTCAGATCAGTTGATCTGAAACAATTCACAAGCAATTGCTTGTTGAAGAATTGTGTATGTTGAAGAGTTCATATGAAGCTCCCATCGCCTACCAAAGCTTAAATTCTTCACCCGATCTATGCTTTTTAAAGCCCGACCACCAGCACATGTGGGTTTACGGATCCACTCGAAAAGCCATATTGCATATTTTCACGCATCCAGAAGAGCCAATTTCGAAATGATATCGGTTCTAGGCCCTGTACATGGAGCTCTACAGGCCGTTCAAGCATCGTCAGGACTCCCATGGTACGCAATTATACCGCTTTCTACGGTTTTTCTTCGTTCCACCATAACTCTGCCTCTGTCTATAGCCAACAGAGTCCGTGCAAGAAAGCAGGCCAAGCTGCAGCCTTTGTTGTCTGCCATGTTGCCGGTTCTACGCACCCGACTAGCTGCTACTCCAGCAGCTCAGACTGGAAAACTGTCCATTGAGCAGATCCAGGTGCTTTCACAGAAGGAACGCCGACGTCGCCGTGTCGAGCTGTTTCGCAAATTCAAGTGTCAAAGCTGGAAGTCAATTGTCATTCTGCCAATGGTCCAGATCCCTCTGTGGGCTACCATGTCCATGGTGATCCGAGCCATGTGTGGCTGGCAGGTCATTGAGGGGATTCCCAAGGAACGGGCTCTTGAAGACGAGCATTTTCTGTGGGTTACAGACCTCATGAGCCTAGATCCGTATGGTTTTCTGCCTTCTCTTATAGGTGCTTTGGCCCTAGCTAACGTGGAATGGAATGCCATAATGGCTATGAACCCAGCAGCTGTAGCGAACCGAAACCGAGGAAACGTCAGTGTGCCTACAATAGTCGCTAATCTGTCGAGAATAGCCACTCTTATGTTCATGACAGCAGCTTTCCAGGCCCCTTCAGCTGTGTGTCTCTACTGGGCTAGTTCTAATGCATTTTCTCTAGCTCAAAATCTACTGTTGGATAAATATCTTCCTATCAGATACCAGCCGGATTACAAGAAGGAGAGTGAAATAGATCCTAGTGTTTTGGGTGGGGCAAAGACATTGTAAATAGTCGCATCATATATGGCATGGCATGGCATATCGCATAGTAAACGCATGTAACACATCTAACGCATCTAACGCACACATCTACATCACATTATTGTTTTTTTCGTAATAAATACTATTTAATCCTGCACAGACCCGTCCCGAGGCCGATAAGTAATCCCCTTACTAGACAGATCCTGGACGTAATCTTGCGGTAGTTTTCCCTTGACTTTGACGGCATACAAACCGTCTTCGAAGCCTTCAATTCGCAGCCATTTAGCCACCCAGCTTTCCTCGTTATTACATAAAGCGACAGTTCCCTCGAATGCTAAATATTAGCAAATACTATTTCACTATTTACTATTCTACTTACCTGGACTTGTGCATTCAGATACAACTCCATCATCGGCTCTGAAAGACACCAAAGACTCACAATTCGGGCAGCCATGAGATACAAATTCCTATAATAGGTTAGAATATACGTTATATATGGAGATATTTACACATCGAAGTATTCACACATACTCGAAATGGCTGTATTATCCCGCAGATCATGCAGGCTCTGTCTGTTTTGGACGACATGCTGGGAGGTGAAATTTCAGTGTGCGAGCAAAAGTGAAGATCGTTAAGAACTACAAGTTACGAAACAACAACGAGAATTTACTTAAGAACACCTACTAATCAAAACAAACATATAACATACAACATACCATTACCATCTATTCCATTATACCTTTTTACCATTTACTCTCACACAAAACTAGCTCCATATCTCGTAGATCTCTGCTTCCAGTTCTCCAGATCCCGTTCCAGCTGCAGTGCTCTCTCCTTGTATTCCCGTGCCTCTCGCTCCGACTTCCTAGCTGCTATTCTGTACGACGCCTCCTCTGCCTGAATATTCTGAATGCTTGCCTTGAGCTTCTCCAGCTTCTGCTCATTGTGCTGGCTATCCTGCTCCAGTCGAGCTATCATCTTGTCTTTCTGAGATATCTGCGTATGAAGATCTTTGACAGACCTATCGCTTGATTTCGATCTTCTCAAATCGTCAAAATAGCTCTTCTCCTTAGCCTCCAACTGCTTCTGAAGCTCATCTGCCTTGTTCTTGTAGAATACCGCTTCCGACGACTGAGGCTGCAATAGTCGAGCTTCTAGATCCACTATCTTGAGATGCAATGCCTGCTTCTCCTTCTCATGCACCTTCTTCAGCTCCTGGTTAAGCCGCCGCTCATGCTCTGCTGCATCTTTATCTTCCATTAGCTGCTGCTTGGTTCTCTTAAGCTGCTCCAATGCCTTGGTCGATGCCTCTCTCTGTCTATCCAGCTCCATTTCCAGTCTCTTTGAGCTGTCGTCTTGCTTATTAGGCAGAATCTTGGGCGACTTCGAAGATGCAAGCTCTTCATATCTCAAGTACGCTTCGTCCAGCCTCTTCTCCAAGGTCCTCTTATCCTTCTGCAGCTGGTCCCTATCGGCAGTTATATCTCCCATTGTGAACCGGAGATTCTTCACCTGAGACAAAAGAGAGCCAATTCGCATCTGAGAGTCATTGTGCGCCATAATAGCCTCTTCTTGAGACTTCTTGAGCGATTCAATCTTCTCTTCCATCTCTGCTCGCAGCTTAGGATTCATTCCTGAGTTACTTATCAGGCTCTTAGACTGCTGATCTTGCAGCTGTCGAGTAGCTCGGCTCAGCTTATTCTCCAAATCAGCATACTTCTGCTTCTCTGATTCCAATTCTGCTGATAGAGATCTGACTTCTTCGCTGTAACGAGTCCTAATGGCTTCAAATGACGTCTGAGACTTGTTCATCTCCTGTGAACGTTGGTTCTTGAGAATTGAAAGCTCTCCTTCAGCACGACTGAGTGCTTCCTTAGCATACTTGAGATCAATGGTCTTTTGCTCCAAATCGCCTTCCAGCTTGTTCAATGTCGAATGAAGAGTGGTAGCATTCTTCTCCGAATTCTCAAGCTCTTCGGACACTCTCTTGAGCGACTCCTCTGCTTCTGCCTGTTGAGTTCGAGCAAATTTCTCTGCTCTGGCTGCTTTCAAGACAATTGACTCAGCTTGCTCTAGTCGTTCATAGTATTCCTCTGATCTCGACTTGTAGAGCTTCAATCCAGACGACAGTTCCTTGGCTCGAGAAGTTTCCGACTCCAGAGCGATTTTCAAGTTTGCGACCTCGTTCTCATTATTCGTATTATCTGGTGAAAGGGATCTTTCTCGCTTCATCCTATTCAGGTCTCGCTGAGCTTCTGACAGCTGTTCTCGAGTCTGCACCAGATTCTTCGACGTCTCATGGTATGCCGAAGTCAAATCAGAATGATTCTTTTGCAGTCGTTCCATCATAGTTTGAAGCTGCTCTTTGGATTTCGTTCCGATATTCTCCTTATCCTCAGATAACGACAGAGAAGGCGCAGGGCCAGACTTACTTGGAGATCTCTGTGGAGATTGAGCAGAGATATTGGCCAGCTCTTCCAACAAAGCACGTCTGCTGGCGTAAAACTTGGAGTCTTTTTCGTCCAGCTGTTTTGACCATCGCTCCTTGGCAGCATCTAGCTGATCCTGAATCAAGGCTCGGCTTTCTTCTGCTCTCTTGCGTTTCCTTTCCGACTCTTCAAGACGAACGGCCAAGTCAACAACCTCTGGAATGCTGCCTGCAGATGACTTAGGCCTCAATACCTTTTGCAGCGAAAGAAGCTGTGATTTACGCTCTTCAAGTTCCTGCTTGGTTGATTCCAACGTCGATGCCAGTTTCCTCTTCTCTACTTCACCTTCAGATCGGTTACGCTTCTCCATGAGACTGCTCTTCTGCAGCTTTTCCACCTCCTGCTGTAAGCTGGCTCGTTGATTCTCAGAAATAGCTGCCTGCTTCTGTTCCCTGAGCAGATCATGGCCCAAGTCTTCTAGTTCTTGAGTAAGCTTCTGCTTCTGCCTCTCCATGGTGCTATACTTGACATTGAGATTTTCAAAATCCAGCTTGAGCTTCTTGCTATTGGTCTCGAGAGTGTTCTTCTCATTGATCAACTTCTGAACCCTCTTTTCAACCTCAGATGTAATAGAAGCTCTTAGATTCTCTGTCTGCTGAGATTTCTGAGCTAGCTCCTCCTCGAGTTTCTTCTTCTGCAGTAGAACATTGGCGATTTCCTTGGAACCAGCATCCAACTTAGCTTCAAGACCTGACTTGGACAGCTGCAAGGACTCGATTTCATGAACTTGAGTTTGATGCTCACGCTTCATCCTAGCGATTTCCTGCTCCAAAGTTGATCGTTCTTTGCCTACCTTGCGAAGCTGATCATCTAGTTTGTTTGACTTTTCATAAGACTCCTCCAACTTCATGGTTAGGGTCGTCACACTAGATGAAAGCTCAGATATAGTAGAGTCAGATCGCTTAAGTTTTGCCTGTAGATCGGACATTGAACTTTCCACTCGCTTCATATCTTGCAGCTTCTTTCTTTCGGCATCAAGCTCCTTCCTAAGCACCTTCACTTCATTTTCAGACAACTCGAGTTTTCTGGAGGATTCCAACAGCTGCTCTCTTTCCTTCTGCAAGGTGGTAATCTGGCGCTGTTTGGCTTCCATCTCACCAAGAGACTTAGACAGATGCGTCTTATGAGATGCTTCCTTGTCTGCCAATGCTGCCTTGAGCTCTTCAACCTGACTGTAGAGCATGTTGTGCCCTTTCTCATGGCGATCGGCCTCTGATATCTTGGCTGCCAGCAATTCCTTTGCCTGTCTGGCCTCATTCGCGAGACTGAGGTGCTTTTTGTTAAGCTCTTGCTTCTCATGTCGCACCGTTTCTATCTCCAAGGTCAAGGAACGATACTTAGTTTCCACACTATTCTTCTCGTTATCAAGCATTTTGGCTCTTGCTTCATGGCTCTTGACTTCGGAATTGAGGCTCTCCAACGCTCGTTCCTTCCTCTTGAACAGCTCTTCATACTCAGATGCGACTTGATTGAGCTCCGTCAATTTCTCCCGTATCTCCTTGTTATCCTCAACAAGCTCCCTGATACGTCTATTGGCAGAATCTCGACCTGAAACAGCTTCCTGGAGCTTCGCTTCGATGTTCTTGTCAGACTTCTTCAGCTGCTGTTCCAGTTCAAAGATCTTCGTATCCTTCTGGGCGATGCAGCTTTTAAGGAATCGCAGCTCTTTCATTAGCTTCTCAACCTCGAGATTCTCAGACTGCTGCTTAGTAGAGATACTCGACATCTCGGTCTCTAGAGTAGAGAGTTTATTCTTGAGCTCGGTTTTCTCTCTTTCCAGCATACCGATGAGATTGGCTCCCTTGGTGAGTTCGGCCTTCCATAGCTCTGCGTCGGATTCTGTCTTTTTCTTAGCCTGGAGAAGCTCTTCGCACTGAACTTCCAGCTTATCAATATCATCATAAGCTACATTCAATTGCTCAGTCAGTGATGCTTCTTGGCTCTGAGCTCGCTTCAGAATCTCTTCCTTATCCAGAGCCAAGGATCGCTCGCCTTCCAGAACTTTGGTCACTCTTTCTAGCTCTTCCTCGATGCTCTTAGATCGGCTCTCCAGCTTGCTCTTAGCATCTTCGTGATCCTGAATGGTCTTCTCAAGCTTCTTCAACTCGGCATCTCGGATTCTACTCTCTCCAGCCTCTCTTGAAGCAATAATCAGAGGCTTCATTTTGACATAGAGTCTCCACCACGGGTTCTCCTTGAGATTAAGATAGACCTCGAAGTTTCGTTGAATGATAGAAACAGCCTTGGTCTTGAAGAGTGACTTCTTAGCTTGAGCACGGACCATTGCACCACGAGCAACAGTCTGGAACTTGACAATAAGTGAACGGATTATGCCGTCACGTCGTTCTTCGAGCTCAGCCAAAACACCGGCCTTGAAGAAGACTTTTGTCAGACCGATTTTGAAGAGATCGTCATTCAAATGGAGCTGTGCCAAAATATGGGTGCAGGCAGCTTGGCCATCTATATATCCAGACGGCATATTGGTAACCAGGACTTCGTATCGCAGTCGGAACTCAGAAAAGGAGATCCTGTTCGGATAGCCACTTCGAGCGATTCTAATACCCTCCAGGACACCGTTGCAACGAAGCTGCTCGAGAACCAGCCTGTTATCCAGGCGATGAGGCTTTTTCAACTGATTCGGAATGATACATCGAACAAAGTGAGGGTGCGTCGAATTGAGCTGATCTAGCAGATGGTTCAAGTGCTCTTTATGTCGTTGTGCGACGGTTCGAAACAATCCCTTCTTTACACGTCCGCCTTTGGCACCGGAAGATTCCTTTTCTGCCTTGAAGAGAGTTCTAACAATATTCTCCGAGGAATCAACCAGCTGCTGAACCACGTTGTCGTTCAGTGGATCTTTGTTCTTCTCAAGCCATCCCTCAGTGTTGTAGTCGACATTGCCGGCATAATGGGTCAAAACAAAGCCCTGAGTAAGCTTGGATGAGACAAACTTGTTGGATTTCTTGGTCCAAAGCTGACTGAGTTTCTCGGTAAACGACTTATCAGTGGCTTTAGGCATTACACAGTCTTCGTCCAGACAAGAGAATATACCCATTGGATTAGACTTCTCAATGAGATCAACTGTCGGCTGTAAATCGTGGCCGAAATCAATAAACTTCCAGTCAATCTGTTCTCTAGAGTACTCTTCTTGCTCCAGTACAAACATGTGATGATTGAAGAATTGCTGGAGTTTCTCATTGGTATAGTTGATGCAAAGCTGCTCAAAGCTATTATGCTGGAAGATCTCGAACCCAGCAATATCCAACACACCAATGTATGTGCTGCTATCCTTTGAATTTTCCAGAGTCTGGTTAATTCGGTCAACAATATATGAAAAGGTGCGTTCATAGAGATTTTTCGACAGAGCATCCAGGGACATTTTGACCTGCTGAGCTGATCGAGACTGAACGACCCACTCTCGGCCGGCCTTGACCTTTGGCTTGAGGATGTTTTTGATGAACTGATCAGGGTTGATGCCCATGAGATGTGCAGCCTTTTCAGCCTGAGCAGTGTTGACAATTCGGCCCTGGTCGGCACTTTCAGGCTTGACTTCGATATTACCGAGATTCAGAATGATAGACATGATTCGAAAGACCTCCATCTGCTCCGACTGAGTGACTCCGAGGATATTGAAGGATTCCAGCAGGCTCCTGAACTCCTTTCGGTCGTCAACTCCGTCAATGGTCCAGTTGGAGCTTCTGAGGTACGAGTAATGGCTGAGATCGTCCTCCAGCATCAGTTCCTGGCGCATTTTCTTGTCGGCACCGGCCAGCAACTGGTAAAACACATGGTAGTTTCTCTCCTGAGAGTTCTGAAGAATGACTCTGGATTTCTCGAGCAAATACCACTCAATGGACGCACCGGCGATCTGGCCCGATCGGCTGAACTCGATGCGGACGAATTTACCGAATCGCGACGAGTTGTTGTTTCTGACCGTCTGGGCATTTCCAAAGGCCTCGAGAATTGGGTTCGCCTGCAGAATCTGCTGCTCAAAAGAGGCATCTTTGCCGGTCGTTTTGGTCCCTTTGGCGATGGTCGCCAGGTACTGAATGACCTTCTTGGTATTCTCGGTTTTTCCAGCTCCAGACTCACCAGTGACAAGAATCGATTGGTTCTCCGAGACCTCCAGCATGTTCCTGAATGCCAGGTCAGTGACGGCATAAATATGGGGTGGGATCTCTTCTCGTTGTTTCTTCTTGTATGCATTGATGGTGGTGAGATCATAAATAGGCAACTCCATGTAGGGGTTGACGGCCACGAGAAAGAGCCCGGAATAGGTATAAATACGGTTCTCCAGGTACCTCATCTGCAGGTTGTTGATGACGGAGGCTTCATTGAGAAAGGTCAATTCTGCCATGTCGTCGGCCTTGTCGAATTGCGGGGGGTTTACTTTGTCGACGGCATCGGCTGCGACTGTACGGTCCTGGGGGTTAGCGGGCAGGTTAAGGCAGCAAAGTTTGCAAGGTTTAAGGCAAGATTTAAGCCAAAGCATCTACGGCCCAATGTGACTCTCTCTACTTACACTCCCATCGTCGCATCGAACAGTAAGAAGAGTTCCATTCTCACTCGTAACGAAGCCTCTCACGAAGACCTTCTCCGGGTCGGCGAGCCAAACCCATCGCTTGGAGGAAAACTCGGCATCTTTGATAGCCGACGCTCGCTCTTTGTTAGGCTTGAGGATTTTCTCAATTCCAGCTGACATGTCCAATATTTCCGTGTGCAATGGTTGAATATCAAGTTGAAACCGGACGTGGGCCCTGATGTTGTATTGTTTGTTTACGTTTGGTAACCGGGGCAACGGCATGTGTGTCTGACCGCAAACTGCAAGACGGGCAGGAAAGGGCGAAATTTGAGTGGATAATTGCTGTGAGACTGTTTTGGATTATTAATAGATGTGTAATGAGGGTTTATATTGCTTTTTTCCGCTGGTTTTTCCAACTTGTTTGCCGACTTTCCGACTTTGTTTTTCTATGATCTCTAAATAACACCCATAGTTCGTATACAGATCCAGGGCAGATTCCGAATTCCACCAAATCCTAACATTTTTTTTATTCAAAAAACATCCTCTACTAAACCCCCCTTATCCATTTCTATCTACCCCATAAACCCCCCTCCTTTCTCCTCCTTTCCCCGTCGTTCTCGTCCCCCCCCTTGTTTACTATCATCTCCCTTTCCCAGATAGGAACTCCCATAAGATTAACCTCATCTCCACATTCTAACTTCTTCACCACCACAACCCGACGCTATGGAGCATAAGGCCCGAAAACACCCGCGCAACCGGGCTAAATTCCCGCCCGATGCTTCTGATAATTTGTCTTTAGTTGGCCCTGCCAGTGCTGCCGAATCAGTCTCGTCTGCCGAGCTGGACGTGGACAGAAGTATCGCGTCTCCCTCTGCAGCCGCCGACCACTTTCTTTCAGGACTTCCTCAGTCAAACGATCCTCCGACTCCTATTGCAGACCAGTTTTCCTCCATGGTCGACTCTGATGGCCAATTGGTCGAGCGAGACGTCTTCAATGCCGAGTCTTCGTACCGTGATGATGAACATTATGGCTCGCCCGAGCGTTCTCCTGGGCCCTTTGATGACGAGGTTCAAGAAGGCGAATATGGCCCTGAGTCTGATCCCGAGTATGGCGACGAGCCTGGCACTGCGGTTCACCACAATGGCTACACGAGCTCCGGTGATGTTGTTCAAGGTGCTACCACTAGCGCCGAGACTGCTGACGACCGTTCAATGTCCAGAAACCCGTTTGACCAAACCCAGGACTATAACGAGGGATTGCAGCCTGTTCAGATCTCTAGCAGTCATGTTACTGAGCAGCCTGACTTGCCTTTCGACGAGGAGAGTGGAGTCCCTGATCATGATCAGCCGGACGACCACGCTCCCCAGGACCCCAGGCGAGGCAGGTTTCACTGGCATGGTTCGCGACCAGCTTCTGCCGTCGAGCGAATGCGAAAGACTCTAGAAATCCCCTTGCACACCCTGCGAAGAGGTGTGAGTAAGACTGCTGGTCTCGAACCCAACCCTCCTTCTGCTGAAGATCCCATTGCCATGTCTTATTCTTTCAACGAGAATGATGCTGTCAAGCATGGAGAGCCGGAAGATGACGGCTCGGAGCATGATCTCAATGAGAAGAACCGTAGGGAACGGGAGAAGCGAAAGTTGGACTGGGCTATCAGTGTCATTGTTGTTCTGGGCATTCTACTTGCTCTTTGTATTGCCGCTATCAGCTACTTGGTGGTCAGAACTAACCAAACCGGTGGATTCGGTACCATGGATAGCTCCTTGGTACTGGATGAAACCCCTATCACTAGTTCTGATCCCGATGTTCAAGCACTATTGAAATTGAATGAGAGGAAGCTCCATAAGGTTTTCTATGGAATCAACTACACTCCTCAAAAGGCTATGTACGACGTCCAGGCGCATTTTTTCTTTGTGTGATTATTTTACTAACGTTCTAGCTTTCCGAGTTGCGGAGCCAATCTCCGAGATGTCACTCTGGACATTGCTTTGCTATCTCAACTAACCGACAGGATTCGAATATATAGTACTGACTGTAGACAAGCCGAGCTGGTTCTGAGTGCCATCAAGAATCTCGGAGTTGACATGAAGGTGACGCTTGGCATATGGGTAGGTTCCTCACTTCATGTGACTCTGCGGCAGCTCAGTGACTTGCGGGAGCTCCTCAGGAGATACCCGAGTGATCAGATCGAGGCCATTCTAGTGGGCAACGAGGCGATGTACCGTAACGAGCTCAGCGAGGATGATTTGCTTGCCTACATTGATCATGTTCGAGGTTTCCTACAGTCGAAGAACATCACTCATATCAAGGTGGGAACCAGTGAGATCGGCAGCAAGTGGACTACTGCGCTTATTGACCATGTGGACTTGCTTGCTGCCAATATCCATCCTTTCTTTGGTGGAGTGCATGTGAATGAGTCGACCAAGTGGACCTATGACTTCCTGTTGAACCAGATGGCCGGCGGTGGACCCCTCAAGTCCAACGTTACGTATCTGATTTCTGAGGTAGGATGGCCCAGTGACGGCGGATCTGTTCAAGGAGCCCATGCAGGCGTGGAGGAGTTGCAGATGTTCCTCAACGACTGGGTGTGCCACAACATTGACAGCACCATTGGATGGTACTGGTTTGAAGCGTTTGATCAGCCTTGGAAGGCCGAGATGTTCAACGAGAAGTTCGAGGAACACTGGGGGTTGTTTACAGACAAGAGGATGCTAAAGGATATTGCCATTCCGACGTGTGTGAAACCGATTGATGCTGACGACAAGGATGACGACGAGGATATGGACTAAAAGGGGGTAATAATACAATTATATAGGACTTGCTGCTATGCTATTAAATAAATTTTCATCCGGTGGTTTTGGGCTTGGTTTGGGCGTTTAGTTGATGGATTCACGCTTTGACGATACAAAACCGAAATTCCAGCTTTTTTTCACCTTCATACACAAAACCCACTTCCGGATTACCAAGCAGCCAGAATTCCGCACCGTTTTTGGCAAAGCACAAATGGCTGGAAGAAGATAAAAGCCCATCATACAATCTCTGCGCGTATTGATCATGTGACACGCAAAGTTCGCTTTATGGCAACATTAGTTAGTTTTTAGCTGTAGCATAGCTGTAGAGTTTGGCAAGATTCCAGAGCCAGAAGATTGCAAACGAAGAAAATGAAAGTGTAATGTTAAGAACCACCCATAAGTCAGTGTATCTGTCGTTTATCAGAGTCTGAATTCTATCCGGAGGGTTGAGTTGAAGAATAGTTAGAATGACAATGGCCAGGTAGTAAGAGACCACTAGAAGCCTAGAGAATATGGACCGAGGTAGTTTGAATCCCAGAAGCCAATTCCATAAAAAGACCATTACAAATGTTTGAAGACGTAGTTCATCTTTGGCAAGTAATGGGTATAAGCTGAAAGTAGCCATGTTGTTGATCCAAATGACTAGGGCTCCTTCGTCGTAATTAGTACTGCACAGCAGCAAAGTTGTAGGCATCAAAGGCAGCAGGACTGATTTTTCATGAACTTGGAAGGAAAACAAGAAAAATGCCCATGCACTGGCCGAGAATGCCCAAGGAAGAAGCTGCTTTTTGGGGTGAAGTCCCGTAATGAGCATGACTGGCAAAACAGCCACGAGAGTAGTAGCCAGACTGATCAAACTCAATTCAGATGCCGTGAAAAGAGTCTTCAGCTTGATAAACGTATTGGCAGTACACCACAAATTGGCCACTTTGTCTTCCCAGAGTCCTCTGGCCAATGGAAACACTCTGATTCCAATCTGCTTGATCTGTTCCAGGCCCCCGTATAGAACAAAAGGAGCCAAAGAAGCTGCAAAAGACAGCACAACGACAATTGCAACATTGACGAATCTGGTGATAGATATCGAAGGTATGAAGCAAGATCCAAGTATATATGCGAATATAGCAGGAGAATAGTACAGGGCCATCTGCTTGAATAGCAACGACGACACGAACAATACCGACCCAAGGTAGTAATTGTCGTAGCATAAGTTGACGATCGAAAGAAGAGCAAGACCCAGCATAATGGAATTGTACTGAAAATGGCCGTGATCAATGAGGATCAAAGCAGGTTGAAACAGAATGGCAGCCCCAGCAACCGACTGATAAATGGGGGCTATCTTGTAATGTTTGCCCCACCAGCGTACAAACCAGATGACAGCCGGTACATAAGTGACTAGCTCGCTGAAAATAGCAGTAAATCGCATGTACGCCTTGAGATCAGGGGATTCCAGGCCTCGGGACTCGTACAGCTCGAACCAGGAGGAATTCCACCAGGAGCCGATTTTTCCCAGAATATACGAGTGCAGAGCAGTCAGCGGAGGATAGTCTAAGCCCCACCATTGCAGATCATAGAAGTACCACTGTGTTATGGGGAGTTTGGTGGTGATTTCCATCCAATGTCTCTGAGCCTCGAAATCACCGAACATAGGCGGTATTGAGAGCCCTGAGAAGCCACCGAGACCCACAGCAGCACGGATTATGATTGCAAACAGCACGATGATGTACCTGGAGAGCCATTGGGTAGCAGCAGGGCGGAATGGCGACAGGAAGTCGGTCAAAGGGGAGTCGGAGAGGAGTAAGTCTGGGGAATTTGTCGTGTGAAGGAGGTGTTTAGAGGTAGAAGGCGAGGAGGGCTGTTTCTGGGGTTTCTTTTGTTTCTTGTTTTTTTTCTGGGCTGAGCCGGGCGGCATGGTGGGGGTGGGGGAGCGTGGAGCAGTAGAAAGCGTGGTGATAGAGAGTGGTGGAGGAGAGAGAGGTGGAGAGAATAGATGGAGAAAGAGATGAATGGTAGGATGAATTGTAGGAGATAAAAGAATCCTAGGAAGATTGTAGTACTGAAAACACAATGCAATCGTTTAAATATCATTACGTAATCTAATCCACCCCATTGTTTCTGCTTAGTTCCTACGTGCCTATGCTATATTCCCTATCCTTTCTACCTTACTGCCTAACACGTAAAACGTACCTATTCACCTGCTCTCCCCAGATAATCAAGCACAATTACCGAATCCAGCTAATTTCCAAATTCCCTTTTCTCCCAAGCGATTCTCCCACGATTCTCCCTTCTCCCCACTGATACCCGCTATTTTGCTCGGTTCTTCCAGACTGGGTAATTTGTAGACCGCTCAAACACATGCACATTGGTTTTCAATATCATCATCGATCTGCAAGCCCTTTAGCAAACAAACCCCCCCAACTAACAGGAACAAAACAACCAACAAGCTCGAATCACCGTACTTAGGACCGGAGCGGCAAGTGTGTGGACATTTTGACATTGGAATCGACCCAAGCAAAGTGCGTCATCTTGCATGCATCTTTGAATTGAACACAACCAAACCAAACCTTGACCGCGTCGAATCTAGCCGCTATGAATAACGTGGGGTCCTCGTACTCGGAATCTCAGCACTATGTGGATAATGCAGGCAACGACGAGGAGGAATATGAGGCTGACCGATATGCTGCTGAGGGCCAGCCGGAGGAAGACGAAGACGACGAAGAGGAGGAGCAGGAGCCCGATGACGGCGTAAATGGCATCCAGGACGCCGGCGACATGGGCGAAATGGACGCCTTTAGCAACGTGGCTCGGGGATTGACCGGACATCACCGCGATCAGCTGATGCAGTACTGGCAGGACACAATCAATAATATAGAGCATGAAGATCACAAGTTTAAGGTCCATCAGCTGCCTCTGGCGCGAATAAAAAAGGTCATGAAGGCCGACGAGGACGTCAAGATGATTAGTGCCGAGGCGCCTATTCTGTTTGCCAAGGGCTGCGATATATTTATCACCGAGCTGACGATGAGAGCATGGATCCACGCCGAGGAGAACAAGCGACGAACATTACAGCGTTCAGACATTGCTAGTGCGCTGCAGAAGAGCGACATGTTTGATTTCCTCATAGATATTGTTCCTCGTGAGGAGGCTGTTCAGAAGAACCGAGGCAGCCACTCGATGCCCGATCAATCTACGTCGTACGTGCCAGAATACGCTGATCAGGACCAGCCGCAATTCAAGCAGGAGCAGCATAACGATTCTTATGACGATGGAGAGTCCAAAGCAAACGCCAGTCCGACCCAAGCTCATGGTGAGGGTTATTACCAGCCTCCATATGGAGAATGGGAAGGCTATAGAAATTATTGAAAGCAGTGGAGGACCAAAAAAAAACAATCTAATCACCGGGCTTACGGTCTGACATGTATACTATTTATGGGAGACGCGTCTCTTTTTGTATCGAGTATTTTTATTGAATGTAATTTTTATTAGTGAGGGGGGAAGGAGTAGGAGAGAAGAGGTGGTATAAGGTACACAAGAGTATGGAAGGCATTGTAAGGTATTGCGATATTAGAGGATATGGTAATACTTCTTGGATACGATTCTTGGTTAAGATTCTTGGATAAGACTTCTTGGACATTCAATTGTACTTGAAGATAACTACTTCTCTGTACTATTATTCTCTATTATTCTCTACTACTCTGCCCTCGCTCTTCGTTACTCTACGTCATACTACCGGTATCTCACCGTTGCCCGGACAACCATTATCGGAAAATTTCCACGCACAACCCCTAGCCAGATATTAGCCTCAAAAACCCCGTAATTAACTATTCAAACTAATTGCATAATTAAACTAATATTCCCTTCAAAATCCATCTTATTTCCCTGAACTATTTCTATTCGCCAGTCCGTGCACCGCCAATCTCGCTTCGTATTTCGGAAATACCGTCCGCCGCACCGCAAAAAAATTTAAATTATATAAACATCTTTTACCAGCAATTTTATACAATAAACGACGCCAAACCATGGCCTCAGATAAACCAGCTCCTCCTCAATATCCGTAAGTACCACCACAGACAAACCAGCAGGCCAAACCTGCATTTTCCCCTACCTATGACTCACACTCTAGCTTCTGGTATGGAGGCCTTGCTTCCATGGTCGCAGGGTCCTGCACGCACCCGTTAGACTTGGCCAAGGTGCGAATGCAAACGGCCGAGAAGGCCGGAAGTAACATGTTTTCTACGCTGATAAACGTCGTTAGATACGAAGGCTTTTTCGCCATGTACAGTGGACTCAGTGCCAGTTTATTGCGACAGGCTACATATAGCACGACCCGATTCGGCGTGTACGAATATCTCAAGGAGAAACTCAGCAAAAAGGGCGAAACGCCGCCGTTCCATGTCTTGCTTCCTCTGTCTATGTTTTCTGGGTTTTGTGGTGGAATTGTTGGAAATCCCTCAGATATCGTCAACATTCGAATGCAGAACGATCGCTCGTTACCGGCGGACCAGCGACGAAACTACCGAAATGCAATCGATGGGCTGATTCGAATCACACGAAGTGAGGGCCCAGTGGCGCTTTTTCGAGGTTTGGGCCCCAATTGCGTCCGAGGAGTCCTCATGACTGCCTCTCAGGTGGTGACTTACGACATGTTCAAAGGGGTTCTGGTCAACCAGGTTGGGATGGATAGCAAGAGCAAAACTACACATTTCTCAGCGTCTTTATTAGCTGGCTTAGTTGCTACTACGGTGTGTTCGCCGGCAGATGTCGTCAAGACTCGGATCATGCACAGCCAGAATCGACAGGGAGGAGCACTGACGGTTCTTGCCGACGCAGTCAAGTCAGAAGGAGTGGGGTTTGCATTTAGAGGCTGGCTGCCATCGTTTGTGCGGCTGGGGCCTCAGACAATTATTACGTTTGTGGTGCTGGAGCAGCTGAAGAAGTGGAAAGTAGGCATGGGGTCGGTGGGTGTGCATAGCGGACAGAGAGCGGGGGTTAATTGATGGGGGATCGGGCGATGCTATATATCGAGGGTGATATTGTGATCTTGTGATATTGTGATCTTGTGATCTTGTGATATTGTGATGTTGAGGTTGATATTGATCTGTTGATGTTGATGTTGATATTGATGTGATCTATTGATGTTAATGTTAATCTTTATCTACAATATCATATCACTTAGCTGTATGCACAGCACTGAATAGAATCTTGGTAATAAACTACGATATCTGATAAGCTCAATCTGATAATCTGAATTGATAATTGAATTGATAAAATATCTGATATAAATCCAATATAATATTTGAATCAATATAAATCAGAATCAATATTCAATAAAACTATCACTACTTACTATTCCCTACTCCCTCACTGCTCCACGTTCTGAGCATAGAAGAAGTTCACAGCTACTGGAGTCAACTTGTACTTGGCTGCATACTCCTTGAGCCCAGAACCAGGCACTCCTGTGCCCCAATTGGCTCGCTGCTCTCCAATAGCCTTAGGACTGAGCCCAGGAGTCTCCTTGAGCAGAACAAACACATATCGGTGCTTACCGGTCTTTGGAGGAGGCCCAGGGCCCATATAAGGCACCAGATCCACCGTCTTGGAGTAATCAATGGCAGTCACCTCTCCACCGGAGGTCTTGGGCTTGATTCCAGTGGTGATATAATGGCAGTATTCGGACCATTTCTTGTCTCCTCGAGTAGGAGCATCGGGATCAGTGACGGCCAGAGTGTAGCTGTCGGAAGGATCGGACTCAGATAACGTGAGATGGACGTCGGGACGGTCCTGGGTGTCGTCGACCTTGAGGGTATTTCCAAGGGTGACCTCTTTGTCTTTTCCGTACGAGACGGTGATGAGGCCTTTAGTTTGGAATTGGGGGAGGACTAGAGTTAGGGGGGATAGCTAGGAAGAGGTGGAGAGAGGGAGCTAGAGAGAGTAGTGATATAACATCCAAGATTAAGACTCATCCAAGACTCATCTAGAGTCATCTAACACTCCCCTAATGCCCTCCTAACTCTCTCATCATCCTTATTTCTCTTCTTCTTCACCTACCGTCCGGAAAAACCTCGCTCTTCTTCAACGCCTCCGTGATATTGGAAGCAATAGTAACCTGCCGTTAGCTGCCATCCATGGCTGCCATAGCTCTCCTGGCTCTCTCCCTAGCTCTTCCCTCTCTTTACCTACCAAAGGCATTCTTCTTATTTGCAATCCAACTGGACGTACGATTCTCGGACTCAGTACTGCGCGGCAAATGAACAAAATCGTGTATAATGCTGCTCAAACCTTGCAATGGTAACAAGCAATCTTGATAACCGGGCCTTATAAATACAAAGCCCAAACGGGAAGGTAGTGCCAAAACCCCATGTTCAAGCCGTCCCAAGCCCGCCGCTACCTGACGCCGCCGGCCGCTATTTCTTCTCTAAGAGGCCATGTTTTTCCCGTTACTTGGGTCGATTGGAATGCTCTTTGGCTCGCTTCAGGCGATGAGGCCGGCTGGATCTTCCTATGGTCTGTGGCTACCAGACGACCGTTTGCCATATTCAAGCCCCATACAAAGGCAATTATAAAGGTACAATGGATAAAACTACAGGGAGATGATCGGACGTTTCTCATGACGCATGCAAGGGATAATAAGCTGCATTTGTTCCAGATCAATGCCTCCGAGACCTATACGGACTCTCCACTTCCTACACAAACGAGTGATCCCGCACTTTACAAGCGTCCTTGGATGGTCCATTCTCAGGACGTTAATACGCTGAATTTCTGTGCGTTTGTAGTTTTCGGTTCGCATGTCGCAGTGCCTAATACGCTCAGTTCACAAAAGGTCGACGTATATCGGCTATTTCCCGACTTTGTGCGTCTTTTCAACGGAATTGAGGCTGTTACCGTCAGCTCCGATGACCGAAAAACCGGCATTGTCATGGCCCTCGTTCTCACGGCGAACCGGCTGGTCGTTGGCTACGAGTCTGGAGAAGTAGCCTTCTTCGACCTCTCCAGCCCAGGCACAGCGACTTTGGTCAATCTTTCCAAACCGCATACTCAGCCTGTGCTTTCCTTGTGTTTGAATCCTGCTTCTGATACCGTTATTTCGACTGCTGCAGACCGATTCATCGTCAAGCATGATCTTTCCAATGGTACTGAGATAGACAAGCTGGACTGCGGCCATTCAGGACTGGGCCATGTAACAATTCGTTCAGATACCAAGATTCTTGCTACGTCAGGATGGGATGGACATGTGAGGATCTTTGACTACGAGTCATTGGGTTATCTTTCTGCGTTTCAGGCTAGTAAGGTAGGCGTAAACTGCAACTCGTTCTCAAGGCTGGATCTCCGGCAGACGGGCGCTGTAGAGGAGACATCCACAGACGCTCTAACGGAAAAGTCCACAGACGCACTCGCCGAATCCTCCTCCCTCGAAAAACGAATCCTCCAGAAAACTACCACCGCCCACTGGCTCGCCGTGGGCACAAAAGACGGGCTCGTCAAACTGTATGATATTTATTAAAATGGCCCTGAACGGCTCCAATACTGTACATGATCAAAGAATAATTACTAGCTTGCAGACGGATTCAGAGCGTGGAATTTCTCAAGCTGCTCGGTAATGTATTCCATCTTGGTCTCAAGATCCTTGTCTTTGTCGTTTATTGTCGATTTCATGCCCTGCAGAACCTCGTTGACCTTGTCAAACCTCCGTTTCTGCGCCGTCTCTGATTCCTTATGCAGACGATTAAGATGCTCCTGTTGAGAATGCTGGTCCCGCAGCTTCTGCTCCAGAGCCGTCATTTTCAATGCCTGAGATGCCTTGTCCCTTGATATTTTATCAAGCTGCTGCTTGATTTCCTCAACAGACTTTTCATTGTTAGACCGGAGCTGAGACGTGCTTTTGGACAGCACCTTATAACAGACCTCCAGCCTTGTTTTTTCCTGCTCGGCCGCAGCCAGCTCGTCAGCCATATGCTCTTTATCGCTCTCCAGATTCCCCTTCTTTTCTAAGACAAGTTTCAATGCATTTTCTCGGTCGCCCAGCTCGGACTGAAGATTGGAGATCCGGCGCTCTCGTTTGTCCATTAGCGAATTGAGCATGACGACCTGGTGCTTCTGCAGCCCCAGCTGATTCTCCAGGATATCGATTCGTTTACGCAGCGCCTCCTTCTCCTTGAGCTCATCTGAAAGCACCTCTGTGACCTCTGTGAGTTTTCGTCTCAGCCCATCAATGGTGTTATTAAGATTAATAATGACTCTTGATGACCCCGTCGAGGCCAACGACGTCGCCGATGGCATGCCATTATGCATGATTGTATGCTGCACAACTCTGGACCCGGAACTCTTCATTCTTTTCATCTCAGGTAGACCCTGGAGGATTTGTTCTAGTTTGTTGACAGCTTGGTTTTCCCTGGCTATTTCTTCTCTCAGCGTGCGCAATTTCTCCTCCTCGCTAACTGTTTCACTGGACACAACCTGCTCTTGACCTGTGCGCTGATATACAACTGATATATTTGACGACGACGATGTTTCTGCACTGTGCTGTGGTTTTAAGTCGTTATTTCGACCTGAAACGGCCCGGATCAGCTTTGGATAGCCCTGAGACGAAGATTCCTTGACATTGGCTGCGACTGGGTACAAGGAGCCATTCACAGATACACTGGACGCTCGGGCTGAGAACGATTGTCTAGAATCCCGCAGATCAGGCGTCATTTCAGGCGTCGTTGTGCTGGTCTCATCGGACCACGACGACATATAATTGTCAGCATCCGGGGATAAGCCCAGGTAGTTTGGGCCCTGGCGTACCATTGTGATAGTAGCAGCTCAGCGACTCTGGCTGTGTGTTTTGGTGGTGTCCAGGCTAACTTTGCTCGAAATACGCTATGTTTATGGCCGGTGATTTAATGCCGATTCAGGGGAAGCTAAGCAAAAACAAGGTGGAAAATCCTGGGCAGTCCAGACAACTTTAAAAATCAAACGCGCCAAAATGCACTTCAACGTCTTCAAGGGCCGGTGGACGGTGGTCTTGTACTGTGGCCGGGCCTGGTATAAAAAAAGAACCAGAAATATGCCCGTTTGCGGCACCATAAACGCGACGCCGACAACACTTCAATATCTAAGTCTATGAACAAACTACGAGCCCATGCCGAACTGCTTCATGAGGTTCTGCATGCCCTGCTGCCCGCCCATCATGTTCATCATCTGGCTCATGTCTGGCATGCCTCCGCCTTGGCCTCCTAGCATGCCGGCCAGCTGGCTCATGTCCGGCATGCCACCGTTGCCTCCTCCCATCATCTGGGCCATGCGACGCTGGGCTGCGGCCATCTGGGGGTTATTTCGGGCTCCTCCTTGCTGGGCTTGCTGCATACGCTGCATCAGTCCTCCCTTTCCACCGACCTTCTTGGCCATGGCAGCCATCATCTTCTGCTGGCTGAGGATCTCCTCGACATCTCGCACAGACGTTCCTGAGCCTCGGGCGACTCGTACTATTCGACTGGGCTCCTCTCTGAAACAGTTGCCGTCAGAATCCAGCTCCTTCTCCGTCATGGAGTCCATAATATATACCACCGCTTTGAACTTCTTCTGGCTGTCGTCACCACTGAGCTGATCGGCATACTGGCCCATGCCGGGAATCATGCTTGCTATTTTCGATAAGGGACCCAGTTTCATCATGTTGTTCATCTGATCTCGCAGATCCCGCATGGTGAATATTCCTTCTTGTATATGCTTCATGGTGGCCTTTTGATCCAGCTTGAGACTCTGTACATGCTCCATAAAACCCTGCAAATCACCAATTCCCAGCAACTTGGAAATGAACTGCTGAGGCGAAAATGTCTCCAAGTCGTGAATGTGTTCTCCAGTTCCAATGAATACAATGGGGGTGTTTGTAGCTGCCACGGCCGATATAGCACCACCACCCTTGGCATGACCGTCCATTTTTGTCAGTATTATAGCACCGAAATTCGACGAGTCCTTGAATGCTCGTGACTGAGACTCAGCTGCCTGTCCAATAGAAGCGTCCAGAACCATTATGGTCTGATCAGGCTTGACGGACTGGCCGATCTGGACCATTTCAGCAAATAAATCCGCCTCCTGACGATGCCTTCCAGACGTATCTACAATTATTATGTCGAACTTCTCCTTCTTGAACTTATCCACACCTTCTTTTGCGATTTTGACGGGATCCGGCTCCGTATAGCTGCCGTAGTATGGGATCTTGGCCTTGGTAGCATTCTGCTTCAGCTGGTCAAAAGCACCTGCTCTAAAGGTATCAGCGCATACCAGGCCGACTTTGAAGCCTCTACGTTGGTAATAAACGGCCAATTTCGTGCACGAGGTGGTTTTTCCTGCTCCTTGCAGACCGACAAACATGATGATATTGCATCTTCCTTTTTTCGGCTTAAAAGGCTCCTCATGGCCGTCCACAAGTGCACACAGCTCGTCAAAGACCGTCTTCTGAATCAGGCGCTTCTTGTTGGCGTCATTTGTCTGATCGTCCAGATCAACCTTGGACTTGATTCGTTTCCTCAGATCACTAACCAGCCGGACATTGACGTCAGACTCCAGTAATGCAGTACATATCTCCTTGAGCAGGCCGTCGAGCACCTGCTCATCGACCACGGACGAGCGTGTGAGATCCCCGAGGGCGCTGTTGATTTTGCGGCCGAGATCTGCTAATACCATGGTGAGGTGGAAAAGTGGGATGCTGGGAAACGTAAAAGAGGTTAAGAAGAGAGCCTGGAAAACTAAGTGGAAAAACGTCAAACTAACCAAAACTAAGTGGAAAATAACGTAAAACTAAGCGCAAAACAGTGTAAGAAAACTAAGTGGAAAACAGAAAACAGTGCAAGAAAATAACGTAAATTTAAGTGCAAAACAGAAAACAGTAAGAAAAGAACGTAACTAAGTGGAAAATAACGGCTCGAAATCCCAACTAAAGCTTAAATCAAAACCAAGGGAAAATCAACACCAAGCTAAAACTAGTGGAAAACACTGCACAAAACTCAAGAAACCCACGCTTTTTTCCAGCTGGCCTCGCCATGCTCCAGTTTCTCACCATCTACAACCCGGACCTGGAGACCTCCGAGGAACGAGTCGCAGACCAGGTTATATTCTATTACTCCAAGGAGCAGATCGGGCTCGATGAGAAGCTAAGGCATATTGGCCTCGTCCAAGGGGTCGTGGAGCTGCTCAAGGGATTCTCCAGTGGTCAACCGTTGACTCATCTTGATACCACGAAGTCACGAATCGTCGCTTGTAGGCTCGAAGACGACCAGAATTGGTGGATAGCTGCCAGTGTTGAGCTGCCTGCTTCGAGACTCGATTCCGAGCTAGCACCACCAAAACTACTTATTTCTCAACTGAAATCCGCCTACTACCGATGGAGACTGCATCACGGTACTCTAGAACAGTACTTCAGACGTGTATCTCGGCCGGATCTCGAGGCAAAGGTCGCCTGGTGGTGGAACGTCTTCTGTGAGAACTGGAACACCAACCTGAATGGATATGGCGTCAGAGAGTTGTATTCGGAAAAGGTGCTTATGGCAAGAGGCAAACTACAGGATCCTACTCTAGATGCTATCAAGTCGGTGGTTGGAAAGGAGCCTGGCATTGTAGATACTCTGATACTGCTGGAAGGTGCCGACAGAGTCGAATACGATGGGTGTATATGGACTGGGACTGGGAATATGACTTCCAAGTCGGTAGCTGATCTAGTTAACTGGATTTTTGAATGCTGCTCTTGTCAACACGACAAAGCTATCGCGTGTTTGGAGCCTTCTGGCTATGTCCATCATCTGAAGAAGTCCCGAATCTCCGACAATTCCAAGTTAAACTTGCATGAAACCGGCTCTGATGTCATGCCGATCATCAAAGATGCATTCTACTCGTTTTCCAACGCAAGCCATGCTGCTTTCAACCAGGTCGTTGAACTTGGCTCTAAGATGTCTCTGAAATCACTGACTGGGTCATCAGCAGCGGAAACAAAAAGCGACCTGGAAGATTCAGCACCTTCGAATGATCTTACGGAATCACACTTTCTTGTCGGTCTAACTGGCGATCTTAGTGAAGGTGCAGGCAGTGAGACTGTCGATGAAACTACGGATGAAACTGAATCTGACGATCAAGATACCTCTCCCGAAAAAATCACCACCAAACAACTCTATTTAAGCTTCAAAAGCAACCCAAGCATCTACGACACGTTTAATATTGTACTATATGAGCGAAAACCCTTCATATTCGCTGTCATCTACGAAAAAGACACCCCCGCATTGGCCGACGCATCTTACTACAACGCATTACATCTACGACTTGCATCACTCTCAGAGCCTATATTTGGCGACTTGAACACCTCGGCTTCTTCCTACATGGAAAAATCGCATTCTTTCTACTATCTGGTTGTTGATCCTACCAATGATCTCATACAGTCATCAATACCGCTAATTCCAGCACCAATTCAGGACAGCGACGATCGTTCTTCGGATATTTCCACAGTTGAACGTCAGCAAATCATACAGCTACATCTAGCTGTGTATGACCTGGCCAGCGTATGTTTTGAAAAGGAAGACGAGAAATTCATCAGAACAGCGACCAACTGGTGGGTTTACTGGACCAGGCTCAGAGACAACAGGATCATTGTATTTGCACGCAAATGGTCCAGCAATGCCAAACCGCATACTTCCAGCAATACTCTGATTGGAACGCTTGGTACTGATGGAAAAGCGTGGTTAGAAGGAGTGAAGAATGAGACTGTATAAAAACACAAGTAAGTTCATTAAATACAGGCATAAAGTTACACCGACTCCACTGCGCTGGGCCGATATTTTTTTAGAAGCGCTTCGGCGCTAGATTTGCTACTAGGGTCGTTCTGATAGAGATGCTCTAGAAGTTGTAAACAGTACTCCTTGACGGGAGGCTTGAACATGATGCAGTATCTCAACGACATGAAGCCCAACTGAGATCGATCTGGATCCACACATAAGCTGCGTATTTTCCAAATTAAAGTCTTGTTAAGCTCTGGAAGATCGGAAAGAAGACGTACCCATCCTTTGCTGTCGCCCTTGTCTACCAAAGGGACTATCTGATCCAACAGTTTCTCAGCCCATTCAAAGTACACCGATCCTTTTTCTTTTTTGATTTCTTTATTATCCATCTGTTCAGCAAACCACTCTTCCGTCAGCCACGTGACTATGATCTCCAGTCTCTCTCTAAAGTTCTCCATGACATAGTTAAATATGCGATTCCGTATGACATCCACCAGAGGACTCTCGCGACACATGCCTCTTGTTACCATTCTGGATGCCATTAATATCCAGGTGTTGGAATTCCATTCGGAAATAGCCACCCGGTTAATGCCCTTATTGGCCATTGCAGCTCCTGAAGATACCAAGCTAGATGCTACTCCGCTGTATGATATCAAGCGATCCACTACTTTGCCAACTTGCTTGACTCGCTCATTATCAGTTAACGCCGGAGGAGGATCCAAAGAAAAGCTAGATGCAGGTAGTAATATGTTGTCATTATTGTCATCTAGATCGTCAAAGCCATCGACTATGGGTCCTCCAGCTGATTCGATTTGTTCGTAGTTTTCACCAAGGTCTTCACCGTAGCTCTCCACAGGGAAATAAGTGCTTTGAGATGCCTGCACTGATGGAGCTTGTTCAACGAGATTCTTGTATCTTTGAGTAACAATGTTGACAGAATTGTCCAGCAATTGTTGGTTGACACGGCCAAGACCAATCATAGCTATGTTGATTGCAATTTCACTGGGAAGCTCCTTTGCATCAAACGAGGCCAATTGATCGTCCGAACGAAGCAAATTAAACAGAGACGTGTAAGAAGAGGGGCCAGCCGGCAAAGTAGTCGAGGTATTAGGAGGGAAAAGAGTTTCACCGAGCTTGACTCGCTTCGAGGACGGAGTTTCATCCTGAGAACGATTCATTCGCTTTCTAAGGCGCTCAGAAGCTCTGACCTGGCTCATGGTACTGAGATATTTCTTGATTTGACTCTGATATCTTGGAGCGATCTCATTCTCCAGTATGCTGTCAAGGAACAAGTGCAGACTCTTGTCAACAAACTTGTACTCCAGGTCCATTCTGGAGTCCGAAGCAGCATAAGAGACCTTCTTGGTCGACGAGTCGAAATAGAGCACGCTGCGGACTATTTTGACAACAAGGCTGGGTCGGGTACGAACAAGTGGGCTCAATGCATTAATTGTCGCAGTGATTCTCGGGGCAAGAATAGTTTCTTCAGAGAATACGTTTAACAGGCGATCCAGGAGACCGACTGCTTCTGCTTCTAAGGTAGAATTGATCAAAGGATGGCCGTCGGGGACGTTGGATAGCGATATGTACTGAGAAGACTCCTGGGAGCCGTAAGTCTGGCAGGCTATCACCTGCTGAGCAAACTTGATGCAGGCAATCTCAGTGCTGAAATTGACGTGCTCGTTGTTCCAGATGCGCAGGATTTTGGCCTTGAGTTCCTGGGCCTGCTGCCATACTTTGACTTCATGGTCATTGATTGCAACAAATCGGAACAAGAGACAGTATAGGGTGGCCGAGCAGGAGATGATATTCTTCAAAACATACCAATCGTCGTCCTTCTCGAGCATTCTAACAATGGGTTCCAAGCACACGGCGGCCAGAGCGCCCTTGACGTCGACAGAGATGGCGGTTGACGCAAAGGCACTGAGCAGAAACTGCGAGCACCATTGACGCACCCTCAGGTCGGCGCGGTCCGTGAACGGCAGAATGCTGCGAACTATCTGCGGGTACTGCTGCGGATCGTCCTCAGCCAGCTGCTGGACGAGCTTCAGCTGATCGAGCTCGCTGCCTTGATCAGCCATGGAGTAGTGCGAGGTGAACGAAAAAGTGTGAAGTTGGGTGGAGAAAGCGCGAAAGCAGTGGGAGAAGGCGGGAGGCTGGAGAAAATAGTGGGAGACACGAATTGAATTGATGGAAAACATCGCTAAATCGTTGGAAAACATCGTTAAATTTTTGGAAAACACTACAAATTTTTGGAAAACATCACTAAACTATTGCAAAACATCACAAAACAGTTGGAAAACACCACAAAACACCACGAAAAGCTGCAACACCACCACCAAACGTGCAACCACCACCACCACCACCACCCGTCGTTCAACACACCATGCACAATGCCTGACAAACCGCCCAGCCTCCAGCTACTCAACAGCCAGTCCGAGACGGCCCTGTCCCAGAAATCCATCCTCAGACAGCTCCTGGAAGAAGTGCTCTACACGGCCGAATTGCCTCTGGGCGACGTGCCGACCTGTATCAAGCTCCTACAGGCGATAATTCGCGGAGCTTTGGCGCCTGCACTACAAGATAAGAACGAGTACGGTAAGTAACACTGATATTTTTATATCTACCCTATTATTATTATTATTCACCCTAACGCCAGACTCTCCCATGCTCATAGACTCCTTCAGAGCCATCACCAAGACTATAGATCAATGCCCGGCTATTGTGAACTCCTCGATATCTGCCAACTCCTCAATAACTTCTGGAACCTCTCTGCATCATCATTTGGCCACTCACTGCATTCCTTTCATAATATCGGCCGATTCTGACGTCGCAAATCATGCTTCTGCTGCCATCTCCGCTCTCTGGCCTGCTTTAACCAACGAACCAAGATATTGGCCTCGTCTCGTGGAATTCGGCTCCTTCTGGAACGATTTCTTCACTGAGATTATTAACATATTGGAAGACGGTTCTGAAAAACTCGACTCTGCTATAAGTTTACCCTCTGTTCAGGTAGCTGGTCGAGACGGCTTGTCGTATAGTTATGAGCCTGCTCAGATCATCGAGCTCTCAATTGCTCTGGTATCGACGTTTTTACAAGGAAAATCGCATTTAACTACACATCTTATCATGACCTCAAGGCAGCATAATCTCCTGGTACTTATTATGAAGCTTGTTTGTGGCTTTTTACCTTTCAAATCCGGCTCTAAGTCTATTCTCGTCAAGTATATTCAAACATGCAGCCTGGCCGCAAAAGTTCTGGAAGATCATCAATCGGAATGGTACCACATGGGCATCAAATGGCTCAGCTGTATCATCTCAAGCAATACCGTCGTTGAGCCTGACTCTCCATTGGATCTGGCCACTGCTGATTTCCTCCTGACTCTCTGCATACATACTCTTTCGGCAAAAACCAACATCGATATTTATATACCTACTTCTCTCAGGCATGATTTGGAGACGTGGGTGAAAAACGACTCCAATACCAGTTTGGATAAACAAGACTCCAATACCGGTCTTGCTTCAACCTATTTATTCAGAGCACCTAATACTCAGCACGAATCTTTCGGCACAAGTGCTCTTGAGGAAAAGCGTAAGCATATCATAGAAATACGCAAAGGCAGCTACAGCGACATATTCAGCGACATTTCGTCTTCAATTCTGAATATTGACGATCTGTCCAACTTCCTTGACAACTTCGACACCCTAAGTGAAACAGTCAAGATTCAAGTGATACGGAAAATTGGTCTTGCTGCAAGTAGTACAGTGGAAATATCACACAGGACTGATAAATCCGACCTGAACGTCATGGAGTACCTATCAAACCGACAGCCCAACCCAGGCTACGACAAGGTATTCTCAAAAATCATTCGCTCTGACAGATTCCAACAAAATCTCAACATGCGCCTGGAAACTATCGATGCTCTTCAAAAGGTTCTTTCATATTTCCAACCAGATGCTCAGTTTAATCTGGATTCTCCCTCGGATATTGTTGTATGGATTATTGCATGTCTCAAGAGTACATCTCGAGAACTGAGAATTGCAGCCGGCCGGCTCCTTCCTTATTTCAAAGATGCAGGTGATAAATCTGCTAAGAATATTACTGAAATATTCAAGCTACTTTCATCTTTCAACTTTGATGTTGATACTTATCTGGTTGAATCTACAATAATGGCCTGGGATCAAGTAGGCAGAGTATGCACTGGAGAACAACTGAATTTCGTTCTTATGTCTTTGATTCGTATACTAGGATCTGAATCCTCGTTTAGAGCTTCAGTCGCGTTTTGTGAACTGCAACGTCTATCAAGAGCCAAGGGCCAGACATGTTGGCAGCTTTGCTCTTCTTTCTGGTCCACTATCAGTGTTATGGTGCTTAAAGAGATGCGCGATAGAAGTGTCATTCTTAAGAGATTCTCTCAGTTATTGAATATTCCTGAGTCTGAGTTTCTCAGTCGGACAGCACCCTTTACAGTGCCATATCTTGTTCTGGGTAAGCATAGCGATTCATTAGAGCTGGTTGCTGATTCCAGAGGTTTCAGCACCAAGAAATTATGTCTCGACTATACGCCGTCTATCATGGCCGTTCTTCTTATTCAAGAAGTGAATAATTCAGTGGACTTTGCCAAGGAGAGGTGGTACGATATTGATGCGGTATTCAAAGAAGTCGGGTTTTCAGAAGTACTCAATGCCAACGTCTTAGGACTCGTATTTGAACTTCTAAAGCTTGTTCAATCGATACCTCCAAATGAAGGACGTAAACAGCGTATTTTGTCGTCACTCAAGTACGCTTCGACAGTGAAATACGGACGCAAGAAGGGCGATCTCAGTGTTCTTTTCAACGAGAGCTTTGTGCTCCAATTGGTAACGCTCTTCTCTGAGACTATAAGAAATATTCGTGGCAGATCCTCAGATACTACGAAACTCCATGCTCTTGCTGGCATCTCGCTAATGATGGAAGTATCGGGTACGAATTTTGTCAATGCAGTGCCGCAGTTGTGCACTATATTGCAGGCTGCGTTAGACATTGAAGATCTTCAGGAATACTCAATGAAAGTCTGGAAAGTTATGATAGAGCTTCTGGGTGGCAGTAGATGGATAAATATCGCAGACTTGACATTTTCTGTAGTCATACAGAAGTGGGAAGAGCTAGTTCCAGCTGCCAAAGAAGTAGCTCGTGAAATGGTTACAAATATGGTGGTCATGAATACGGATACGATAAGAACGCGAATGCTGCTGCATGGACTGCCATCTTTTCGCTCTTTAGATTCATTTAACTTCGTACAGAAAGTGCTGGATCAGAGCGCACCAAAGAAACAGTCTTTAGCAGTTTTGAGCGATCTCCTGGCTCGAAGCGATGATGAAAATGTCTATGTTGTTCGCCAAACACTCGAAGAGCTGAGACATTTTTTGCTAGTGGAGCAGAAGACTGTCAAAGAAGCATTGAATGACACCAACGGCTTGGCTCTGATCAAAGAGCTTATGAGAACCTTTCTTTCGAGAGCTCGCAAATTCAAGAACAGCAATCTTGGAATTTCTCTTTTATGCACACAATGTATTGGCCTGGTCGGAGCAGTCGATCATCATGTGGTAGATATCACCAACAAGGACGATACTCTGATTGTGGTGAATAATTTCAACGGAGCCAAGGAAAGTATTGAGTTTGTAACGTCTCTACTTCTCAAGTTTTTGGTGAAAACTTTTAGGGCTTCTACGGATCCTAATCTTCAAATGTTTCTTGCTTTTGGAATTCAAGAGTTTCTGAAATTTTGTGGATATTCTACCAAGAATATTACGCAGGGCACTATTGCGGAGCATTGGACGCGATTTTCATATGACGACCGCGCAACTTTGTACCCATTGCTGTCCACTAAGTACAATGCTCCTCAGGCGTTACCATCGACGGTAACATATCCAGTCTTTGATAAGTCAATTCCTTATTCTGACTGGCTTCAGGCATTTACGTATGATCTCATGACACGAGTAACTGGTGCAAATGCAGTGAAAATATTCGGCCTATGCAGAAGGCTAGTGAGACAGAAGAAAACCTATCAGTCTATGCTGGAGTTCATGCTGCCATATATCACGCTTAATGTAGTAATTGGTGGAAATGACGTTGAACGCCAGAATATTTTGAATGAGATTCTTTATATTCTGAAAACGGAATCGACGCCTTCTTGTGACGTGAGCCAATTTCATAATTGTGTCTTTTCACTCATCGACTATTTCACGAAATGGACGCGAGCACGCAAACGATACAATCTCATTCAGCATCAAAAGACGTACCAAAGAAAACAGGCGAGCACGACGGCGAACATTCATGATGATGAAATTGGCATTGTCGAAGATTTGCAAGGCAAGATTTTTCCAGATTTACTGGCAACTCGGTCTTTTGAGTGCAAGTCATTCCCTCGAGCCATAATGTACTGGGAACGTGAAGCACATGATTCAAACTCAGAAACTGCGCGTGAAGAGCTGTTGAGAAAGTTTGAAAATATTTATTTTGAACTGGATGATTCGGATGCGCATGCTGGCATTTTGGCTCTGTTTCCTGAAACTTCCATTGAGATGCAGCTTCGGCAGTTTGAGAATACAGGGAGATGGGGTCAAGCTCTCGAATGCTATAATGCTATAATTGCCAAAAACAACACGTGGGATTTGCCTACACAGTCGAAGGCTATGTTCTGCTTGAAGGAAGACGGTCGTTATGATGATCTATTGACCAGGCTTGATGCAGCTGTTCAGAACCAGCAGCTAAACATGCCAGATGACTGGATAGCCATGGGAATTGAAGTATCGTGGCTTACAGGAAAGTGGAAGAGTTTGGAGTTATGGCTTTCTCGTTCAAATGCCGAGAGCTATGAGGTCGGCGTAGGCTATGCTCTGCTGGCTTTGAAACGGTGCAACCAGCGAGAACTGGAGTACTGGATATCCAATGCTCGAGCACGTATATCAGAAAGACTGAGCACCATGTCTGCTTCGTCTTTGGCACCGTATTCGGACAGCCTTGTTCAACTTCACGCATTGGCAGATTTGGAAAGCATTGCCCATTTGGTATTTGTAGACCAGAGTCCTGTACATTCTGATGTATCGTCGTTGCTAGACAGTCGAATGACTATGTGTGGCAATAATTATGCAACAAGACGCTACTTACTTGCACTGAGGCGATCTGCAATGTCGATATCTGCTTTGCCTTTCAAGGACCAAGAAGTAGCTCTGACCTGGCTCTATTCTGCTCGAGATGCTCGTAAACAGGGCAGGTATACTTTGGCATTTCAAAGCTGTCTTCAGGGAATGGTAATGAATGACTCGATAAATGAAAAAAGTCGATACGAATATGCGAAGCTTATATGGGATGATGGGGATCAACGAAGAGCCATTCAAACGGTAGAGCCTCACTTGGACAAGAATTTCGTAACGAAGGGCCAATTTGATGTGGAACGTAATGTTTCACACGATGAAGCAGTAAGAGCCTTAAAGTATACTCATTGGTTGGACTTGTCAGGTCAAATGGGAAGTGACTCTATCATTGCCAGGTACAAAGCCATCTGTCGCGTGGCTCCTGAATGGGAAAGCGCGTACTATTATCTGGCCAAATACTACAATAAGCTGGAAGATACACAAAATGCATTGCAGTATTCAATGAGAAATGCAGAATGTTTGGACGGACTATATGTGAAACTCATGGTTACAAACTATGCCAGATCATTACAAGTCGGCAGTAAGTTCATATTGGAGTCTCTTCCTAAGCTGATAACAGTCTGGCTCAACTTTGCGCAAACATGGGAACGCCCTGTTGGTGCTCCTGCAAAGGTTTCTACTGCGAATTCGTCCAGAAGAATGGAAGTTATTGTTCATATCAATAACTTTCTGAATAAGATGATTGGAAAGATACCAACCTATGTATTTTACATGGCACTTCCTCAATTGTTGTCGCGAATTATACTTGGAAATTCCGACATTTATACGGTATTGGAAAATATGATTGTGGAAACAGGCAGAGTGTATCCGCACCAGTCGCTATGGCCGATCATGGGGGTGTTTTATTCTCAGCAGAAGGAACGAAAAGAAAAAGGGGAAGCTATACTTGCCAAGTTGAGGAAAAAGCTATCTGGCAAGAAGAATGGCGATCTGCTATCTTCAGCTACGAAATTTGCTGCGGAGATGATTCTACTGTGCAACTTTCCGCCTCCAGAACGTCGCCTGAGAGCCAGTCTTTCCGAATTGGAGTTTGACACTAGCGTATTTCCATGTGGCTTGGTTCTTCCTATTTCCAGCCAGATGGTAGCTGCACTTCCAGCCGATGGAAGCGACTTTGAGAAACATGCTGCATTTCCAACTGATATCGCTACAATTCAAGAGATCGAGGAGGAAGTGACTATTCAGCCATCTCTTCAGCGTCCAAAGAGGATCATTATTAGGGCTAGCAATGGGAAATCATACAAGATTCTGTGCAAACCCAAAGATGATGTACGAAAAGATGCAAGATTAATGGAATTTACGAACAGTGTGGACAAGTTATTGGCCAGAGATGGAGAGGCGCATCAACGACATTTGACAATACGAACATTCCATGTTACTCCTCTCAATGAAGATTGTGGATTGCTGGAATGGGTCAATGGGTCTGTTCCTTTGCGGTCAATTGTTCAGAATATTTATTCTACCAAAGGCATACAGATAAAATGGATGGAAGTCAAGTCTATGCTGAGTACGGCTTCTGAGACCGAGCTGCTGCAGAATTATCACAAGCTACTCAAGACTTACTATCCTACGCTATACGAGTGGTTCATTGATACATTTCCTGAACCGGCTAATTGGCTCGCTAGCAGAGTAAGGTATGCCAGATCTTGTGCTGTCATGTCAATGGTTGGATATATACTAGGTCTTGGAGATAGACATGGAGAGAATGTTTTATTACTAGAAGAAACTGGAGAAGTTTTGCATGTGGATTTTGACTGTCTTTTTGATAAAGGCTTGAGCTTTGAAAAGCCAGAACGAGTGCCATTCAGACTAACCCATCATATGGTAGATGCTATGGGTATAACAGGATATGAAGGATGGTTTAGGCGCTCATCAGAGGTGACTTTGTCTCTAATGAGAAGCAGTGAAGATATGCTTATGAATATTCTCGAGGCTTTTCTGCATGATCCAATTGTCGATTGGTCGAAGAAGAAGAAGCAGAATAACAAGAGACCAATTAACGGCCTTAGCACGGCCAGATCACCTGAAGAGGCTCTGTCGTCTATTAAACGCAAGATTCAAGGCATAAAGGGCAATGATCCCGTTCCTTTGAGTGTTGCTGGACAGGCGGAGTATTTGATTCAACAGGCGACATCTGATGTCAACTTGAGCCAGATGTATGTAGGCTGGGCGCCGTTTCTGTGAGATTGAAGATTGATTTAATATCAAGCTTGAGCTCAAACCCATGCCGATACATGTAGTTCGGGGATTCGCTCTATCATTTCTCGCATGCGAATAGCTCGTTCCCATAACTTTCCTCATAGCCTCATGTGTATACCAAATATAATGACACCAATTGCACTCAATATTCTCATCAACTACCAATCGTTCATTTATCACAAAGAATGACCGGCCAATCTCTTGATCCCCAGATTCTGCCAGAGGCAGCTGCTAACCTAGCTGAGTACTACCGAGAGCTACACGACAAGGTTAACAAGCAGCTTGGTGAGAGTAATAAGCTAATTGATCATTACCGTGAACTATACGGCAAGACTAGCGAGAAACTCGCTGAGAGTGAGAAAGAAGTTCCAGAAGCTGAAAAGAGAGCTCAAACAGCCGCAGCAGCCAGCAGACAGACAAAACGCAAACTCATTGAGACTGAAGAGGATATAGCGAAGCTTACTTCGGAAATATACCATTTGAAGTTTCAGCAGCCTGATTCTCAAGTAGACCTGATGTGTGCCATTGATCAAATAAACGAACTCCTTCTGAGTATGAACGTTTGTGCAGCTGCCGACGGCACCACGGGACCTGCTCTCTGTGCCAATGACAAAAGCCTACCTCATTCTGTTATCAGAGCTGAAACTCATGAAAGGCATTCCGAAACTTGGAAAGTACTTGAGAAAACCTTGGTAGAGCCAAGAGTTGAGACATTTCAAAGCCCGGAAGGCTCCATGACCAAGTATTTTGCAGAGTTCGGAGAAGTAGATAGTGAAAGCATGACAGAATCATTCATATTCACAGGAGTATTCCTGCCAATGAAGGTCCTGATCAATGCCTTGGCTCAGTATGATGAACTCAAAGAGCATTTCAATCTCACGAGCGATATTACATTTACACACCATATCAATAAGAAGAAGCTCAGTATTGTTCCAGGTCCCGGAAATAGACGCCCAGATCAGTTTTGTCTAGTGAAGGCATGCACAGGTATCATCTTCTCAGTGGAAATGAAACCTGCACACAAATTTCCTCTCTTTGTATTTCAAAAAGGGCTGCCCAACGGTGAGGTACATGGAATTTTGCATCCAGAAGATGTTGGTAGCTTGGATCCAGAAAATGCCGGCAGCTTTAATTCAGAGCAGCTCCTTGAAGATGAGCTCACACTGGACTGTCAACAATCAGTTCTTGGTCTGGTCGCTCAAGAGTTTGAGTACATGAAGAAGTATAAACTGTCACACGGGATGATCACCACAGGACTGGCATTCATGTTTCTTTATGCAACAAAACGCGATGGCCAAACAGTCATTGAGTATGAATATTGCGATGTCGACACTGAGCGCAAAAGAGTCCATGGGACCCGGGACTATGTCAAGCATTGTCGGGCCGGCATGTTACTGTCGTTTGTACTTGATGCGTCGAAGAACCATAGGACTATGAAACACAAGTCATCGGATAAATATGATCTGGGGAAGAGAGATCCAGTGAAGAAAGCCATCAAATTGAAGGCAATTATTGACGAGGCGTCGACTTCAGCTATGCCAGGAAAAGGTAAATAGCGAAATAGGTAGGCGGACCGAAATAGAATTCTGTGAGCTCAAGCAGCAGCACAACAGAAATGACAGAAATGACCAGCATCGATATTAGATAGTAGCTCGAATTCCTTCTATCTAGCAGACTTGTCGTTTCTTGTATTTATTGCATTTGGACTTTATTGCAATAATAGTTTGATTCCGACCAGGTATTATAATAAAACATAGGTATAATATCGAATATGAATTTTATTGCTGAGCGGTTAAAATATGGTATGTTTCAGGGTATGGTGTTTGGATGAAGTGAAGAACTGAAGGAGAGTTTCAGTGTGAAGTTCAGTAGTGGAACAGAGCCAAGCAAAGCAAAACACAAAGCATGTTATGTTACGTATATTCAACGAAGTTCAGTTAATATAAACTTCTTTTGATGGCTCGATATATAACACGGCTGATATATAGATCCGGCTAATATATCGATACTACGTCTGAAATAATGGTTTACGTCTACGCTTCATTAGGGTGCCATATGGAGGGCCACTCGACTGGCATGCTAAACGTATCAACATACAAAACATACTTCAAACGTCAATATGCAAAAGCCCAAAAATCTAGAAATCTTCTAAATCCTAGAAATCCAAGAACCACTTGCAAATAAATGGAACTCCAACGCACACCCCCCCCCCCCTTCACATTAAACATTCAATTTTTTTAATGACTTCCTCAGCCAAGTCTAAATAAACAATATATTTAATGACCAGCTCGTCGAGATGCGGCAATGACCTTGTTCATGATTTCCAACTTAGCTTTGGCTCGTCGCATGGATCCAAGCTTCTTCTTAGCAAGCTTTCGAGCCCGCTTTTCCTGAGAGTTTCGCAACAATTCAACCAATCGTCGCTCATATGGCGAGTATCCAGTGACCTCTCGTACAAGGTCTCGAACAAGCTCGGTTCTCTTGCTGATTCTACCCTTTCTGTGTGAAACTTTAGGAGCAACCTCTCTAGGAGTTACCTTGTGACCGTGGTTCAGACCAACAGCGATACCTGATATTAGTAAGACTGTCTAGGAAACATATACATCTACGAGAATATACGCATCTACCGATATAAATCACACTTACCTGACTTCTGGGCGGCCATTATGAAATTTATCAATGAGTTGTTGATTGAAGAAATGAAAAATTGAGTGGGTTTGTACATCTAGGTTGGGCTAACAGCGTGCTGACATGTACGCAGGCGTGACTGCCAAATCATTCCAATGCTAATTCGATTTTATTTACAATTCAAGTCGAAGGTACAAATGTGATGGATGCAAAGTCATATCCAGTGCCTTCTAGTTTGGCCAGAATCTCCTCTATGCTAAGATTGTTGTGGTGAGATCGGAACTCCACGAAGCTCGGGTACTCCTTTCCAGTAGCTTCATACAGTTTCTGCAGTAAATTGTTTCTTCCGACCGTCACAGACACCTGCTCGCCTGCACTGGTCTGGTACTTGGCAAAAACAGGGATTTTCTTGCCTGTTTGCTCGGAAATCACGATATGATCAACAACCTCCGGGCGAGCCAGCCGTTGGGCTTCTAGACGCTTCAAAACCTCGTATCGAAGCTTCCAGCCCGCAGGCCCCAGCTCCTTGATTCGTGCAGGCTTGTCCTTGGTCAAGTAGTTGTCAATGCCGCCCTCCTTGGTGATGGTTTTCAGCACTGATCCAACCACCTTGATCTGAATCGGCCGTTTGAGGCTTTCACTCCACAACTTTTGCCAATTGACGTTCGGCTTGAACATACGCACGTTTCTGTTCTTGAACTCCGAGATTTTATGTCCGAATTGGATCATTTTTCCTCCGTAAAGCCCCTTGTTGCTCTGCTTGTACAGATGAGATTCCCCATATGGATACGGAGGACAGTCCGGTACCGGCTTATTGAGCTTATAAATAGGATCGCCGACCTTGACCTCGTCTTCTCGTTTCACTCGGCGTCTAATCACATGCTTAAACAGCCTGCTGAACGCTGCAGACGTCGAGAAAAGCCGTTTGTTCAGCATTGAGTTTTGATGTTTAAGTGGTGGAAAAAGGTGAAAACTGTCCCGAATAGTCTGTCAGTCACGTGCAAAGTATATAAATCGAATAATAATATAAAAACGCATCAGCTCATCATGATACCAACTCTTTACTCTCGTATATGCTTGACAAGATTGTCCCATTTTTTCTGCAACTCCTTGTTGTCGGCCGTCAACTGGTCGTGGTTCATCTTCAGTTGAACAAGCTGCTTCTCCTGCTGATCCAACTGCAACTCCAGACGCGTCTTCTCGTCCAGAAGCTGGCGATTCTGATGACGCAGCGAGTCCTCGGGCGTATCTTCAATTTCACGGAAACTGTTGAGTTGCCCTCGCAGGTGGTCCACTTCACTGACCAGCTGCTCGTTTTCATCCTGTAACCTTGCCAGCTCCAGCTTTCCATGAACCATGTCATTGGTCACCTGGATATGCTCACTATTAAGTGCAGCCATGTCTGATTCTAGACGTCGCACTTGCAGAGCCAGCTGGCCGTTGGTTGTACGTAACCCGTCGACCTCCTCGTTTCTCTCTCTCTCCAGCCGATGAATCTCTGCATATTCATTTTCATACTTCTTCAAAGTCAATGGCAACAGCGTCACCGTGAATGAGTCCTGAACCAGATCATTGACCTTGTACTGGGGCTCTTCTGTCGACGTTGCATCTGTCTTCAGGTAATAGTCGAAAATATGGTCCTTGAGAAACGTCAATAACGAATCAAAGTCCTGCGACAGAATCTGCTGCTCATTTCGCTTCATCAAGGCAATTCCAATACGCAAAATAGCCTCCAATCCTTCTGATATTACAATGTCGTAGATACGCATGACCATAGTTAGAGGGAACTTGTACGCAAACAGAGTCAAGAACCACTGTGAAGCATACATAGAAGACCGTACACCTTGCCGACTCAGATGAATATGAACTGCAGGTAACGTGTCCTCTAGGATCCGATCAAACTGGTACAGTTTCAAGTGCAAGCCTGGCATGTCTGGTGAGAACAAGTCACGGAATCCATAGTCCTTCATAAGATGGACCAACAGACAAAATGCTTCAGGCTCAGACATATTGATGAGAAGAGGCACCGTGATGAATGCCATTCCCTGCGTATACCCGACCTCAGGATCAAAGAGAGAGTAGCTTTTGATAATTCTAAATAGGGAGTCAGGATTGACTACTCGGGTGAAGCTGGTACGCGACAGGTCACGCTTGATTGCCTTCTCGTGAGGACTGGCTTCCAAGTTTATCTGATGAAACATGCCCTCCAGAGTCGATGACTTTGAAGCGGCTATCAACTGCCAAATAAGGCCCCGTAGCTGAGGAGGGAAACCCGCAGCTATGGCTCTGGACAGCTCCACGGGATGATTACGAGCCATGCTGGGGAAATCACTCACAACCAGGGACCAGAATTCCCAGTTGACCACTATTGGGGTGCCCTCATGGTCGTACTCGCCCGCAAAGGTCGTGTCGGTTTTCGAGTAGTCGTCCTTGAACTCCTTGAAACTGGCCTGGATCTGCTGTTTGCCGATCAACGTGGCATCTTTTTCCGCCACTTTTTTGGACTCGAACCTCTCCTTGTTGGCGTCGATTCTCTGCATGACCAGGTCGTACTGAGACGAGGTCGGGCTGACCCTGTTGCCGCTGCTGCTGAGACGTGAGGTGATGCCGTCCTGGTCGGTATTCTTGCCCTTGAGCCAGAAAAACGGCGCACGCCTTCGTGGAGGAAGCGGAGGTCGGCCATTGCTATCAGGAGTAGCGTAGAAATCGGCGTCTTTCGATGTATCTGGGCCGTCAGTGGCTATAGCCGGCCCCTGCGGCAAATCGCCCGTAGCAGCGGGAACATCCAATTCAGCGTCTGCCGGCTGCGAAGGCTCGTCGTTGGACCCGTTGCCTGCATACTGCACGTCGATGACCTGGACCTGGTCGTCGTCTGCGGTGTCGAGCTCGGCGTTTGGACTCTGGTAGTCGTCGTCACTGCCCGTGTCGCGTTTTGCGTCCCAGGAATCATTATTTTCCGCTGCTGGTTCGGCCGTATCGGCATTGTCATCGAAATTGAAGCCTCCAGGAATCGACTCGTGCTCAACGGACATTGTTGTTGGAGAATGGTTGTGGAAACGTGTATGTAGTAGGTGGGACGGTTTTGAGGGAAGAGTGGCTTGGGGAATAGAGTTGAGATTGGGTAGTTGGGGGGTATACTAAGGGGAGAGAAGGTACTTTTAGAGTATTGTTATTTTTTTATTTGGTTTTATTCGCTTTTACTTATTTTACTTGTTTTTGCTCTTTTCAACTGCTCTCGTGGCTTTTACCGCTCGTCCTATCGGCTTGTCGATTGGCCAACTTCGGCTTAGCTGACGGCTTGGGTTGAAAAGATCGGCTTGAAGAGAAAACGACACAACTGCGAAATAATGCTTAATTCAGCAAATTCTCAAAAAAAATTTATCATTTCCATTTATCATCTATTTATCATCCATTTATCTCTTATATTTACCCAGAATATGTTAATATTTACCCACATGTTAATCACCCCAGAATATCACTCTCAATGTAATCCGACGTTCCATTCGTCAGCGACGGCACCGACCCCAACGAGTACGAGTACACCGAGCCCGCCACGCCTGCCGATGATGCATATGAGTACGGCGAAGACTGCTCCGAACTCGTCGACGACCCCATCGAGTCCGTCACCGTGCCAGACGTGACTTCGACGTCTGAAAGCAGCGACTGCACCTTTTCAGGGTCTGCGTTGGGAAAATGCACCTTGAGGAAGCCGTCTTCAAACGAAATGGGAAGCTCGCCCAGCTCGGCTATGCGCCTGACATCGGCCAATGTGCGTCGTAGTTTGGAGATGTATGTCTCCACGCTCTGTTCAATGGCCTCCAGGCCCTGTGAACTGAGTTCGGCTTCGCCCACAGACTCAAGGTTGGGCCTGAGATCAAAGTCAACCACGGCCGATTCAAATTCATCTGGAACAGAGTCCTCACTAAACAGCGAAGATGCATACCGCGATTCCTCCACCTGTTGTAAAATGCGGCTCTGAGTCTGCTGCTTGACATTGTGCTCAGCAGAAAATGCCGACAGCAAATCATATTGCTGTAAGAGTCCTGGTCTAGTGTCAGAACTGTAGCTTCTTGAAGGAACAAGAGCCAGATGCGTCTTGAGAAGCGAACCTGCAGGAGAAAACGACTGGTACAGCGGACGTTGAAACAAAGGCAAAGACGGACGTCGATGAACCAAGGTATTCAGAGAACTGGAGAACCGGGAATGCCATCTACCATTCTCGTCGACCGGACAACTGCCACCCCTAGAGAAAAAGTTCAACCCAATACGATTGACGGCTCTGTGAACATTGAGGCGCTGCAGCAGCGTCAGATTACTGTTCCAGAACGGAGCAGAGCCCACTCGGGCCTGGTTGCGACGACGCTTGTGACGACGGAAAAAAGACCGTCCGCCATCGAAGCGGGACTGACGCTCGCGAGCCTCGAAGAAGTGTGAAAAGTCCTTGGAATGGAACCGGTCCCGACGATGATGATGATGCTTATGACCGTGATGCAAGTCGAACTTGATGCAGAACTGCCTAGGGCGTCGTTTGCCTCTGGACGAGTTATATGACCCGTACTGGACCTTGAAATTGCATCCGGAATGCTCAAAATGGTCTCTGAATGTCTGTGCTATATACCATACTTTGGCATAGAAATCAGGCTTATACCCCGTAGCCATTTTGGCCCAAAAGTCGCAGAAAAAGTGGTTGGTTAGAAGATAAAATTTTAAAGTGTCAACGGACCAATAAACAATCCGTGGAAGGTGCGGCGGTGCAACGGGGTTGTGGAACAATGCAACAGAGTACAAAGACGTAGGGTATGGAACATGTGGATGTATATATTTATATTCGGTCTAGGTTTCAAGAGATGGATAGTGGCTGGTATTAACTGGCATGGTTACCTGCAATTGGTGTATTTTCTTGATGTTTGGTTATTATCGGCATAGCGGGCAGAGTCGGGTTGGAGACGTAGTGTACAGCAAGAGATGGGGAGGAGGGGATGAGGCGTAGCAAGGAGGATAGCAAGCGAGGTTAGCAAGAAAGCTGGCGAGGAAAGCTAGTAGTGAAAACTAGCGAACAAAGCTAGTAGTTAAATAATACGCCAGCGAATGCAGTAAATGCAGTACTTTCCATGTTCCATGTTCCATAGTTAAAGCCAGAATGACCCAGATAGCACTCCCCAGATATACTCGTAGCTCCTCGCAGCCCCTCTAAACCCCCCTAAAACCCTCCACTGGGAAGCTGAACCGCCTGGAACCCCCGCCCGCTCACAATCCCCATATAATCCCCCTCCGGCGACCAGGTCACGTTGTTGATCTCCGACGTGTCGCTGTACACCAACACGGGATTGGCCGACTTGTCTGGCGTAGACAGATCCGACACGATGACGTTGTAGTCGTCTGCTCCAGACGCAATTAAGTGTCGAGACGACTGATGCGATAACTTCCCTGCACCTGCTGGTGCCCACTCTATGGCATTGACTGTTCCGTAGTGTCCCTGCAACACGGTCACCGGAACCCCAGGTGTTCGTATGTCTAGAATGAAGATTTTGCTGGAATCATGCGCAATGGCCGCTATTATATGCTTATCATGCGGGTTCGTGGCTATGCGCACCAGGGGAACGGGGTTGGCCGACTCGTATATGATGGTCGAATGATCCAACGACCTCAGATCAAACACACGCACCGAGCCGTCGGCACCAACCGATGCAAAGATTTCCACCGAGTTCGCCACGAACCCCACGTCGAACACCTCGCTGTCATGCGCTATTAGTTGTGTTTTGGCGGACGACGTGCTGATATCCCAGATGGTGCAGGTGGTGTCGATGGAGCTGGTGATCACCAACGACGGATCGGTCTTGTTCCAGTCAAAACTCGTTAGTGGAGGCATGAAGTCGGCCTTGGACTTGTTTAGAAGCGCACAGCGCTGGCTCAGCTTGCCGTCAGGCAGATAATCCCATAGACGAAGACAGTCTCCGGTAGAAAGCAGACGCTTGGACGTCCCAAAACCCCGTGGTTCCCAGCCCAATTTAGTGGTAGGATAAGGCACTATGGCGTCGGAAATATGCGTGAAATCTATCGTCGAGTCTCTGGAGTTCGACGCGTTAAGTAGTTGGATCTAGCTGTTAGTTCACCATCTTATCTTATCTTATCTTATCTACTCACCCTGCTTGTCTGATCCTCACTGAACGTACCGATGGCCACGGCCGAATCGCCCCATGCAGCTCCATACAGAGGCCAATGCGACTCGAAATACGACGCTCGTTTGGGCAGATACGACGACGTCTCATATACTTGCTGCTGACGAACACCCGGCATGGGCGTCAAATAGCCGCTGCTGCCGCTCTGCAGAGAATCGTAGTTGCTTCCTGTCGATATGCCATACAGCTGTTCTTCTTCGTCGCGCCCAAAGCTGTTTCGAGCAGACGCAAAGTTGGAGAAGGAGCTCCGTTTGCCTAGGAACGGCCTCTGCATCATGGTATCGGGGTGTAACGAAGAGTAGAGAAAGGGAGTTTTCACAGTTTCCAGTTCTGTTGAATTGCTTCTCTCGTTGAATAGCTTCTCTCACAGACACCAGAAAGCGACTTAGCGGTGAGGTTTTGAAATTGAAATCAGTTAGCCGTGCGTCATGACAAGAGTGGGATCATCGAGAGGTACAACCTAAGCTTAATGAAATAAGTTTATTTACAAAATTATATGAAGAGTTCGGATAAATATCATGAGATGAACTCAGTGAAATATGCGGTTTCTGGTGGTTTTTAGACATGGTTTTGGCATTGATTTTTGCTGCTAATCTCGTTAATCTCGACGATCATTTGAGTCATCTGCAGTCATCGGAGCCAACTTGAGGTTTGGCGGAAAAAAATGCGGAATTTTCAACGTGATTTTCAGATCAAAATAACGCTGAAATGACAGAGTTCATGTGTTGTGGGTGTGTCTGAGTCAGGAGTACCTATTCCAAGGATCACCTATGCCAACTCTCATCTGCCTAGTTGAACAACACCACAATTGCCAGCCCAACACGAACATTCACACTGATGAACCAAATACATTCCTGGACACTCCCCACTCCCCACTCCCCTATATCGGCATCGCGCGTACTCCACCGGCCGACGCTCTAGCCAGCTTGTACCCTCCCCGAGCCTTCTGCTTACCACCTCTTGCAGGTAATTTTCCCCGTCCTGAAAATCGCCTGTTGTTTTTTGCTGGCGATGACCGAAAATATTTCGATTTATACGGCTGAGAATCATCTATTTCCAGCACGGAGTTCTGTTGACGAGGCGGGTTGGCTTTCTGTTCCTTCAGTCGCACAATAGCAGGTCGAAAACTACTGTACATCTGACCGACCTGAACCGAACTCAAACCTCTCATCTTTCTGAAACTTTCAAGAGTATCTGGTAATTCCTTTGCTATCTCCCTTAGGCTTTCGTCAGAACAGACCTGTTGCGAGCTGTCGCATTGTATTTGGCTTCGCACCATATCACGAACCAATTCAAGCTCAGCATAGCATTGCTCTTGAAAAACCCAGTCATCTGTTTTAGCTCGCTTGTTAGAGCTACTACCGGGTCTATTAGACAAAGTTGCAGTGCTAGTAGTGGCAGGAGTAGTTGCTGTAATGCTCGCTGTTGCACCAGTACTGCTACGCTTATTGGCCGAGCCTGAACCATTTGGCTCAATATATATCTTCATTGTCACCTTCTGATTTCCACGAAGCACTGCAGCAGACTGAGGCCCTGTTCTAATGTAGCTTTGTGCAAATCCTGCTCTGTTGTAGTGCGAGTATTCCTTGAGGACTCCTTCCGATACCAGATGATGAAATATACGATCCACCTCTGTTCGATCGAGATTCTTGCCTTTGCCATACATTGGCGAGCTCTGGTGTCCAGAAACCATCAAGGACTTATTTCGTAAGCCTCGATATATGTCTACACAGTGCAGAATAGTAACTCGATCCTGCTGAACGGATTCCACCAGTCGTACAATGTCTATCGAAATATCCGTGATATCTTTCTCGTACATTGTTCGACTAGCTCCTTCTTTGCAATTGTCACATGTTTTATGACATTTGGATACATCAAACTGCTCGTTGAAGTATTGCAAGACCTGTTTGCGACGACAGTCTGTACGATTTTCACAGTATTGGACCACCCTTTTGAGAAGCTGCTTCTCATGCTCCTTATTAGTGATAGTCTCATCCTTGTCAATCATCGTAGCAATACTCGTAGCATCTCTGTATGAATAAAGAATGACACAATGACTGGGTTTTCCATCTCGACCGGCTCGTCCAGCTTCTTGATAATAGCCCTCCATAGTCCGAGGCAATGAAAGATGTATAACGTATCGAACATCTGCTTTATCGATACCCATACCGAATGCAATTGTAGCACAGATTACTTTGATATTACCAGACTGCCACTGCTCCTGAACAGCATGCCTGTCTTCTGCTTCCATACCTGCATGGTAGAACTCAGCAGAAACACCCTTCTTTTGTAGACTTTCGGCAGTCTGCTCGCAAGCCTTTTTTGAATTGCAATAAATAATACCCGACTGGGTTCTGTATTGAAGAATGAGTTCCCAGACCTGGTCAATGGCTTCTTTTGCCTGCTTCTTAACGACCTCGTAAAAGAGGTTTGGCCGATTGAACGACTGCTGAAGAAGAACAGTTCTATCGGGCCGTAGACATCGTAGGATATCTAGACGTACTCTCTCATTAGCTGTAGCCGTGAGTGCCATGATCGGCACGTCAGGAAACTGATCCTTCATGTTTTCCAGCAGCTTGTAGTCAGGCCTGAAGTCATGACCCCAAGATGACACACAATGAGCTTCGTCTATGACCAAGCGGGCAAGCTTTTTCGCCCAGTTTAAATTTTTGAGCTCATTTTCCATCCTCTGACTGGCTTGAAGCATTTCAGGGGAGACGTATAATAGATCCAGATCACCGGCAGCCAGTCGACGGAAGGTTTCTAATCTTGCAGATGCGCTGATTTTCGAGTTTATCAGTTCTGCACGAATATTCTTCATCTTCAAATGCGCTATCTGATCTTGCATGAGAGATATGAGAGGAGATATGACAATTGTGGTTCCGCTGCTAATGAGGGCAGGTAGCTGATAGCAAAGACTTTTGCCTCCACCCGTGGGCATTAAAACGAGAACGTCTTTGCCAGAAAGAGTCGAATTGATGGCTTTCAGCTGATTGCCACGAAATGACGACAAATGAAACGTGTCGCGTAAAACTCTTTCGACATCGGCAGTCCACACGTACCGTTCAGTCTCAGCGACAGGTGCAAATTCGATCTGAGAATATACAACTTCTGGTGAAATATCAGGACCTGCCAATGTAGTGACTCTAACCGGAGTGGTGAGTTCTTTCATTAGTGGTGGAGCAGCCATCTCAGCAGGAGCAGTCTCGGTGATATTAGAGAACCCCGTCTGTTCCATATCGGAATCTGAATCGTCATCTGAGAAGTCTGAAAGCGATACACCGATGTTTGTATTATCACGAAGATCCTTGGCGGTAGAGGCTTCAACAGGAGCGTCTAGATCAGACGATTCAATGATATCAGCCTCTCTATCGGAACCCAAAGGATCGTCGGGTAGCACAGGTGAATCCATACCAGGCATATTAGGAGATGAAGACAGTATTGTCAGCCCATTTTCGTAATTATCATTTCGCTTAGGCGAAGATTGTATATGGTCCAACATAGAGGCGTCTTCAGCTTCGTCTTCAGCTTCATCTTCCTGGTCAGAAACGGGGAAGAGAGAATTGGCGACCTCCAGATGAGTTTGTTTCCTAGGCGTCGCGTTCATGAACTCGTCTTCATTATTAGAGTCTGGGGATTCCAGCATGCCACGAAGCTTGTCTTCATTTTCAGAAACGGCGTTTTCAAGCTCAGAAAGGCGTTCTTGTAGGCTGGAATCGGTATATTGTCCAGAAGTCAGCTGCCTAAGCAGTCGAACCTGCTGTTTCAGAAGAGCTATGAGATCTTTCTGAGACGAGACGACAGATGCAAGAAATTGAGGATTGTTAGGAAGAGAAGAGGAATATCGATTGGAATCGCGTAAAGGGGAGCTGGCATGAGTATCAGGCACAGTATCGACGGTATTTCCAGCAAAATCCTTCTCTGTAGCGCTGAGCGAGTCGGGAAGATTCAGATGCGAGTCGGAATGATTCAGATCAACGTTGTTTTCTTCGTGAGATATGCTGGAGTTTGACAGTTCTGCAGAATCTTCGTGAATGTTCGGTGGATTGTCGTTCATGCCTTCGTTCATGTCAGTGTCTGAAAGGTAAACGATATCGACTTCCTCAAAATCGCGTGCTGGAGGACGATGAGAAGAAGCGTCTAAGTGTTAGTAACAGTGATTTTAAGGCAGGTCGGCGTGAGTTTGTTTATCGGAGTATACAAGACAACTAGTACACTAACAAGACATGTATAATAACACAATAACCAAACAACAACAACCTCCAGTGTTCCTCCAATGTTCCCATACATACCTAATTCACGCAAAGCATCAGCTGCTGAAACTCTTCCGTTTCTTTCTATGCCATTTGAGCCCATATTCGAGCCGTTTGTTGCAGTTGAATGCACCTCAGTCCGTGATTCCGTGCCACTGGCATGGATTTCCGGCAACGAGGGCACATTTGCTTTGGAAGACTTCAACCAAGAGAGCTGTGCTGCCAGATTATCAACTAAAGGTGCCATTACGCGGTGAGCGTTCAGTCGCGTTAAATGGTGGCAGTTTGGTGTTTGTTTGGTGAAGAGAGAGAGAAGGGAGATTGGTGTAGGGAGGGAGGCACGTGATGAGAGGGAGCGTTAGGTAGATAAGAAGATGGTAGATTTAGAATAAAACAGGTGGAGTATGATTTGGATGTTTGAGAGTATAATGAGAGTTAATTTGAGAAATATTGGAGTATTTTAGTTTGTTGAGATGGATGTTCATCGGTGTATGCCATATGGAATGGTAGATCAGCCGTAGACACAATGATATGATATAATATACATACACTCAAATATCGATGATTTTTGCTAGAATTAACTATTTTCTGTATTGAATGTGTTACTTGTTTATTTCTTCAATCTAACTCTTTTTTCCTTTTTTTTCTTTTATATCATTTACATCAAAGTTCCTAAGCCTCTGTTCTCTCGGTAATAACTTAAGCCATGCCGACTCACTGTACAACTATGGGATCACAACCAAGCACCGAAATTCCACCAACAACACCTAAAAACAAAAAAGTAACAAAAACACAACATCAAAACCCCCTACAAATACACCCCACCTTCCTACTCCCAAAATAACCTTTTCTCTCCTCCAAAACCTTCCCCCTACCCTCCCTACCCCATACTCTCCTCCCACCTGCCTTTGGGACCGAGCTTCGGCCGAGCTGGGGAAACTTAAGCAACAGATCAACTTGCCGACCTCCCCTACCCTTCTATATATCTATGAGAAATAGTGCACTAGGCATGGCAAAGTCCCTCTCCAAGTTCCCGTATCCTACAGGAACGGAGACAAAGGCATTTCTCAACGAAACCATCAAGGATATCGAACAGTGGTGGAATGAGCCTCGATGGCAGGGAATCAAACGCCCGTATACTGCTGAAAGCGTGGCCATTCATAGAGGCACCTTACCGGTATCGTATCCCTCTTCGACTCAGGCCGATAAACTCTTCAATTTGTTCAAGAAACGTGCTTCTGAGGGCACTCCTGTTCATACTCTAGGCTGTATTGATCCAGTCCAAGTGACTGAAATATCCAAGAACCAGGAAGTCGTCTATGTCTCTGGATGGGCTTGTTCCTCGGTGTTGACGACTACAAACGAGCTCTCGCCTGATTTCGGCGATTATCCCTATGATACTGTGCCGAATCAGGTGGATCGGCTTTTCCGAGCTCAGCTGCTTCACGACAAGAAATCGTACCATGAATGGATTTCAAATGGATATTCTGGAGACCGAATTGATTATATGCGTCCTATAATTGCTGATGCTGATACTGGTCACGGAGGCACAGGTGCTGTCATGAAATTGGCCAAGCTGTTTGCTGAACGAGGTGCTGCTGGCATCCATATTGAAGATCAGCTTCACGGCGGGAAAAAGTGCGGCCATTTGGCTGGAAAAGTCATTGTTCCTACCTATCAGCAGATCTCAAGGCTAATTGCTACTCGTTTCCAATGGGATATCATGGGAAGTAACAACTTATTGATTGCAAGAACCGATCAGTACTCTGGGAAACTCCTGAGCTCTACCATCGACTCGGCTGATCACGAGTTTGTTCTCGGTGTAAGTGAACCTACAGAGCCGCTTGCAGATGTCCTTAAAAAGGCGGAAGAAAACGGTGCTACCGGAGACGAAATTAGCTTGTTGGAGTCTGAGTGGGTCAAGAATACGAAGCTTATAACCTTCAACGAGGCAGTAACTGAAGCACTCGAGAAGGCAGGAAAGTCTGATCTGATTGAGTCTTATCTTTCACAGACAAAAGGACAGTCTATCTTTAACAGCAGAAAAGCCGCTAAAGAAATTGTGGGATCTGATGTCTTCTTTGACTGGGAAGCTCCTAGAACTCGAGAAGGATATTACCATACTAGGGGTGGCATGGAACCTGCTATTAAACGATCCTTGGCCTATGCTCCATATGCGGATTTGGTTTGGCTCGAGACATCCAAGCCAGACTTGAAACAAGCTCAATCGTTTGCTGCCGAGATCCACAAGCACTATCCAGGCAAATGGTTGGTATATAACCTGTCACCGTCATTCAACTGGGCAGCACATGGATTCACAGAAGAAGACTTGAAGAACTTCATCTTTGATCTGGGCAAGGCTGGCTTTGTGTTCCAATTGGTGTCGTTGGCTGGACTTCATACGACTGCGTTGGCTACCTGGAAACTGTCCAATGCTTTCAAGACAGATGGAATGAAGGCATACGTTGATCTTGTTCAAAGCCAAGAAAAGGAGACTGGATGCGATGTACTGACACATCAGAAATGGTCTGGAGCGGATTACGTAGAGTCGATACTGAGCACGGTTCAGTCGGGCTCGTCGAGCACTTCGTCGACGGGAGGAGATTCGACGGAGCATTCGTTTTAGAGAAGAATAGGGGGATTAGAAATAAAATAGTAGTTTGAAAATTTTGGGGTATTTCGAGAGAAATATTTCCTTATTTTCCAACCAAAAAAATGGTCTCTGGCGGGATCGAACCGCCGATCCTCGCGTTTCAAACAAGGAGTTGTTTGCTGTGTTATTAGCACGATGCCTTAACCAACTGGGCCAAGAGACCTTGGATTGGAACAAATGCGAAAGGGAGAGACTTTGTTTTCTGAGAGGGACACGTGAGTGAGCATGTGATATTTTTCTGGGTCAAAGCCGACATGGCTGAGTTATAACGGTTATAGAGAGAATTAGAAGTACAACTAGAAGTACAACTAGACAGACAAAGAGACATACAACTAAACAGACAACTAGTAAAATTAACATATACTTAAACATATACATACACATACATACATATACTACTATAACCGTATAAATACATCCCTATTTCACTCTATTAGCCACCCCCTCCCCAAACCTTAACTCTCCACACTCAACTAATTTCTTTTCGCACTCTCCCTGAGGCAAATTTACGTTTCACTACGTGAGATCTGCTATCTCGTCGTAACGGCGCCATGGTGAACTATTTATGGAATTCCTTCCTGCTATTTGTCAGCCTAGTGGCAATTGTCTGTGCCTTTGCTGTCTGGAGATTCCAAGACACTTGGCTTCCGTACTTTGAAGACTTCTACTACGATGTATCGGATCGCATCGATACTTGGCGCCATGGCCATGAAGATGGAAGATATGCATTTTTACGAGACCGCCAGCGAGGCTTTTCTTCAGCCACATTTGATCTCAACGAGAACATCGAGGCTCAGGACGCACGACTGGGCCTTGATGATGGGGCCAAGCGGGCCATTCGTCGGATAATGCGTCGAGATCCGAACATCTCGTTCGACGACGCCAGAGCATTATATACGACTCAACAGTTTGAAAGACAGGGCGTTGCGCCTGATGGCCGGCCGCTGGATCCTCGAGCATTGGTGTTTTCTTAGAAAAAGCCGTTGCGAATAAAAATTAATGTACGCTATTTACTAAGACAACTTTGAGACTATCCAACAAAATAAGCAGCGGTTGTTTCTTAACAGCTGTTGCTTCTAAGCAGCTAACTCTAAGCACCTGCTAACCCAGCTGCTGCTGATGCCTTGCTAGATTTCGTGCCCATTTCGCCGTTGCAACTGTTCGGTTCGGAAACTGGTCATGGTCCGAGGCCATGCTAAGAAACTCACTCAGCCAGGCCTCCTTGTAAAACGAGCTCACACTGCCGTCTTTGTACATGTCGGCAATGTCGCCCATGATGCCACTTATCGTCTTGACGGCCTCTGAGTTCTTGCGGATCTCCGGATCCATCACTGCATATGACAAAAACGCAAAGATCTGATGCGTGAACGGCACAAGAGAACTGGCATCTTCCGTCAGCCCCGTCACAATGCCTCCATAAGCATCTATAATGGAAAGCACTAACGATGTAACATAGTCGCGGTATTCAATGGAGCTGCTTGCGTCGGCTCGCAGACTGCTGGCCTCCTGTAGAACAGCCATAGTACCATGCAAATACGGAACAAATGCACTCCCACTTTCTCCTGCAACATCTCCAATGCATGACAACGTCGTAGACTTCAGCTTAGAGTACGTCACACTCTTGCTCAGATTCTGGATGAAGATGTCCATAATGGGCTTGAGATACTTGTCCATGTCCTTACCAAGTGCCAAGAAGAAATCCGACACAAGACCTGTGGCAGTATTAGATATCGACAAGTCTGTCTGACTCAGCGAATTGAACAGATAAGGCATAAACGCATCGACAAAATTGTTGAAGTTCTTGTTAATGGCTCCGGCAATTGCTCCTACCACCACAAACACATCGTCATCAATCAGCGAGTTGGCCAGCCGATGCTCAAGCAGGTGAATACATAACTGCATCACCGATTCGGCTCCTGAAAGAACTCCATCTCCAACTCTTCGGATTATATTAGTCAGCAACGTCAGCAAGCTCGACTGAAGATCTTCTAGGTTAACTCTATCCTCAGAACTTGGGGGCCGACTGTTGAACTGTTCCATCACCTGTAGAGATTGCTGAAGACGTTCAATGACGGTACCGCTAAGTCCCCACACTGTCGCCATGGCATCCTTAGAGCTGAAGGTGACCAACGAAGAAAGTGCTTCGTACGAACTAGTTCGGCTTGTTCCTTCATTGTCGGGTCGTGCAGAAGTTTCAATCAAAGTGGGGAACAACACCGAGTAATAGGGAGACATGGGTGAGTGGTCATTGTCTGGATCTCCCTGAAGCTGTTCATTTAAATTCATCAGAGCCCAGCAGCAGTTCACAGACACGCGAGGATCGTCTCTCAGACCAACTACCAAGGCAGACATGAAATCAGGAAGTTGACTATGCGGATCAATTCCATCAACCACCACGTCACTAATTCGGCCAAGACACCAGGAAACAGTATCTCGCACTTCCAGTGATGGGTCCCTTATAAGCTCGAGAATGGGAGCCAATGCCTGTCCTATGAGCTGCTTTAGAGGTACCCTGGATGGGCCGTCTAGAATAGAACCAAAGGCCATGACTGCAGCCTCTCGGAAGTTCCACTCTGAATTTTTGAGATTCTCTGCTACAAAGGTCAGAGTAGGATTGACAATGACATCTCCACAGCATTGAGCAAACAGGCCCAGGGTAGATGCAGCAGACTTTGGAGCATTCCATGCGTCATCCAAATCGTCCTCTTCCTGACGGGTCATCACCTGTAAAATGCGCGGAAGTATAGTCGGTATAGCCTGTTCAGCGAAGTTGTATGTTTGCTTCCAGGTATTATTATTAGCGATGGCATCATATTTGATGTCGATTTCTTCCTCGCAGACGGTGCCCCAGAACTCCAGAGCCATCATGACGACGCCATCTTCGGACGACTGCATTCCTGCAGCAGTCAGTGGAAACAAGGCAGGACCCATATACGGCTGCATGTAACTGTAATAAAATGCCATGACCTTGTTGAGAGCAGCAAATGCAATAAGCTGGACCTTTGTCTCAGGCGACTGGGTGGCCTCGCAAATCACCTGCATTATGAAGTTTCGTTCGGCCTCGTTGGCGAAGTTCTTGCGGGCAAATTCCAGGGAAAGAACCAATGCATTGAGTGCAGCTTCCCGTACCACAGGGGATGGCTCACCGCTGTGAGCACCTTGGACAATGGCCGTCAGAATGCCGTCGCTCTGAGACGTCACGGCGTCGTTGGTGGGGTCGGCCGTCTCGCAGATGAAACCAATGGCTGTGAGGGATGCTTTCTTGACGTGGACCGGGGACTCGGCAGAGGTGTTTTTGATGAGAACTTCAAAGAGATCGGGCCATTGAGAGCGGGGAAGCTCGATCTCAGCAATGGCGGCAATCAGCTGCGCTGCCGAGGAGCCGACACGCTCGTTCTGGCTCAGCAGCGCCGCCAGCGCCGTGGACTTGATCTCCTTCTTGCCGGACGCATCCAGGGCCAGCCAGCGCTGGACATTTGCCTCCCTTCTGGCCAGATCCTTGGCTGCGAGGGTGTTCTTGAGCTCGAGAGCAGCCAACATGCGGACCTCGGTCTGCTGCGATTCATTGGCTAGTTGCTGCGTGAGAGCAGCCAGGTATTCGACGAAGTGATTGGCTTCGGCATTGCGCATGTAGGCCTCAGCCTGTGATCGAACCGCCTGATCAGGGCTCAGAATGGAGTTGTAGAGCACTTGGGCGATATCCATGGCTGTAGAAGGTTAGTGGGGGAACTGGAGGGTGATAGGTGGAGTTATACGATGCATAGGCGTCTGACTGGCTGGAATCGCAGGCTTGTAGCGCCGTCGTCCATGAATCCCCTTGCTGGAAAAACTCCACGCATCACAGCATCATCTAGGCATACGGGATCAATAGCAGCAGGGAATATGCGTCGAGTGCAAGCGCAGCAGCGTCATTTCCACGTCCCAGGCGGCAGTTCTACTTACTCTTGGGGTCTATTGCTGGCTGTTTATTTTTGAAAGAAAGATTGAAATTGTAAACAACCAGGTAATTTTCAGAACAAGCTTAACGGGGATTTGGTTTCCCAGGCAATGGGGAGGGGGGAGAGGGGGGGAGGATTTTAAATAAATTTGAGTTTTATAGTTCTTTGTGTTTTTATGATGCGTTTTTAATATAAATATTTGTATTTACAGTACAGTTGGTGTGTTTTTGCTGAGGTTTTACTGCTGTAGTTGAGTAGAAGTCGAGCTGCAAGCTGCTAAATTTCAAGCTGCTAAATTTCACTTCGATGCAACTCAACTCAGAATCATGAATTCAATCTCCAAATTATGAACTCACAATATCCAAATCATGAATTCGAAACTTAATCTCGAATTTCACCTCAAATATGCATCTGATGACAATGCACATGCATTAGCTCGAAATAAATAATATCAACCGAACATAATATCACCTGTAATCCCCCTCCCTCCATCTCTCAATCCAGTACCTCATCACCTCTCTCTGATGCGAATTCTCATAGTTCACCGTAGGTATCACCTCACGCGCAGGAACTCCACGAACAAACGATCGCAGCTCCGGAAACGACGAATGCTCGCTGTATGGCACTCGTAAAACGTGAACTCGGCCACCATTCGTCAAGGTACGACAAGCCTCCAGCTGACGAAGTCCAAACTCCACTGGCTCTGAAGCTTCAATTTGTTTCTTGGACGCGTAGAAATTCCACCCAGTCGGCGAGAAGACTACCATATGTGTAAACCATTTCTTCAATGTTTGCCAGTGCTGACTGACGTTCATAGCACTGACCTCGCTCATACTCACAAGATGAACATTACACTCAAGTCCATTATCAGATAAAAGCCCACTCAGCTCAGGATCTTCCAATAATTTCATCACTGTAGCCCTATCAGAACCTGAGGGAAATATCTTGCAATTCAGTTGTTTGGCTATCCGTATAGCTAGCCTTTCCTTTCCAATGACATAGGACCCGACAAATATAACAGGATTCACCTTTTGCCGACTAGATGAAGGACTCATGCCAACCAGAGAAAAAAAGTCAAATAGTGTAAGACGAGTAGACGGAGGTTCACCGCCAGAATCTTGGAGACTCTGACAGTATTCAGCACAACTGTCTATGACTGTCTGCTGAGAGGGAAAGCAGTGTTTAGGATTCAAGTAAGTCGTATCAAGGTAAATGGCGTCCAGAGGCGACGGATGCAGCGTTCGAAGCAGATCTATCTGAGCTTGACAGCCTCGAAAGTCGCCTGTATGCAAAATGCTTTTGTTTTTGTATCGAAAGAGAATGATGGCAGATCCAGGGCAATGGTTGGCATCGAGAAACAGAATATCCAGCCCATTGTCCATTTGAACCACAGTATTCATAGGCATTGGTTTTATCCAATCGTCGGGTACTTTGAGACGGTATTTGACCAAACGAGCAGTGACTTCTGAGCAATAAATAGGGCCTGCAGACCAGGATTTCCTTAGTCCACCATAGTGATCGGAGTGGAAATGAGTAAGAAAATATGAAGAGACTTGAGGAATGGGGCCGTAGCAAAAGGCATCCACGGCGATTTTGATGTCGTCTCCGAAATCCAAGGTTTTGTAAAAGGGGATATTGCGAGGTTCAGCAGCAGGCACCGAAGCAGCACTGGTCGAGCCGTCGCTTTCAGTTACCGTAGTTTCGGCAGTTTGCTCGGTAGATTTGACAGATGATTTTCTGCGTTTTGTAGATGCTTGTTTTTTGGCAGTTTTGCCTTTTGTAGCTTTTCGTTTGGCAGGCTGTCGATCTGATTTGATCTGTTGATCTGATTTGATCTGTTCTGCTTTGATCTCGGTAGTTTCAAAAGAAGTAAAGGAGGTAATTTGAATATCAGAAACATCAGTTTGAGTATCAGAGACATTATTTTGAGTAGCAGAAGTACTTCGAGATCCTACAGCTGTAACTGTTCCACTAATCTCCTCTCCCATACAAGTATATACATGCTCAGTACGCTTCTGTAGCACCAACTTGTCCAAATCACAGAGACAAATAGGACATAATATAGAATCTCTGGAGGCGTCTACATTTTCATCTCCAGAATATTGTGTTATTACACTTGTTTGTTGGCCGTTATCATTGTTATTCTTTGCCACTTTACCCATAGTAGGGCTGGAGGGAGAAAGAGAGGATGGAAATCAGATAAGAGATGGGGAGAGGGGAGAGAGATGGGCAGCAACAGAGTGATAAAAACAGTTGAAAATAAGATAAATGAGAGTCGGGAAGAGTATTAATTGAAACAAAGTAACAAAAAATAAAAAACCTCATTCATTTCTGCTGTTTTACTCGCCCTTATTCATAACCCTCTAAGACTACCTCCCTTGCAAAATCCCGTTTTTCTACATTTTCCACCGACTTCAAGCCCAAATTCCCACCAAACACCCCCCAAACACCACCCAAAACTCTACCCATTTCTCCCAACTCTCCAACAAACACCCTTCACCTCTTCCCAAGACCTTTTGCTACCTTATGCCATGCCTTTAATATTACCCGAGATTTCGGCCTTCGATTCCGATCCTCCAAAATGCAAGTACCATATGGAGGACGGCGTGCCGGTCTTCGAGCCCTCCATGGATGAATTTGTCGATTTCGCCAAGTTTCTCGCCGAGATTAACCCTTATGGCATGGAAACTGGCATCGTCAAAGTCATTCCACCTCAGCAATGGGTCCAATCTCTGCCTGCGTTGGACGAACATATCAAGACTATTAAGATAAAGAACCCTATTGTTCAGAATATCAGCGGGAGAGGCGGTTTGTTTCGCATTCAGAACTTTGAGAAGCAGAAATCGTATGATATTTGCCAGTGGAGAGCCCTCTGCGACCATATTGATCACCAGCCTCCGAGTTTACGGAAAGAAAAGGCCAAACAGACGAAAAAACAAAACTCTAATAAAGACAGACAGATCCCTACAAGCACAGGAAGGGCCAATCACTGGCATACTAATGTTTTGGATGACAGTTTCGACTATAGATTTGACGATTCCGATTTCAGTGCTGAACGATGCGAGCAACTCGAGAAATCATACTGGAAATCAATCACTTTCAACCAGCCAATGTATGGAGCCGACATGCCGGGGTCGCTATTTGACGATACGGTGAAAAGCTGGAATGTTCCTAAGCTGGATAATCTGTTAAATCAGCTCAATATCCGTATTCCTGGGGTAAACACGGCTTACCTGTACTGTGGCATGTGGAAAAGCACCTTTGCGTGGCATCTCGAGGACATGGATCTTTTCAGCATTAATTACATTCATTTCGGGGCTCCCAAGCAGTGGTACTCGATCTCGCAGAAGGATCATGAACGCTTTTATCAGATGATGGGTGATATGTGGCCGCAGGAACGAGCCAAATGTAAGGAATTTCTAAGACACAAGACTTTTCACGCGTCTCCGCAGATGCTGAGCTCTATGGGCATCAAGGTAAACAAGGTTGTTCATCGACAGAACGAGTTCATGCTGACTTTTCCCTATGGATATCATTCAGGATTCAACTATGGGTATAATGTAGCAGAGTCAGTCAATTTCGCCGACGAGTCCTGGATTCCTTATGGAAAAGACAGCAAAAAATGCATGTGTATTGATGACGCAGTGGGAATCGATGTATATCAGTTGGAAAGGCATCTTAATGGAGAATATACCGACGACGAGGACGGTGCTGCTAGTCTACCTACACCCCCAAGTGATTCGACTCCTTATAAGAAGAAGGTGAAATCACACAAGAGAAAAGATGTACAAGATATTAAGCCGAAGGTGAAAAAGCAGCGGGTGGAACTTTCGCCCAAGGAAGAGGACAAAGTGCTATGTACCTATTGTCGACAGGACTACAACTTGCCCATGATGGAGATCGAAATCAACGGCAAGACACAATTGGCTCATTCATATTGTGTGAAATATGAACCTTGTGCCGTAAGAAAGGCTGACAAGGACGAAGATACCCCTGGACTTAAGGATATCCGATGTTATTCATGTAACCGGCGATGGGGTCCACATCCTATGTTACCATGCAGCTTTCCTAAGTGCAAACGAACCTATCATATCAGTTGTTCAGCTAACACAGGTATGTTAGCAGTGCCAAATGGTGATAATTACAACTTTTTGTGCAGATTTCACCGGCCGAAACGACTGCAGGGAGAAGCGTTGGAAAGGGATCTGTTGACGAAGAAATGGGCCTATTCGTGTCTTCCAGGAGACGTTGTGCAATGCCAGTATGAAAAGTCGGATATATTTGCAGCTAGCGTGGTGGAAAATAACCTGGAGGAAGAGATGTTACTGGTGAAACCGTTTGCTGGCGACGATTTATTAGAAGTTTCATGGAAATGGATACGGCATCCAGGATTCGAGCATGTGGGGGCTTTTCTGTACAATATCTCCAAGGAAATACTGGTGGATGGAGCCAAAACAGTGGGAAGCACGACTATCAAAGGCGAGAAGATCATCATGCCGACAATAGACGACTCGAACGTGAAAGTGACGATCAACGACAGGGAAGATGGCTCGTGGATCATACAGGCCCTGAGCCGGATTGAGACAGCAGAGGACAGTGAGTACCAGAGACCGGTGGTTTTACATAAATATCTGACGGAGAAGTCGACGGACAAGGATGATTATTACGATATAATTGATATTTAGGCGTTAGCCATCGTCATTTACCAGCCATATAGTTAATTTATTATTATTTATGTTTTACTCCTTTCGATGTTTTTGATCTGTTTTTCGATATTTAACTCCCACCGCCAAAATTTTTCCTTCCTCATTCATCAGTATGGGTTATACTATCTCTAGATAATATAACTTTATATACATTCGGAGCTTACTAGACAGACCTCGAGCTTTCCTGTAGAAAGATCTTGGCCTTCTAGGACAGTTGAGAGATAGCCTGCCTAAATAGCAAGTGGTTATTTTTCCGTTCCCTGCTCCTTTGAGTGAAAATCGCCTTGAGTTCGGCTGGAAATCTGGAAGAGCTAAACTTCCAAATGCGGAGCTACACGGTGAGACAGTTTTAGTTTTAGATACGATTTTTAGAATATACTTTTGTTTATTATTTGTTTTATTATTATTTTTCTTTATTTTTATTACTTTTTCTTATTTTTATTTTATTGCAATTTTTCCTTATTTTCTCATATACCAATATACTCTTCATTCATAGTGCCATTTTCATCCACGACCAAATCCTCCAGCTCGTCGGAATCATAATCTTCATCTTTATCTTCATCTTTTTCCTCTTCCTCCTCTTTTTCCGACTCACTGGGCGCAAATTGGGCTGCTAGCAGATCGTAGTCCATAGCTTCTAGCTTGGGCTCTTCTCTCTCTAGCTTCTTCTCCTGGTTTCTATTACGATACACATGCCTCAGATGACAATTAGGACGCCGCGGACACGACCCTGATTTCTCAAAGTCCGGACACTCAAACTCGTGCCGTTTATCACAAGCAGCTCCTTTATCGCAGTAGCCATCCAAAGCAAAATCCCCACAAACAGGAGCTCTGGGATCAACATCTGCATGCGTATAAATACAATTCTGCTTGGAACATCGCTTCTTTTGATAAAACAAACATAACGGCGAGTTATGCGCTGTGGGTTCGTGGCTCAGGGTACAATCGCTTCGATTGCATGATCCCTGAAGAAAATGCTTACAGATAGCAACATGATGAGGGTCATGCTGATACCGACATGACAGTCCGCGCTTACACTGGCCTGGTTTGTTAGATTGTACTTTTCGGGGTCTGCACATACCTGTCTTTGTGAAATAAGTACACGGTTTGTTGTGTTTATCCTGGCGGTTAACAGCCCTCTTCATTAGCAAATTGCCAGACTTGGAGCGGACATAAGAAACGCCGTTAACAAGGGCTTTCTTAGGAGATGCAGCAGCTTCGTCGGCCGTCAACTTAATGAGCTTGGTGCCTCCCTTTGTGGTCTTATACTTGATTCCTCCTATCTCAATGACTTCAGAACCAGCACTAGCTCTGGGGGGTTTCCAGTCATATTTGCTGACGCCTCCACTCCACTGCGATGCACGGCCACCTCTGAAACTGCTGTAACGGCCCCGAGAGGCGCCCCTGGCGCGAGAAACGCCACCTCGGCCCCGGTAGGGGGCTCCATGGACGCCGCTGCTGGCGCTTTTATGTCTATTAATGGCGCCTAATAGGTTAATAGGTACTAGTGTAAGACTCAGTATCTTACTTACCTGCAAGATTGGCTATTTGCTGCAATAGTTGTGCGTCTTCCGACATGTCGTTGGTAAGTTGGAGAAATCAAATCACCGCTTAATTAATATATTGGGAAGTGAAATGAGGAACAGTGAAAAACCCCAAAAGGAACAGTAAAAGAGGCTCAAAACTGAAACAAATACCACCACAAATGGACGGTTTGAGGACGAGATTGCAGGATATTTTGGGGCTCGATAACGAATCGGTGGCTGAACTCGTGCAATATGTCATGTTTCAGGGCACACGAGAAGGCATGGAGGCTGCGTTGACTGAGATCGTCGGAGATGGAAAAACCGCTCGAGAAATGGCCAAGGAGTACTTCGAGAACACTGGCCAGAGCATCGTGGAGAAGAAGTCGGAGATTGAGCGCAGAAAAGACGCTGCAAGGGAGGCTGCGCGGTCGGAATCGCCGCAGAGAAGAGACGAAATAGGCACGCAGCACGGCCAGTACGACTATTCGAACTTTGTGAGTGGAAAAAGCGCCTGGAAAAAGGACGAGAAGCCGGCCAAGAAGCCACCGAAGGCGTCGGGATCGGGGAAAAGCACCGCAGCCAGCTCGGAGGTGAAGATCGACTCGCTGACGGACATCGAGGCTGCTCTGAGCCAAATAGATATCACCAGCATAAAAGGTCGTCGAGTCAAATGCACATGCATGGGAACACGGCATCCGCTGGTTCAGGCTGCTCCTAATTGTCTGAATTGCGGTCGAATAATATGCATGAAAGAAGGCCTTGGTCCCTGCATGTTCTGTGGAGAGCCTCTGATAAGCGAGGAGAACATGGAAGAAATAGCCAGTATTCTCAATGGCGAGAAAGCCGAAATTGCCTCGTCGATGGGCAGAAAAGCACGAGAAAAGGCCGAGGAGCGTGGAATTGCCGGAATCAGCGACATCAACAAGGTGAAGGCCAGACAGCAGGCTGAACAGAGACTCGACACTCTTCTAGATTACCAGGCGACATCTGCACAAAGAACCAAGATTATCGATCAAGTCAGTGATTTCGAGACTCCGGCTGTCGGTGTAAACAAGTGGGCGTCTGCGTTGGAACAGGCCAAACAGCTCAAGAGGCAGCAGAGGCAGCTACGCAAGATGGAGGAGAAGAGAATGGCTCGACAAGGCCGGGGAAAACGGGTCATATCGCTGGATTTGCATGGAAATAAAGTTGTCATGAGGCAAAATACACCGGATGAAATAAGCAGCGACTCGTCAGACGCCAGTGACGAAGAGCCTGCTCCTCAGATCAAGGGCCCTGAGGCTGGGTTCTGGGAAGCCAAGGCCTACGACAAGGATTTCATCAAACCGGTGTACATTCAGGGGAAAACACACAAACCCGGTAAATCCCATATTGCTCTAAACACCAAGGACCTCCTGGGCCAATCTCGCCTTGTTTACGACGATGTCGACGATTTGGCAAGTAGTTGGGCTGCTGCTGTTTAAGTTGGGCATCGGCTCTGCGAACTTAGCGAGCTTCCAACCACTTTATGAGGCACTTTCGAAAATACTCAGCAGCGCTATTACTAGCCTTCTTTCTCCTCTTTGGAGAATGCGGTGCTAGTTTTCTGGTGCAACTTTCTGCAGAAATGCCTCTTATTAAGTTCTTGTTGGAGAACCCTCTGATCGGCGCTAGCGTCAGCAAGACGTATTCTTTTGGCCATTTCCAGGCCTTCTCGGGAAATTTCGATAGTAGAGTGCTGCAGGCACTGTACCAAAGCATATATGTAAAGATCCGTTGAGCCTTGTCTACTGTATGGGAATTTATCTAACGGTTTATAGGTAACTGCCATAAGCCCTGATATCAAAATAACTGCTGGATCTCAGCAGATCGAGGCGCCGAGGCACTTAGCACGACTTTCGCAAAGAAAGAAACTAACTCAAGGTAAATATCCCCGTCAATTGAGCGTTTTCACGCGGCGTTTCGCGCTCTAGCTAACCGGCGCTTAGATGGCCCAAGTACATATTTCTATACAACAACAGGTCAAAGCGACATCGATATATATGTCATTGATACAGGTATCAATTCGAAGCATGTAGAATTTGACGGCAGAGTTTCACGAGGTGTGGACTTCACTGGAGAAGGTCTTGGTGACAGAAATGGCCATGGGACCCATGTTGCAGGTATCGTTGGATCAAACAGTTATGGGGCCGCTAAAGCTGCTAATATCATTGAAGTCAAGGTATTGGCAGGCACTGGAACAGGTAATTTGTCTGCAGTGGTTGCTGGCATTGAGTTCGCTGTGAATGATAACAAGGCTAGAGGAAGAAAGGCGGTAGCCAATCTGTCTTTGGGCGCGGGGTTCAATGCAGTTCTCAATAGCGCAGTTAATGCAGCCGTGGATGCTGGATTGCCATTGGTAGTAGCTGCTGGCAATTCTAACACTGCTGCTTGTGCGTCTTCGCCGGCCAGTGCAGTCAATGCCATTACTATCGGAGCCATTGACGACCGGTATGATTCCATAGCCAGTTTCAGCAACTGGGGTTCATGTGTGACTATGTTTGCTAGTGGTGTGTATGTGAATTCGCTGGCTCATGACAGTCCGGATGGTACATTGACATTGAGTGGAACATCTATGGCAGCACCAGTGATTACCGGTACATTGGCAATGTTTATGGGTCTTGGTGATTCGGTAGAAGAAGCTATCAAGCGTTTGACGGACTCGGCTACAGCGAATGTAATTGACCGACGATCGACGTTCTTTAGACCGAGAACGCCGAATCTTATTGCTTACAATGGTATGGGACAGGATGAAGAAGGTAACAATACCGATATTGCTAGTACTACGGATGAATCTTCTGTTACAGTACCATTTACTGGTAAGACCCTGCATAAGAAGAAGAGAGGAAAAGGGCAGAAAACTCGGCTACGTGAGGCGTGGCAAGCGCTGAAGTCGCATCCTGATGGTGCTGACAGGAGCAATGCTGACAGGAGGGATTAGCTTGAATATCGCTGTGAATCTAAGGTACTGGAGGTGATCATGATAGCATAGATTTGCATATTTTTGCATCGTTGTTTTATGGTATTATCATACTATTTTATGTCGATTGTCGTCGTTATCAACTTTCCATCAGCTATTCTCCACATATAATTAACTAAGATCAGCGCTACAACTAGTTGATTTTACTAAATTGATTTTACAGTATTGCTATGATATAACTATAAAGTGAGTTTTTTGCGTATATCATATTTGCTTTTGGCAAGGCTGATATCTCCGCATATCCACGGAGATCTCACGTTGGCTATAAATACGTGGAAATCAGACAATTGATGTTCGAATTGTTTGAAACTTTCGTTTTATATTTCTACTAAGACATTTATTAGAAAACTTTTATTTCAAGTAAAATATGACTCAAGAAGGCAAGAAATCATACACTCAAGGATACTCGGAGAGTACAGTTTCCAATCATTTACTGCGAAAAGCAGAATCGGACGCAGCGTTCCTATTACCTTATATCAAGAAGAATGATCGTATTTTGGATGTAGGCTGTGGTCCTGGAACGATTACCTGTGGATTTGCAGCTTATGCTAGCGAGGGATCGGTTGTTGGTATCGATATATCGGCAGAGGTCATTGAAAAGGCAAAAGCAGTAGCTTCTGAAGCCAAAATTCCATCACAAGGGAACGGATCAGTGGTATTTGAAGTAGGCAATGTCCTGGAGAAATTGCCATATCCAGACGAGTCATTTGACATTGTATTCAGTGCTCAGGTGTTTGGCCATTTTATTCCCCCTGAAATGCCACTCAAAGCTTTGGCTGAAATACGCCGAGTTTTGAAACCAAATGGAATATTTGCGTCACGAGATGCTGCTGCCCAGCACTTTTATCCTAAGCGTTTTGACTTGGATCGTTTGTGGGTGGACAATCTCCGTCGGGTTGTACTTCAGGGAGCCGATACAGAGCTGACAGGAACATGTATGTTGGCACTTTGCCGTAAAGCTGGATTTGATGTGGACGGTGGGAAAGTTCAGCTTGGTGGGAATGCAGGAGTTAGTACGGGATACGAGACTAGGAAACGACTGGCTCAACGAGCAGCAGGACAACTACGTCCGGGTGATGAGTTTTATAACAATTGGCTCAAGGTGGGGATCAGTGAGGAGGAAATACGAGAAACAGTACGGGCGGCAGAGGAGTGGGCGGAGACGGAAGATGCGTGGTTTGTGGTTATTCAGAGCGAGATAATAGCGAGGAAGTAGTGGAGGAAGCAGGAGAACACAGTTATACTAAGGAAGTACACAGTTATACTAAGGAAGTACACTTATACAAGGAAGTAGTTATACTAAGTAAGTATTTATACTAAGGAAGTATTTATACTATGCTACATAAATATACTTATACTATGCTACGTAAGTACCTAAGCTACCTAAGCCCTTCCAACCCGTTTACCAGCAATGTTGCGTTGCCCTGATTTCACCGTTGCTCATTTCGGCTCATTTAAGCTTAGTTTGGCTTCCTGCTTCTCACCGACACAATACGACCATAACGAGGCCATAGCCCACCAAAAAACCCGTGAAATATAATCTCAGCGATGAAATGACCTTCTTTAGTTCTATATTCCCCTTTCTCTTCATCCTACTTTCCCCTTTCCCTTCGTATATCTTCAGCCGCAACTATAGCTTGCCGATTTCCCACTTTAGAAAGCCCCGTTTTCTCACACTTTCGTCACGGATCCCTTAGGAAAGTGTATGCGGCTTTCGGAACAAGGATCCATCATAAATCAATATAAGTATAGAGGGGAAAACTGCGAAAAAAATAGCAGCTAGAATACACACTAGACGAACACTAGATAAATCACCATGAAGATCCCAAGCAAGGAAGAACTGTCTGACTACATGAATGCCATTGCTATTGGTGGCCTCAAGGGTGCTGCTGTAGGTGCCGGTATATCTTATTTTACTCTGAGATCAATCAATAAACGGTACCCGGCATTTCGAAGCATGGGGGCTTTTCCCAGGACCTTTGTGACTATAGTTCCTGTTATTTTGTGTGGAATCACCTCGATGGAGTTTGCTAGTCGCAAATTTGAGCAGCAACGATATGGCTACATTGACGAATATCAGGAAGAAGAGAAGAAACGACGAGCAGCGGAAAAACCCAGTCAAAGAGCTCTGGAATTCGTCAATCAGAACAAGTATCCTTTGATTGGTGGTGCTTGGGTAGCTTGCATGGCTGGCTCCTGGGCTGCTATTAACCGTGATAAACTGCTCACCAGATCACAGAAGATTGTTCAGGCTCGTATGTATGCTCAGGGACTCACTGTGATTCTTCTCATTGCGTCCATGGGACTGTCTTCGTTACAGACTCCACAGGTCGGTCCTAAGCCCAAGGAGGAGTGGGAAACCCTGGTGGACGAGGAGATTACTCGAGAGAACCATGAGCATTTGCCGTTGCATTTGAAGGATAGACATCATGAGGAGAAGGAGAAGGCTGGAGAGTAGAGAGTAGAGAGGAGAAAAGTAAAGTAATTAGAATCATATATTGATAGTAACTGAATTGAGTGATTGAGTGATTGAGTGAATTGATTGAATCAACTGAATCGATTGCATATCCATCTAACTATGATTTACCTGATTTACCTGATTTACTTGCTCCAGCTTACGTACTAAACACTGCGACCATTCGAGCTCGAATTTCTTGGATAATGCCATTAGAAGAGCTTCGGGAGTCTCGTACAAATTCTCGCTCGGAGGCTCAATTATCTGGTATTAGCGTACTTGTATGACTACTTCGTACAAGCTTGTTCTACCTACATGCCAGCCTTGGGTGGTAAATTGCACCAAATACGACTGTTTTTCTTTGGTTTTGATATGAACTGCATTTTCAGCTATACGAGCTTCATCTAGCATGTTGGAATATTCTTCTATCAGTGCATTGTGGGCGATTTGTCTTGTTCTTTCAATGGGGTCCATCAAAGCCCAGAGAAGTACTTAGGATCTAAGAGATCGAGAAATCATAAAGAATCTAGAGAACTTAAGAACAATACTCTACCTCAAGAAACATTCAAAAAACATTTCAAAACCCACAAAAACATTCAAAACATTCCCAAAAACACAAAAACAAAACCTCATCTTTATTAACGTCTTACGTCTTCCGAAAACCTTTACACCTTTCACCTTTTTACATCCTCCACTATATACAAATCCTATATCTACTCAATGACTCGCGTCACCAATCCAGTGCCAACCGTTCGTCCTCCTTCTCGCAGATTGAACCTCTGGCCAACCTCAATGGGCGTAGGATGCAACAAAGTGCCAACCATCTCGGTATTATCACCGGGGAAAATCTGCGTAGAAAGATCGGTTCCTTCAGGAAAGTTAAGTACTACTGTGACATCTGCCGATGAAACAAACATCTGAGGCTTGTAATTCTCACCAAAAGGAGAATGTCGTCCACCTTCCTCATTGGTTAATATGTACAGAGAACACAAGAACTTGGTATGGGCCTTGACGGTTCCAACCTTGGATACAACCATGCCTCGCTTGATGTCTTCTCTCTTGACACCTCGGAGCAGAATACCAGCATTATCACCGGCCTGAGCAGAGTCAAGTTCCTTCTTGAACATCTCAATACCAGTGACAACCGTCTTGAGAGGCTGCTCGTTGTAGCCTACAATTTCGACTTCTTCACCCTTCTTGAGGAGACCTCGTTCGACTCTGCCAGAGGCCACAGTACCTCGACCGGGAATGGAGAAAACAGACTCAACGGGCATCAGGAACGCCTTTTCGAGATCTCGAGAAGGAGTAGGGATCTTCTCATCGACAGCATCCAACAGTTTCTGAATGGCTTGAACACCGATTTCAGGCTGCTTACCTTCCAGGGCACACAGACCAGAACCCATAATAACAGGAGTGTTCTCACCGTCAAAGCCATACGTAGTGAGCAGTTCACGCATTTCCATCTCCACAAGCTCCAGCATCTCGGGATCATCAATCATATCGACCTTGTTGATGAAAACAATGACATGCTGGATACCGACCTGTCGAGCCAGCAGCAGATGCTCTCGAGTCTGAGGCATCTGACCGTCGGAAGCAGCAACCACGATAATTGCACCGTCCATTCTAGCAGCACCGGAGATCATGTTTTTGATGTAATCGGCGTGGCCTGGGCAGTCGACGTGCGAATAATGTCGTTTATCGGTCTCGTACTCCACGTGAGCAGAGGTAATGGTGATTCCACGAGCACGCTCTTCAGGAGCTTTATCGATAGAGCCGTAATCAAGGAACTTGGCGCCTCCTTTTTCAGATAAAACCTTGGTAATGGCAGCCGTCAGGGTGGTTTTTCCGTGATCGACATGGCCAATAGTACCGATATTCAGATGCGGTTTGGACCGGTCAAACGTCGAGGCAAATCGAGCAAAGCGACTTGGAGCCGAGAATCGGCCAACGGCTCCTTTGAGCGCAGCTACACGCAGTCGAGAGAGCATGGCGGTTGATGGAGTGAGTTGTGGAGGAAAAAAGGTTTTGGCAGACTGAAAAATACGGCTAAATTCTATTGGTTGCAAGCAGCACCGTATATAGGAATATAGACCGTACATAGGAATATATTTACAAACATGCATTATAGACGGCGCCGCTCCAGCTTGCGGAGCTCGGCATCGACGTCTCCGACGTCAATCTTGGTGTTTTCTCGCACAAAGTACAGCTTGCTTCGTCTCCACCGTTTGGCTGGCACTCGCACCAGATCAATGCTCTTGATATTGTGATTGAACACGGCCACTCGGTTCTCCACAGCCACGCTTCCGATTTTGGTTCGTAGGAGAAGATTCGATGCCAGTTGTCGTCTGTTAATTGCAATCAGCACGCCCACAAACGAGGTGCCGTCTTTCTTTTCTACTCGGACAATGTCGCCCTGACGGAGCCGATTATGAGCTGATCTGTCAAGAAGTTGGCGTCTAACGCCATCGGCATCAAGCTTGGAGTATAAATCTTTCTCGATCTCCAGTATGGGTGCACTTCCTTTGGGGATATTTCGTGGTGTAGGTGCATAGACGTTGACGATATTCTCTGGGGGGTTAGCATACTTTCTCTAAGTGCAGCAGTTTTTCCGTCTACATACCCTTTCTGGTCGGTATTCTGTAACCTGCCGATTGTATGACACTCCCTAGGAGCTTATGCTGGAATATATTTGGCCGGCTGAGGGCCGTGCAGACAGGTCGAAAGGCCTTGAGCATTGGTGAAAAGTCGCTGGGCTGAAATTTAGAAATTTAGCAGTTGGGTTTAGAAGTTTAGAAACTTAGAATTAAGAACACTAACTTAGAGACTTACGAACAACTTAACATCTTACAACAACAACTACAACATGGCTGCTGTACAACACCAAACAGGTGATAAACACCTAAACCATGAAACGTCTACCATGATCACCGTGGAAACTCTTCCGTCTCTGGAGAATATCACCTTGTACCTCGATAATACAACATCTATAGCCCAGACTATAGACATTATCAAGCACAAACTTCCTGCTGCAGTTGCTCAAAACACCTATATATCCTTCTATGGAGGCCAGCCGATACTACCCCGCCATCAGGAAATACCCGTGAGCGAATTAGCCTCCGATAGATGGCTCAAACTGCGTCTGAACTTCCGTCTCTGTGGAGGAAAAGGCGGTTTCGGCTCCATGCTGCGATCTCAGGGCAATCGAATGTCCAAGAAGAAAGCAAAAAACCAGAATATGGATAATTGGAAAACTGTCGACGGACACAGAGTCAGGGATCTTAGAAGAGCCAAGGAACTGGCCAAATCACTAGATGAACGCAGTACTTCAGACAGAGAAGCTCTGGCGAAGAAAAAGGCCAAATTACAAGCTATTCTAGCCAAACCGTCATCTCATGCCCCCAACGAAGCGGTGAACTCGGAATTCTTTGAGGAATCCGACAATTTGGTCGCCGAAGTGCGAGAAAGCATGGCAAAGTCGATCAAACTGGCCAAAAACAAGAATATACCGCCGAGTCAGACGAAAAACAAGAAATCCCGTGCTTTTTTCGACGAAGACGAAGAAGATTAAACTTATTTACATATATTTATTTAGCATTGTATCTTAACAAATCTGCATTCACTCATCTCACAACTTCCCATCTACCTTTTCACAATGAGCTCTTCACATCGAGGCGGTGATTTGAGCACCCGAATCGGGACGTTTTTGACGTAAGTAAGAAAAGTTGCAGTGAGAAATAGCTTAATGTATAGAAAGTATAAAATATCTCTCTAATTCTAGCAAACTCCGCCGTAGAGAAATCGAAGGCCCTCAGGCTGTAGCCCTGGCCACTGCTCAGCTTCTCATGCGTTTCGTCTCTGCTTCACGATGGATTCACACAAACGAACTCGTAGAGGAAGTACGCGCCTTTGGAAGGCAGGTCGTCGCAGCTCAACCTCGCGAATTTGCATCGGGTAATATCATACGGAGAGTGTTGGCTGTCATCAGGGAAGTCGGAGGAGAAACAAAAGCTGCGTCTGCAGAACAATCTTCCATGTTCAGTCTGCTGTCGTCGGCTGACGAGAGGTCGCAGAAAAACTCACAGAAACGCATTTCTAAGGATGCTCGTGCCGATATCATCGAGGGTATACAGGAGCTCATAGACGAGATCAACAACATGGACGACACTATAGCAGGAATGAGTGTTGAAATGATTCACGAAAACGAGGTTCTTCTGACGCCGACACCGGGCTCTGTTACTGTGTTGGAATTCCTGCTTCGTGCTGCTGCTAAGCGCAGATTTACCGTGCTCGTTGTTGAGAACTTCCCTAACGATACGGCCATCAGCCATGAATTCGCAGCCAAACTGTCTTCAGCCGGTATAGAAACGGTCATAATACCCGACAGCACTACACTTGCGGTCATGAGCCGAGTTGGAAAAGTCATTATAGGCGCTACGTCCGTTCTGGCTAACGGTGGATGCATTTCTTCCTGTGGAGTCTCTCTGGTCTGCAAGAGTGCTCGTGAATTCTCCACACCGGTCATCTGTGTTGCCGAACTGTACAAAATCTCGCCTTTATACCCGTTTGACATCGACAGTATCATCGAGGTGGGAAATTCAGCCAAAGTCGTGGATTTCGCCGACGAAGAGCTCGTCGACAAGGTCGAAGTCATGAACCCCATATACGACTACATTCCCCCAGAACATGTGGATATCTTCATTACGAACATTGGGGGATATTCTCCGAGTTTTACTTATAGAATTGTTCTTGATCATTATAGTGAGAAAGATATAGATATGTAGAGGAGATGTAGAAAGCCGTAATCTGTAGAAAAACCATGATATGTTGAAAGCTATGCCGTTGAAATCCATGCCCTTGATCTAGCATTATCCCACCATGAAGTTCAAAGCTGTGCTCCGTAACCCACGAACTCTACGAGATATCGCCGATTCCCTAGCTACCATTCGTAAATCATGCCAGATCCGCCTTTCTCCACACTCCATTAAACTTATTTCAGTCACCTCAGTCTCCAGCACGCAGGTTTGGGCCAGTTTGCCTGCTGAGGGCGTATTTGAAGAGTACGAAATATTGTCACTGGAAAACGACCAAATTGCGATGGAATTGAATGTAGATAGTTTCTATAAGGCTTTAAAATCATCCAGCCAGGGCGATAACGCCTTCGACGACGTCCTGGTGCGCTTGCGTAAACGTGACAAGATCGCGTACCTAGCGGTCATGTTTGTCCAACGATCTGTACATGGCGACGGCTCCAACATGATTTCACAGGAGATTCCCGTCAAATTGCTACGGATGGAAACAGCTCTGGCGATCTCAGAACCCATGCATCCCGATCCCGACGTATATCTCATGATTCCGAACCCGATCCAGTCGTTTCTCAAGATCTGCGACCGATACAGGCAGCTGAGCTCGGCCATTCGTATCAGCGCCAATTGGAAGGGCGAAATGACCATCTCTACCGAAGTTAGCGACGTGTCAATGGTCAGTGTTTCTACGACTTGGAGAGGTATGGAGAACGTCAAGGTCATGAGCTCTCAGCCATCTGCTACTCCTTCCATGGTGCGTTCACAGACGGCAGATCGCGATACTTCCGATGACAATTACTCTGTAGCTGTAAGCTCCAAGGATTGGTGGAATGTTCTACATATAAAAAACGTCGTCAGTCATATCATCATGGGCATATGCAGTGATCATGCGTTGATCTTATACTGTTATGTGACGAAAGCCGATCAGGAGCAAGACGGTGTTTTGACGTATTATCTATCGAGTTTGGATATTTGAGTTTTCAGCGGCTGTAGCGACTGTACGCTCCGCAGCGACTGTGCTCCGTCCGCTAAAGTCTCTAATGCCTGTTTTCTTTGGCAAATTCGTCCAGGAACCGCACCAACAGCTCCACGCTGGCGGGCTCAACGGCATTATAGTTGGAAATACGGATTCCTCCGACCGATCTATGGCCCTTGAGACCACTCAGACCCTTTGCTGAGGCCTGTTTGAGGAACTTTTCCTCGAGACCATCACCGTCGATCTCGAACACAATGTTCATTCTGCTTCGTACAGGCACGTCGACCCAGGTTTTGTAAAGGTCCTTGTTGCGATCAATTGCCTCGTACAAGTCTTTAGCCTTTTTAGACGATTCTTCTTCTTGTGCTGCAAGTCCTCCTTTCTTCAGAAGGTGCTGTGTGGTTTGGTTGACCACATAGAGAGGGAAGATCGGCAGAGTATTATAAGTGGAGTTGTTCTTGACAATCTGAGTAAAGTCCAGGAATATCGGGATCACAGGCAGTCCGAGCTCACGAAGCTCTTCGGCAGGGGCAGTTTTCACCAGCGACTTCTTGATGATGTAGAAGGAGATGCCAGCTATTCCTATGTTCTTCTGAGCACCACCGAATATCAGGCCAAACTTCGATACGTCGATCTGCTTGGATAATATATTGGAAGACATGTCGGCCACGAGTTCAACACCTTCAGGAACCTCGGGAACCTCGGGGAATTCCACACCGGCTACTGTCTCATTCTCACAGTAGTAGACAAAAGCCAGGTCTTTACTGTCAGAGAACTTCCATTTGCTCTTGTCAGGAATAGTCGAATACTTCTTGTTACCCTTGGGAAACTCTCGAGCATCGACAATGATCTCAGCATCGACGCCCAATCTCTTGGCTTCGTCGTATGCTCTCTGAGACCAGACTCCAGTGATTATATAGCCTGCTTTTCCACGTTTATGATGGTCAGCAGCATAAGCAGCGAGGATATTCGACGGAATGGCCGAGAATCCCGCAGTTCCTCCGCCCTGGGCAAAAAAGACTTCGTGGGTTTCAGGAATGTCCAGCAGTTTGATGAGCTGCTGCTTGGTTCGCTCAATGATCTCACCGGCAGGCCCAGATCGGTGGGAGATCTCACCGACGCCGATGCCTTGATTTTCATAATCTATTAGGGCTTTTGCAGAGTTTTCAATCACCTCAGCCGGCAATAAAGCAGGGCCAGCTCCAAAATAGTGCACTGGTTGACGCATTTTGATGGTAGGAGAGAATGACTGATTTGGGCATAATGACTGATTTGGGCATGGATTTTTATATGGCCCATTCAGGGTAAGGTGGTCAGGTGATATTTAGTCATGGATATTCTGGATATCGAGAGGGAGAGGATGATATGCGAAAACGATGATAAAATGACTACTTTTGTTATATATGCAAGATGGTTAAATTAGTGGGGTTGGATGTGGGGTTAGAGAGATCGGGGGAGTCCTCAACAAGCGATAAAAAGTTTTGCGGTTTAGTGGATTTTCACGGGATGTCGAAATATGCCAAAATGCATACCAGGAAATGCTTGATTTCGGCCTGAAATCCACTGTTTCTCATGCCTCGATGCTCAGAACTTCGGCCGTCGTTTTCGTCCCGTGAACCGACTGTCCATCGCAACGGCCTTTCCACGCTTCCTCATGACCTCCTTCTTTCGCTTGATATAGTCCTTGGCCGACTCGTCCTTCTTGTTAGCGCGTTTTTTCTTGATATTCGTGCGATCAAAGGCAATTCCGCTGAGATTGACGTCCTGTTCAGCAGCACCAGCACTGAGCACCAGGTAGCACTTTTTCTTCTTTTTCGACTCGGCATCGTCGATAACCAAACCACCCATGAATCCTGTCTGTTTTGCTGCATTCAAAATGAATTCTATCTGTTTGTCGTCACTTGGATAAAACTGGCATACAGCTTTTCCGCCTCTTTTCAAGCATGCAAACAACGTCTCGAAGAAATTCAAAAGTCGTCTTTTGGGATCTGCTGCAGACGTATCGGCATTACAGAGCCATTGGATCACAGATATGCTAATAGCGGCATCGAAAGATCCAGCTCTGAAAGGCAGTCCTACACCGATATCCCCCAGGAACAAGTCACCCTGGACTTCTCTATCCAAGGCATTACCAAGCATAGAAGGCGCTATGTCCATTCCGACCCAGGTATGGCCTTCTTCTGTCAATATTTCGCCTGATAAGCCGGATCCACATCCAATGTCTAGAATATGCTGAGAAGGAGGAACATTCAGCAACTCCAGGGCTCTGAAGGTCATTTCTGCCTGGATATGCTGGACACGGGTCGATGTGGTATATTTGCGTGATTCCGTGTCATTGTAGAAGATCTCGGGCGGCGCGGTGTACTCTGGCCGAGACATGGGGTTGTTTGGTATGATTTTTGGAATTTTTTAATTTTTGATATAATTTTTTCAGAGGGACGCACGGCTGAATTTGAGTTTTGAGCACAACGCACGATAGCGAAGGAAAGGAAAACGTGAAGGGTGAAAGAGGGTAAAGTAGGGGGATAAAAAGCTAGATGAATTAGAATATTATTAAAGGTTGAATGTGTGGTAGTAACCATACGTTTTCTCTCGATGCCACCCCCTCCCCACCCTTATTCCCTCAACCTTCATCTCCACCGTTCCAGCCCCATCCGTATGATTAGATACGGAAACTCAGCCAAGCACCAAGCACTGAATACAACACAGTTTGATGGGCTTTTTTACATTTTCTACATCTCCTCACACTCCCCTCACTCCTCCACCACCCATGTTCTCCTACTGCTATTTCCCTCCATTTCCTCCCGAAATTCCCGAACCTGTTCCCCGATAACCATGTTCCTTGCTCGATTTGTACTTTCTACAACTTCTTATTTATTTCTTAAACCCCTCTCCTGACGCTCAACGCTGCCAAATACCCAGTTATCAACCGTTCCTCAGACCTTGCCGCTGCAATTGTGCACTAGTTTCTATTTATTATATCGGCAATGGAGCGTACTAGCAAGTTGTTAGATCAGGCCGATATCAAGCTGGGGGCCTTGGAAGGCTCGGAAAGGCCGCATTTGGCCTCCAGCAACGAATATGACACGTCTGGCCGAAACTCGCCGGCCGTCGCTTCCTCGGGTCATATTTCCAAGGCTTCTACTCATATGGATGGGCTTAAACCCGTGGAACCTCCGAAGAAGCGCAAGTCCATCGGCGGCCCGAAAACATATCGGTATATCAAGATGAGCCAGGTCCGAGAGGAGTCCATCTTCGACTCCCAGATTACCATTCATTCGCCGTTTTTCGGCTTCTGGACCCTCTTCTGGACCGTCACCGGTGTAGCCATGATCAGAGAGCTCCTGTTCAATTACTTCCACCACGGCGTTCTTCTGGGCCATAACATTGTGGAAATCCTCACCTGCGGCCTGGAAACGGTAGCCTTCATCGATCTGGGCATGTACCTGGCTACATACTTTGGGTTCGGCCTACAATTGGCTATCAAGGCCGGCTACTTGACCTGGGAGAAATCCGGCTGGATCATCCAGACCGTGTATCAGTTTGTTTTTCTCTTCTTCTTCCTGTGGCTATCTGTGATTCTGGATCTGCCCTGGATCGGAAAGGTGTTTCTGCTGCTTCATTCGTTGGTCTTCATCATGAAGCAGCACTCGTATGCTTTCTACAACGGACATTTCTGGAAAATCCATCAAGAACTGAACGATTCCAAGCAAAAGCTGGCCAAGAGTCGCGAGTCTCTGTCTGACGAGGAAATCAAGAAATTGCATGCGTCGGTAGCCTATTGCACCGAGGAAATCACCATGCAGTCTGAAACCGTCATCTTCCCGGCCAACTTAACTCTAGAAAACCACTTCTGGTTTAGCATGTTTCCGACCTTAGTTTATCAGATTGAATATCCTCGAAACCCCAAAATCAGGTGGTCCTATGTCGGAGAAAAGGTCCTGGCTTTCTGGGGGGTCTTCTTCATTATGATATTCATTGCTGAGGAGTACTTCTTCCCCATTGCAATGCGAACAATTGCCCTGCGTGGTGCGTCTTTAGAAGAAAAATTCCGTGTCTATCCGTGGATTCTGCTAGATCTGGTGCCTCCTTTTGCTGTCATGTATCTTCTTGTGTTCTATATCATCTGGGACGTGATACTGAATGTGCTAGCCGAATTGACGGGATTTGCCGACCGTGCCTTCTATGGCGACTGGTGGAATTGCGTCCGATGGGATGAGTTCGCCAAGCTGTGGAACGTTCCTGTGCATCGGTTTCTTCTCAGACATGTGTATCACAGCTCGATTTCGGCAATGCACTTCTCCAAGACTCAAGCCACTCTATTGACATTCTTACTGAGTGCTTGCGTACATGAGCTGGTCATGCTGGTTATTTTCGGCAAGCTTCGTGGGTATTTATTGGCACTGCAAATGCTTCAGTTGCCAATGGCTGCATTGTCCAGAACAAGGTATGCCAGAGACCAGCTGCTGCTTGGAAACGTGATATTCTGGTTTGGAATTCTCACGGGGCCCAGCATCACATGCAGTTTATATTTAACATTTTAGGGGGTTAACCGCCCGCATGATAACATGTCTCGTATGATATAATATATCGTATCAATAATATATCGTAACAATAACATATCGGTATGATATAACACACTCCCTGCGATATAGCACACCCCGTATGATATAGCATATCCCATATAACATATCCCATATGATATAACACACCCCTATAATATAACCATACTGATAACATCCCTAGCCATATAAATCACCCCCGCTCATCTATAAATCCGTTCAAACGGCCGGGTGTCGTGGAAACAGCTGTCAAACACCTGATTCACCACTCTGGCTGCTTCCTCGTCACTTTTACAATTCGGATTCGCCGAAACCGACAATGTAGCTCGTCTCTGAACGCATTTCTGCAATCCTTTGCTGAAATTGAGCTTTGCAGCTCGAAACATCTGAGCGGTGATTCGACATTCTCCTGACAACGTCGAAGCTCTGATCTCAGAACAGGCATGATGACGCAGGTCCGACCAGTCGACGTTGAATTTGCACTCGTCGTACGCATGGACCATCTCGTGAGCCAAAATGTCTTCTACCTGTCCTCTTGAATAAATGAGGTTTTGGCACAGTAGAATGCCCTTCTGAGGATGAAACCCCCCACCTTTCATCTCCGTGCACTCGTCGCATATTATATTTCTCTCATTGATGTTTCCTCCGACATTGGCAATCTCCCTGCGCATGAATTTCACCACAGGGCTGTGTGCAAGCATCCAATCGCGGTATTCATGGCATCTCTTGCACTGAATGGCCGATCTGCGTGCAACCAGGTCTTTTTCAAACTGCTTTCTCTGGCCGTCGTCCAGGCCAATTCCCGTCATATATGCCATGGATCGTCTCCAGAAGTCGAAGCCTCGAGGATACTCCTGGGCATCGTGGAGCTTCTTCTGCTCGGCTTTGCTGGTGTTCATTGGAGAAAAGAGACTAAGGAAAGAAACTTTAAGGAACGAAACTTTTCACCTTTCAAATGCCTACAGCCGTTTCAAGCTCAACAGCACCGAACAATGCAAACAATATATGGCTAGCAGCCAGTGATAACAAGATAGACAGAGTCAAAGAGCTTATTGAGCAAGGATATAAGGCTGATGAGGGCGATTTCGCGGGGTATACGCCGATCCATGCGGCTGCTTCATATAATCATGTAGATCTGTTGAATTATTTAGTAAAAGAAGCAGGAGGAAACGTAAATATCGGGGATTTGGACGGAGATACGCCGTTGCATTATGCGGAGACGGCGAGTACTGCGAGGATATTGGTGGAGGAGCTGGGTGCTGATCCGAGAATTAAGAATAGCGAGGGACAGACGGCTTTGATGAAACAGGAGGAGGAGGAGGATGAGGATGAGAGGAATGACGAGGTGATAGAGTATTTAAGGGGGGTGGAAGGTGGCAGCAGTAGAGAGCCTAGTACCAGCACTACAGAGCAAAACACCGAAGCCAGCACTGAGCCTAATACCGAGCCTAGCAGCACTGCTGAACCACCTTCACCCCAAGCCCAAGCTAACTTCCTTACTATCCTTCGTCAACATGGCCTCATCGACGAAAATGGCAACTTAAACGAAGACCATAGGCAAACTCTAGAAGATATCATAGGCAACGATCCAGACAATGCTGAACAACGTCTTGCGGAATTCATCAGCAAGCTTATTCAGGAAAGCAATTCGTCGTAACAGTTTATCGTGTTAACATTCAAATATGCATTATATTACAAATCCTAGCATAGTATATACATAGACATCTCACCTCGACAGAAATGCCTGGTATGCCTCTCGAGGGATCTGCACCCGTCCAACAGATTGCAAATTCTTCTTTCCCTCCTTCTGCTTCTTCAACAGCTTCTGACGTCGAGTAATATCAGACGCATGCAATCGAGCAAGCACATCTTTTCGCTTGGCCTTGATAGTCTCTCGAGCCACAATCTTGTTTCCGTTAGCTCGTGCCTGAATTATCACCTCGAACAATTCATATCGAAGATATTGCTTGAATTTCGTGACCCATTCACGGCCTCGAGATTCAACTAATGATACATGAGTTATCTGAGAAAGTGCATCGATACATCGTCCGTTGACCAGAAGCTCTAACTTCGTGATTCTAGACGACATATATCCAGCATCTTCATAGTCCAAAGATGCAAATCCCTTTGTGATTCCTTTAAGCTTGCCGAAAAAATCATCTACCAAATGCGCTAATGGTATACGATATTTCAGCACTGCTTGATTTGAACCTGGAAATGATATCTCCACCTGCTGGCCCCGGTTTCCCTCACAGAGCTGAATGACTTGGCCCAGATACTCCTGTGGCATAGTCATTAAAGCCTCTACGTAAGGCTCTTGTATGTCCTTAACTTTGCCCTGTGTACGAGCACCGGGATCGGGAAAATGATCAGGATTGGTAATGATCTTCTCAGTGTCGTCGCCATAGATGATCTTATATGGCACTGTAGGCATAGTGATGATAAGATTTCTGCCATGTTCTCGCTCAAGTCTTTCACGGAACACAGATGCATGCAGAGAACCTAAAAATCCTAGTCTCCAGCCCTGCCCCAGAGCATTGGACGACTCTTTTTCTAGAGTGACAGATCTGTCGTTCAACGTCAGGTGCTCCATCGACTCCTGCAAGCTGTCAAAATGAGCACCATCTGCAGGAAATGCTCCTACGTAGACCATAGGTTTAACAGATTCAAATCCAGGAAGGGGATCAACTGGCTGGTTGACATTCATGAAGGTGTCTCCGATCTGAGCTTCATTACTTCTTTTCATTGAACAAATGACATAGCCGATCTGGCCAGCTGTAAGCACGTCTATCGACAGTCTTTCAGGATGCATTATTCCCACCTCTTTGACGTCGTATTTCAGTCCAGTATGAGCAGACATGATTTTCTGGCCCTTTTTGACGGTTCCATCGACGATATGTACTAGCATGATGACTCCAACATAACTGTCGAACCACGAGTCCACCAGCAGAGATTTCAGCGGGAGTTCCGAATTGCCCTTTGGACTCGGTATATGCTCTATAATTGCCGGAAGAACCTGCTCCACATTGAGCCCAGACTTGGCACTGATACTTATAGCCGTCGAAGGGTCCAATTCAAACATGTTTTCGACCTGAGTCAGCGTCTTCTCGACTTCAGCATGCGGCAAATCAACCTTATTGATCACAGGAATCAACTTAAGATCCAGGCTGTAAGCTAGGAAGAAATAAGCCACCGTTTGAGCCTGAACACCTTTGGTAGCATCCACGAGCAGCAGAGCACCTCCACAGGAAGCGTAACTTCGCGAAACTTCCTGGCGGAAATCCACATGGCCCGGCGTATCGACCAGATGCAATAAATAGTCCTGGTTTTTATAGTTGTAAACCATGGAACAGGTGCGAGCTTTGACGGTGATCCCACGCTCTCGTTCAACGTCCAGGGAATCCAGCACCTGGCGATTATTATCGCCTGCCTGAATAACGCCGGTCAATTCCAGGATCCGGTCGCTCAGCGTGGACTTTCCATGATCAACATGGGCCACAATGGAGAAGTTGCGGTAGTTTTGTATGGGGATTTTGGCCATTCGGTCAATGAGATCAGCGGGGGCTCTTCCAGAGGGCTCAGAGTCGTTTTTTCGGCAGGAGAAAGCGCTATGAAACGGCCGGGGGTGAAAAAAAGTCCGAGAATTCAGAAAAGTCCTTCGGCATCCTCCTGAATATGCCCTCCCCAGCCAGTAGCGCCAGATCAGCATGTACAGGGAATTCGAGGTATAAAGGACGAATTAGCGATATTTGTACTATAACAGTGAAAAATGCGTGAAAAATTCCTGCTAGACGCCCAAACTCGGTGCAGATACCTGATATTTCAGCGATAAAGATATTTTTTCGTAGTTTTTATTATACCTTTATAGCTTATAGCTCTGTATGAAATAACGTTATGTTTTCCGTTTTCCTGTATGTATAGTATATACGTTTTCCCAGCACGTCCTCCACACTAAATTTTGCTCCTCCGCTTAAATTTTGCGTCCTCCGCACTTTCAACTTAGCTTCCTCCACACCGCTTCCTCCCACTTGTTGCATGAACCACAACGCAATGATCAGCTGGGTTTTGGTTGCGCTTCTGCCTGGCTTGGCCCTGGCTGCCGACGAGCAGAATAATGCGCCTTTCGGGCCATTCACGCCGTTTCTCGAGAAAGCGTAGGTACAATGATAATGTCGGGCGAATATATCTAACTGTCCAGCGCTACCTTCTTAATGAGCAGCACCTCGGCTAATATCACGGCCAATGACTGGAATAACATGTCTATTCTGGACCGCCTGAGGATCTACAACTGGAACAAGGAGCTGATGATCCTGGTCATGATTCTGGGATACGTAGCTCTGTACTGGTTTGGAATCAAATCGAACGAATCCCAGGTCAAACGATGGCTCAAAACAGTCACGCCGTTTCTGGACGAGCAGTTTTTCCAGGTCGGTGTTTCCGAGACCGAACTGACTGTTCAAGACTCTCCTTCGCTTTTCACTACTTATGCCACTGGAAGAGTCAATATCGACAGCCTGATTGCCCGATTCAAACTCCTCGGTCGAGACAACTTCATCACCCTGTCCATGGAGTACATCTTTGGATTCTTCTTTGGTGGTGAAATTCCCGCTGATCGCGTGGACATTGTAGTCACTCTGAATAGTGGTGTCAAGGTGCCTAATATGATCATGGCTATTGTCAATAAGGATTTCATGAAAAAGGTCAGGGAGGAAAACTACTTCTTATCGTTGGTACGAACCTGGGATACCTCCAAACTGCCTGCCTACCTCACCTACATGGTCGAAGCCTCGGAACTGATTGACTTTGTAGTCACTTCTGAACTCAAGGAAGCCCTTGAGAATGCTCAAAACGTATTGGAATTCGTCGCAGTCACTGATCAGCCTATCAAGCGACCTGACACCATTGAAGAGCTTACGGATGTCGACACGAAGATCTTGTTGGCTCTAAGACTGCCTCGAACCAAGGCCGACTACGAAGCTACTGACAAACTAATCAAAGCTGTAGTTAACCTTGCTGACCATCTTGCGACCCTCAAGGGATTCCGACCGGAACTCGTCAAGAAAATCAAGGCTACTCGAGAATCCGAATACAAGAAGCTTCAAAAGGCATTGGATTTGCAGAGAGCAGAGGACCTGGCTTACAAGAAGGCAGAACAGAAGAGAAACGAGGCTCGAACAGACAAGTCGGTTGCAGACCAAAAGAAGGCGCTTGCTAAGGAGGAGCGCCGAAAACAAAAGAAGCAGCAGAAGAGACAATCGGTTCGATAGAGCGATATATACGGGGATTTCATGTATAATAAAGAATTGACGTAAATAACGGGCATTAAATATTTTCCATCAGCTGGTACTTCGTAGCACTAAAATTACAGAGTCGCCTCTCAGGAACATTTTGCTAATAAAACGATCTCGATTGACGGGTTTGGCAGCTTTGCCTTTAGAGTTTTTGGGGGTTTCAGTCCACATCTGGGGTTAGAGCTATGGAACAATGACAGATATAACAAGACACTTACCTCCTTGACGTTTTCAAGAACCATGTTAGAATGCCTATCAAAGGCTTTTACTCGAGCAAGAAGCTTCTTGTTGTTTCTGCACGATATTAGGACCTGGCTATGATTCTGGACGGCATTTTGCAGCACTGATAACGGGCCGTAGTTGAACTCATATTCCTCCAGCTGGACCAGCTCAGCATCTGTTAGCTCTGATTTTGTTTTGCCAACAAGTTCACTGTAGTTAGTATTGTTGTTTGGAGGTGAGAGGGGTTGTACTTACGCCATGTTGAGAGTGATGGAGGAGGTGAAATTTGGAGTGGTGGGAGGATGAAGTATGTATGAGGTTGGAGGTTGGATGATTAAAGAGACTTATAGATCTTTTGTTGTAATTTTAGGTCGTTTATTGTAGTTTTAGATCTTTTAATTTATTAATGTGGATTTTATGACTTTTGGTGAATTTTGTGCAATTTTGGTGGAATCTGGTGAACTTTCGTTGGTTGTTGATCTTCTTGGTTCAAGCATACGATACGATCGGCATACGACCGCCTAGGATAGGCTTGTTCTTTCGTAATTGCTTTGATCCAAATTCACCAAATTCACCAAATTCGCAAAGAGAAATTCACGCGATATTTCATATACAGCTAATTTCTCACTTTGAGAAAAAGCGATATCAAAGCATGTATGCTTCTGTTATGTCCTTTCTGAACATACCATGCACCTACCCTCATCCCTCATCTTGAATAAATACACTCCCTTTTTTTGCAAAGAGAATATGCACACACATGGTCCGCTACCGCCCCTCTTATGCCACTCCTGCTTTCCCTATTTTTTTCCCGTCAACTTCCATCCAGTCCCCACCGGTGTGTTGAACGGCTCCAACCAACCATCACCATAACCACCACACAAAACCCACTGCAAATCAAGGCCCTTGAAATCCTTGATAAGCAGTTTATTATGCCCCCAAAGTGTTCGTAGCTGTGTTTCCAGCATCTCCTTCCATCGTAGCTTGTCCAAAGTCTTCAATAGCCATTTCCGACTGCTGACCAGAAGTTTGATATAAGACCCGATATTAGGAACGGAGATATTATAAATATTCGAACTAGCTGTATCCAAGGTAAGAAATCCAGCCTGGAAAAGTGATGATTTCGGCGACATATCAAGAGAAAACTCATCAAGATCACTAGTCGTAACAAACACCGCGTCGGGTTTTCGTTTTAACAACGTTTTGAGCTTTTCCAAATCATCGGCCGCTTTCCTATTCCCTTGTTCTTGATATGTTTTTATGAATTTGTCCATGATGGAATAAAAGTCCTTGGCCATGATGATCAGATCACCTATATCAACCAAAGTGACAGTGAACTTTCTGATTTCGCCCTTTCCAGCCAATTCTATTACCTCACGATCAACAAAGGTAGCCTGATCGGTGAATATTGCCATCAGCTGGCCGTTGGAGACCAAAGGAGGTACATGAGTTCTAGACTGTTCTAACCGAGCCTTGGTCTGCAGAGACAGTTTCATATCTTCAGGATATTCAGATATCCACATATGATCTAGTATACGTTTTATAGCCGGTAAGATCGGCGAAGAAGCAGTTTCGTTAGCATTCTGCCAGTCCAGCTTGACCTCTCCTCCAACATCAGTCAGCTTTACCTGTTTATTTTTCCGTTTAGCATCTCGTAACTCCTTTTCTTCTTCTAGAGTCTTAATTAACGCGAGATCCTCCGGTAGCAAAGGCACAGGAGTGGTGGATTTGCTTCTGTTGCCTTTGGTGATGCGTGACGTTGATGATCCAGTGAAGAGCATGATGGATGTAAGGCTGAGGGGAGGGAAGTTAATAACTGAGGTGAGAGCATAACTGAGGTGAGAATTAACTTTCGTCATAAGGTATCCAGGTAGGGTAAATAGAGCGTTGGATTATTTTATAAAATGATCATTTGTAATTCTTTCGAAATTGAAATTGTTGATTTCTTTCATTTCAACGCGAGTCTATCATTAGCTAGCTTGATGCGTCATTTGTACAGTCATTCTTTTCAGCTTGGACGGTAGGCGGGCCGAACAACGTCAACTGTCCATATACAAAAACCTTGAAAAGCCCAAATTCAAATAAATTATAAAATCATATTCCTAATAAAAACAATAAAATCCCCAATCTCCCTTCCCACCTCCTCGGATCTTCTTCCCTTTTCTGTTATCTCCATGCACCGCTAGATTTGTACCTACATAAGGCTTGGGAAGTAATTGCTTTTTCTCGCTATTTTTCCGACTTTGTTTCTCACTCAACAAACTGTGCTAGCCTCACACGGCACTGCGACATATCTGCAGGCAAAATGTCGCTTCAAACCCCAGTGAAACACGCTTGAATTTGTTTTATTATAGTGGACCATGACACAAAAAGCTTAAGGAATGCCAAGAATCGCCTAACTTCTGCCCAACTACTCAAAGTGGAAACCACATGGGTCAATGGAAGCTCTCACATTGGCCAATACGCAAGTGGCAATTAACACGTCGAATGAATGGATATTCGTGATGTTCAAGGGTTTCAGAATGGATTTGAAAAAGACCTCAGGTTTTATGGGTTCCAAGATGCCGGCGCTCGCTTATTTGGGTGGCCGAGTCTATTATTACATCATACGGTTATCTGCTATATGACATTTTCCGATCAGATCCAGCCACCATTAAAACTCCCTGGAATAATCTAACAAATAACTTAGCAAAAAAACCTATCATATTTCATATAAAACCGCAACTGACACCGCAAAGTTCCCTTTTTTTCCCTCTTTTCCCCACCTGCTCTTCCCGTTCTTTTGTTATCTTTAAAGTTTCTTTTGTGGCTCAACCCCTTGCCCTTCTTAGCAGGCGGGTTCCTTCAAAAAATGCTTTATAGTCGAAAATCCAACTTAACATCTGCACAAACACCTTTCCGCAGAAATGCTTTTCAATAAATGTGGAAAGGCGCTTGGGCTCCTCACTGCATTAATTGTCGTCAATCTCATAGGCTTGCTATATCTGGAGAAAACTCCAGCATCTCTTATCCAAAGCACAAAGGAAGCATTACGGGTCGACAAACCTTTAATAGACAGCAATGTCAATATTGGTAGCGCGGAACGCCCGATATTCGTCAAGCTACGGTCTCCCGGGAATTCCACCCTTGGTTTCGACTCCATACAGTATATTAATGTACATTATCGATATGACTACGATGACGCCATGACAATGCAGTCCGTGGTCTCAGGTCTCAAGGTCGACAGGTACGACGCGGTTACCTACGATGATATTCATGAAAAAGGCTTGCCGCCCACCTCTATGTTTCCACCTTTGCATATGGGAGGTAAAGCATGCTTCCGATCGCATCAGAATCTCTGGAGAAAGGTCGTTGCTGAGAACCTGGCTACCATGCTGATTTTGGAGTCTGACGCTACATGGGATATCAATATCAAGGATATTACACTGCGTTTTGCGGCTGCATTGAATGAGCTTCTTAAGACGTCTCCTGCTGCAAAACACCCCGATAATCAGCCTACTGAGAATGATCCGTGGAATAGTGTGAACTGGGATATTTTGCATTTCAGTCACTGTTACGAATCAGACTTGTATGCAGATGATTATATCATCTACGACGATCCTAACGCTCAAATTAAAGACTATTATTTTGGCGTTAAGATGAAGGACCAGCGGGCGGTTAGACGCAGCGGTCACCCTATATGTACAACAGCATATGCTGTATCACAAGCTGGTGCAAGAAAACTGCTTCTACGTGGATCTTTGGACTACGATGAACCTGTAGATGTGGTCATCTCTAGAATGGTAGACAGCGACCAGCTCATTGGATACGTTCCTGACGGCGTCATGTTTGCACAGTGGGACTATGTCAAAGGAATCGGTGCGGAAAAACTCAACAGCGAGATTGATAATCACCCTGATCTGGTATCGGAGCACTTTGAGGAGAACTGGGCCAAAGTGCACGAGGAGCGAAATGTCTGGAAGATCAATTATCTGTATGAAGGAGGAGACGAGATCCGCACGCCTGCATATCAGAAGCTGAATGAGATTTTTTACGGAAGCGAGGAAGCTGCAAAGAAAGAAGAATCGAAACAATGATTTGTATTAGTTATTCATTGATGGTTAATGTTGAGAAATGTATATGAGGAATAAATTTTCAATAATTATTAAATCGGATTTAATCGACACCCCCTATCGGATTTAAGAATTAAGCGCGTTGTTTGTTTGGATCAACATTTCTTTTTCGGGGGAATTCGAGATCTAAAATAAGCTTTGATAATACGAGAAGCGAGGGATTAGGTGAAATATGCATATAATAAATATAAATATTAGATAAAATTATTTATCCAAACTATAAATATCTTCCATATCCAACTATTCACCATATCTCTTTCTTACCTTCAACCTTCTTCCCTTTCTCCGCCAAGCAACATGTTACAATGAATCACCATGGACGACTCACCATTCTCCACCACTCGTTCAACCTAAGCTTTTTGCTTGCTCAGTGAATTTCCACTGCTTCAGGCCGCCTCCAGATGATTTCTAGAGGTTTCAACATCTTTGTATTGTTTGGTATCTTGCTATTTATCGACCTACTTTTCTTCTTTCCGCATTCGACAAAGCCCTTAATAGATCGCACTAAAGAAAAGCTACGATATAAAGCGAAAACTCCTATAATTCCCGGGGATGTCAATATTGGAAACGATGAAAGACCGATCTATGTGAAATTACAATCTCCAGGTAATGAGACCTTGGGGTTTGGGTCTATATATTATATCAATGTCGATTATAGATACGATTACGACGATGCTATGGTAATGCAGGCTGAGACCTCGGGGCTGCAAATCAACAGGTTTAAGGGCGTTATTGCCGAAGAATTGCATGAAAGAGGCTTACCTCCTTCGTCTAATCCAGATTCGGCGCTTTTGCCGGGCGCTAATGCATGTTTCAGGTCCCATATGAATCTGTGGAGAAAGGTGGTCCAGGAGAATCTTTCTACGATGCTTATTCTGGAATCGGATGCTACTTGGGATAGTAATATCAAGGAAATTACTACGAGGTTTGCAGCTGCATTGAATGAACTGCTTAAGACTTCTCCTGCTGCAAAGTATCCTCTCAATGAGGCTACAGAGGCTGATCCATACAATAGCATCAACTGGGATATCTTGCATTTAAGTCATTGTTTCGAAAGTGACGATTTCGCTCATGATTATCTTATTTATAAAGATCCTCATGGACAAGAAATGTCTTATTATTTCGACCGCCCTATGAAAGGCGAGAGAGCTGTTCGAAGGAATGGTGCTCCTGCTTGTACTACAGGATATGCCGTATCTCAACGAGGAGCACGAAAACTCCTTTTAAGAGGCTCACTTGACTATGATGATCCTGTCGACATGGTAATTGCTCACGAAGTCTCCAAGGGAAATATCATTGGTTATGGCCCTGAGGGTGTCATCTTCTCTCAGTGGGAATATGCTCGAGGAATTGGAGCAGAAGAGCTCAACAGTAATATCGATCAGGGCTGGAGGGCCGAGGAAAACCGCGATAACTTCGACGAAGACTGGGCAAAGGTGATGCAGGAAAGAAATATATGGAGAATTAATTATATGTATGAGGGTGAGAGGGCCATCAAGCACCCGGTGTACTTGGATTTCAACAAGCGATACTATCCAGATAGTTAGCTGGGTAAGCGTTATCTGCTAAATGCGCGAAATATTAAATATTCATTTATATTGTATTTCACATCCTATGTTGTATATGTTATTTCAATTATATTCTTTTTTTGTTGTAAATTTCACACTGTTTTTCCATGTTTTCGTCAATCGAAAAGCTCGAATTCTAGATTTTTCCGGTATTTGCTGGGAAATCTCAACTTTCCATACAAAAGCACTTTAAAAATCAGCCTTTCTCCAACTATTCACCAACTATTCCACCATTCATCAACCATTTTCACCTATTTATTTTATTCAAATTCTCTCTTACATAATCCCCAATCATGGAAAACTTACTTAAATGGTCAATAGAAGCCCAGCATGGCAACGATGCTCCAAGAACAAAGCTGGATCAAAAGGCTCTCAGTGAGCTACTAGGTGGTGCTCCTGATGATGCTACGGTCATGAAACAGTCGGTTTCTATAGCTATAAGCGATGAATTTAGCATCGAAGATAAAGAGACTGCTCTTGATAATCTAGAGATGATGGTGGAGAATCTAGATAATGCTAATAACATGGAATCTCTGGGACTATGGCATCCTTTGGTAACTACATTGATCGCTAAAGACACACCTCATGCAGTCAAAAAGATGATCTGCTGGGTATTTGGAACTGCTGTGCAGAATAATGAAAAAGCTCAGAAAGATCTCGTTGGCAATGAGGGTGCCGTAGAGGCTCTTTTGGGCCTGGTTAAAGATGAAGATGCCGAACTTTCCACAAAGAGCTTATATGCATTGGCTTCACTGCTTGGTCATTCTCCGGAAGCATATGTGCATTTCGACAAGCATTCAGGCTGGAAGACAGTGGAGTATGCTGTGAATCCCGTCGAAGCTCCTGCAAAGGTATACCTGAAAGCATTGTCGGTAGTGACGTCTTTGGCTGACATTGAGCCTAATGAACCGAAGCTTGAGATTCTTCGTCAGGGACCTATAATAGAACATATCTTTGCGATTCTAGACGGTCCTGAGTACGCACATGCCCATGAGAAGGCTCTAAATACGTTGAATGTGCTGTCTCACGTTGGATTGAAGTTTACAGACAGTGAGAAGGCCAAGTACAACAGTTTACGAACGGAATTGATCAAGCAGGGTAAAGTGGATAAAGATGGCTTGGGTGAATTGTGAGGTTATTAGGTAAGTTAATAGAGAATAGTGTCGTGTTGACGTTATTCTACGGCATGAATGAAACGATACTGACGATAGTGCTAGATGTATATACATTTCGAGTCATTTTCCAGTTCTTTCCATTATCTCTCCATCATCTTTCCAGTTATCTCATCAACCCCATTTCTTCTCTGATTCCGAGAAATCATCCTGTAAGCCCCGGCCAGCTCGTTCATCTTCCAGCTCCTGATCAAACTCTTCCTGAGTCTCTTCATAGTCATGCGCCCTCTCATCTAGCGTAGACGTCCCTATAGCCGAGCCCAAAGGTCTGGAAGGCGCCTGTCCTTTTGCAGCTCGAATTCTATCCCAGGAATTCAAAGTTGTTGGAGGGGTTTGAGGAGAACTCTCGGCCATCTCAGACTCTCGTTCAAATGGATCGACGTCTTCTTTCGTCAACACGTCATTTCTGCTTGGAGGAGGCACTTGAGGCTCTGTTCTCTGTTTAGGAAACGGTGCAGGTCCTCGATTTGGAATTATTCCCGGAGGTTGTGGAGGACCTCTATGAAGAGCCAGATTGTAAGGGAAGATGAGCTCCTGATGCCAATTGATGGTATCGGGGTTTTTCATTTTCTTCGAGGAGTCCTTGGTAGTTTCTCCGTAGTATGTACGGCCTATTTCGGCGGGAAATTTCATGAGTATCCGATACGCAGACTGCGCTGAAGGATTATATGACAAGGACTGATCTCCATACCACCAGCCGAGCGATGAGCCCAAATTGCCGGCAAATATTATAGTAGCAAAGCCTATAAATACAGATAATCCTCGTGTAGGCCGCTTTTTGTCGATGTAGCCGAGTTTTTGTGCATATCGGGGGATTTGAATGCCTAAAAACAAGGCTGGAAGAGACAGCAGAGGGCCTCCAATCAGAGGAGCATTGAATGCAGAGGTGAGGTTCTTACGGTCTTCGGTGCCGAGTTTGTTATCAAAGCGATAGAATTCATGTGCAAGTTTCAGGTTATGTTGGAACTCCGGTCGTTTGGTGAAATCCACGTTGGACGTCATGTTGATCTGTGGGGGAAAGCAAGTGGGAATGAGGTCGAATCGGGCTATTTATCAGATGGGCAAGGTGAGGAATTGGTTTTAGATAGGAAATTATAGACAATACGGGTATTTAGAGTATTAATATGTAATTGAATAGAATACGTTTATAGTGCAGTTTAAGTTGGAAATGTTGGAAGTTGAATGATAAGCTTGCTGATCTGAACAAAATATCAAACTAAACGACATTTTCACATTAAAATTACAAGTTATTAGCAAGGTTCTAATTGCATGTTTCTGAGTGCCTGTCACTAGCAGCATTCTTTACCACTTACTACTACCATCCACTTCCACCACTATATCGAATGCACTTCGATCTCCAAATTGCTCAGCTGTCGATACACATCCGGTGGAATTCGGTTCAGTATCATACCTGCATATGTCATGATATTCGTCGCCCGTTCATGATAGTAATTGATACTGGCAATCGCTAGCTGATTAGGCCGTCTTGTCTCGCTGACCCTCCTGCTTTCATTCACACAGCATCTCATAGCCATCAGCAGTATCAGAGGAATATTCTTAGACAACGACTCGCTCAACCCCGAAAACTCCTGAGCAGTAATTCGTATCGAGTCCAAAGTAGCAGAGCTTGATATTGGAACTAGTCCTGATGATTCAATATTATCAAGGCATGCAACCCAGGATCCTTGTGCATATTTCTCTCTGGCTTCCAGAAGACGAACTAGAGCACTGAACGTTTGGTTGTTCTTGGCTGAAATCCTCATACTTACAGCAGGATTCTTACTGTATATAGTATAAAGATATCGTGCCAATTGCTGTGGATCGTCTGCTGCAACTGCAATTGATACATCTTCAGGCAGGCTCGTCACAGTGCTAATGACATCCGACGTCATCAACAATTCTCCAACAGACTTGTTAATTATGCCCAAAGCTGCATCATAGTTCTCTGAAAGTTGATATAGCAATGCGGCATCTCCGGAACGTCCATCTTCCAGTGCTTTGCTTGCGGCCTGTCCTGCAATAGCATGTGCAAATTCAGTAGCATCAGAAATGCCAAGATGGTTCGCAATACGCTCAATGCAGCCAGGAACAATAGTTCCATCCTTGGAAAAGTCTCCCAACAAGGCGGAAAACTGTCTGGTCTCTAACACAAGCTCCTTCAGGGCCTCGTGACAGAAGGTAAGATAATTCTGACCCTTCTCACCTGGCAGATCAGTATTCATTGTGAGCAGCATAATGTAAAACACAGCCAGCGCAGGATCAGATTTTCGAAATCCTTTAGTGTAATAGGCAATGAGTCGAGGGAAATTCAAGAAAGGATGTCCACGGCTTAGGCACGTCTGAGTATTGCTAGAATCATCATCATTGATTATCAGCTGTGACCCCACCTGGTCCGGCTCCGTGACTACCTTCAAGAGTCCATAATAGTCCAAAACAATAGCAAAATGTACAGCTTCCAACCTGCTAAAACAGTAACAGTTTTGAACTGCCAACTCGAATTGGCCAGTCAGCAAAAGAAGTCGGAAGTACAGTCCCGGCTTGGATCCGTCTGGATTGAAATATGTCTCACCAAGATCTGTTATGCTCTTTTGCAGATTCTGCAAAGTGAAAACTTGAACTGGATCAGGCAAGCCATCAGTAGCCGTAACCACCAACAATTGAGCCCATACCCAGTCTTCCAGCGTACTAACCACATCCGATGGGTACGACGTATTGTGAATATCGCAACCACTGAGAATCTTATAAAGAGTATACTTGTAAGGATCATCCGTGGTGGGATCAAATGCTGCTATTCTCCTTTCGAAATCCTCCCGTAATCTAGGCATCAACTCTATGCCGACCTGGTGCATGGGATTATCAGCAAAACTACTGATATAAGTAGCAAAGGAACTTTCGAATCCACTGAAATGTTTCAAATGCTCAATGGCAAACTTCCTAGCCTCTTTATAAGCAGCACTTCGCAATAAATAGTACAATATACCCCAAAACGGCAATCCGTTGATGATTTGAAGTCTTCTAGATATTGACTGGCCCGACTTTTCGAGGAAATTTTCCAAGTAATTCCTGACCTTTATCAATCTAGATGGAATGCCTCCTCCTTCCTGCTTGCGCACATTTGCGTTTCGTATAGTATCATCAACGTGATTGAAAAAAGTTGTTCCTAGATGCAAGATACCACACCTTGTGATATTTATCGCCAGATTTCGTGCTGAGTCGCTAGGCTGATTATCGGCCGGCAAGTAAGAGCGGACAAAGAATTTGGTAGGCAGTAAAGCATCTTCTCGTTCTCCACAAACATCTGCTAACAAGGCCCAGGCAAATGCAATGCTTCTTCCCTGCAGATCATCAGCATATGTGTAGTCGTGTGCAATTTTTTGAAAGTTTACGCAAGGACGGCTCCAAATGCGAATGCCGCTAAGCATGCTAATCTTGAGCACCAACTGGCCCTGCTTGTGGCTCTTTTCGTCAGCCTTTACAGCTGATTCATCTTGCCCAGAGTCACCTCCAGATGATATGGCTGTATATAAAGGTCGAGAAAGCTTGTTATTGCTTCGAAAGTCGAATCTTTCGGCAGTGACACCTAAGAAGCTGAGTTGTTCAGGTCCGACATTGAGATGCAAGAGATTAACATCTGTGAATTCAAGTTCACCATTAACAGGACCGAGGATTCTTCGACCAAGAGAGACTTTTCCCCATGTTGGAGCAGCCGGCTTCGAAGTAGAAGATCGGAATGAAGATTGACCTTCGGGATGCTCTTCGCCAGAAGGCAAGCTCAAGCCGAAGCTCAAGTATATGTCTTTTCGATGTTCTCTCCAGTCTATTCGGATATTATCAGACAAGAAACGGTCATACTCGCTTAAAGAGGCTTTGCGGAATTCATCGATATTAGCCACAATGTTGCCGTCTTTTTTGCCCTGTAGGTATGATTCCATGCCGGTCGAAGTCTTTGCTTCAGAACGCTTGGTAAACTTTAGCAATTTCTGGAGATCACCATGAATACCTTCAGGTTTGACACCGGCTCCAGAAAGCAGATAATGCGCCGTAGTGTCGTTCTCGTTGGATTTGGTCTTTTCCCACAGCGACCGCGACATCTCGCCAATCTCGTGTATCTTGTGAGGAATTGGCCCGGTTTCCACAGATTGCAAGGGCAGATTGCGTGCAGCTTCCAATAATTCATCTATAGATAGCACGGGACGTGTTGATTCGTTGGAAACTTGATCTGTAGCTGTTGAAGAATCAAGACCACCGCTCTCAGCAGCAGTTCCAGACCGGCTAGCGCCTCGATTAGAGCCCAGCCATTCCTCGAGCTCAACTAGAGATGTTCCTCGTTTGGATTTGCGCGGTTCAGCGGCTGCAGAGGTCTGGGCAGGGAACCCGTTGGACTTGGATCCGTCGAACATGGAGCTTTTCAGAGAGAATTTATCGCCATTGGCAGAAAAATCACTGCCATTCGACCGTGAAGTCGACGACGTCAACGGCCCAAAGCTGGAAATAGACGCCCTGTCAGACAGTCGTGGACGGAAACGATCTGCAGGTTCCATTGGGGTGAAAACAAGGTGAAATTCAAAGCTGAGAAAATGTAAATAAGCGATCAAGAGGGAAGAGAGGGAAAATAGAGGAAAATTCAAGCAAAATATTTTTTTGAATTAATTATGTAATTGAGATTTCAGAGAGTCAATTAATATGAGAGAATTATTATATTCAAAATATAGGTCGAGTAGGTCGAGTAAGTTGAATGTTTAACCACCTCCGCCGCTATAGACCTGATCTATGCCAAATGAATCTCTACCCTCCATGCAATTCGTAAAACTTTCGTAACCGATTCTCCACCTCTGCAACTCCCAAGCCCGACGAGCTGCTCGTCATCGCCTGTCGAATCCAGTTCGGCAGCTTCTTCTGTATTCGGTTCTGGCTGTATCGTTCGTCTATTAGTATAACCGAAGCATAATCACCAGCATGCCTTATAGCTCGCCCAATGCTTTGATTGACAGCTCGCATGCATGCATTTTCGTAGAATTCCTTGGCTGCTGCAAGTGCATCTGATTTTGAGCCACCTTTTGCTAGAATACGCGACTCAATGTGCTGTCGTTTGGCTGTCATTTCTGCTGAGTACATGTTAGGAAACGGCAATCCTACCATTATGACTGCTCGCGCTCGGTCGTCGCTGAAATTGATTCCTTCTGACATTTTCCCACCGACGACGCCAAAAAGAATTCCTCCTTTCCCTGTAATAACCGCCTGGTCAAACTGTGCCAGTACTTTGTCGATTGAACCCTCACGAGGTTCCGTGAACACAGGTTTAATGGCTTCCAACTTAGACAACAAACCACTAGCTTGCCAGTCCTTCAAGACATTCAGATGCTGGTAACTAGGAAAGAATACAACCACTCCTTTGGATATAACAGATGCAAGTTGAATTAGTGCCTTTCCTAGAGCATTGATCAATGGTTGACTGTTTCTAGTAGCAAATGTAAAGAGAAACTTCTCACCAAAACCAGAACTCAGCGTGGAAACATCAAGGTTTTTCTTCGGTATGACATGTCCACAACTAAATAGCTTGATATTCTCCAAAGGCATGTAAGGAAATAGATGGTCCAAGTAGTCTGAAGTGGGTTCCATGGTCCCTCCAGCGAGAATAACGCACCGAGCATCTTCTACTAAATCTCGAATGGCTTCACTAGGATCCAAAAGAAGATATTCCAATGTCAGTTCTTTTGTTGATTCCAAACGGCCAAAAAACACCTTGCCTTCCGACGAAGGATTTGTTACAGCTGTAAGAAACTGAATGACTTTCATTAACACCAGCCGTTCTTGAGGCTCTCCGTCATTTTCCAGCTTTTCCAGGTATCTATCAAGCTTAAATGCCAATTTCGATTTCTGCAGGAACTTCTGCAGCTTGTAAGCATTTACTGTGTCTCCACTGGAACGTCCAAATAAATCATTAGGATTCACTTTGGTTCCTGGGGCAATATTCTTGGAAGCTAACTTGCCAGATTCAAGCAAAAATTTATGCAGTCCTTCAACTACCTTGATAGTTTGAGATAAATAACTTCTGTTCATGCTACTGAGCCTGTTGATGAATTTGGCTCGGTAAATCTCCAGCCCCTTCATTGCACGTCTGATATCAGAAGAAGAAACTGAGACCGAGTTTATTGCGGAAATGACGTCCAGAATGTTGTGAGCTTCGTCTATGATAATTACAGAGTCCTTGACATCAATGGCTAGAGAATCGCGAGAAGATCTCTGGAGCAGTAGTTGGTATGGTAGGGTGACGATTTCAGCTTGACGCAACGCACCACCACGAACACCGTAATAAGGACAAACACCGGCATCTTTACCAATTGATGCGAGTTCTTCAATATCGTGAATATCGGCTAGCACGTTGTTTTGGAAGGCAGTCAAACGTACTCGAGACTCCACAGCATGCGGATTCATGAGAAACTCACATTTAGAAGTAGTCGAAGATTGCAAGTCCAAACAAGCATCATTCATCTGAGAGGTCGATTTCATTGCAGATACTTTAGGATGAATGCAGAGCTGTTTTCTCGAACCCAACGAGACCTGCTTGGTGGATTCGTCATCTAGAGAGACTGTCGAGCTAGGGAACTTCGCCAGCTTCAATTGGCCGGCAAATTGCGACAATTGCGAGTGCGTTCGCGATGCAAAGAAGATTTTGACGGGGTTTTCAATCAGAGGTTCCGACGAGGTGTTTGCAGCTGATGCCTGGCTCGACAGCTCATCCAGAAGCAATTGGACATCGGAATTGACACCAGAATCATTGATAGTAGCAGTAGTTGCAATATCGTCTAGTAAATAGTCGTCTAGAGAGTTTGCAGAGGCGGAATTGGGTCCTACACGTGACCGCTTAGCATGGGGAATGTCCTGCTTCAACTGAGCCTCGTGCTTTTCTCTGAGTTGAATTGAACGGATTTCACGTAATTTTTCCTCGAATTCCTTCAAACGATCCTCATAAGCAGATCTCCGTATGGTAGCAGCTGTTTGTTTGATCCAATCAGGCTCGTCACTAGCTTGATCCGAGCCCTTATCCTCAATATATTGTTTCTTCTTGTAATCCCGTAACCATGTCATAGAAGCACATATCAAAGATAGAGTTTTGCCTGTTCCTGTGGGCGATTCAAATATGCCGATTTTGTATTTATCGATCGTTTCGTATAGAGATGTCATGAAATCCACCTGGATCGGATACGGATCATAGGGGTGGTGATATTGGGTAGTCTCATTCGTGTGATATTTGGCCGTAGTTTCACTCATGGCATATTTGTTACTATCATTCATGTCATATTCGTGCCGTTGACCGTCCAAATTACCCTTTATTCCTGCGTGTACTCCCTGCTTTGTATCTGCGTGATTTTTAGCCGACGCGTCCTGAGGCTCATTGGCCATTTATTCCGAGCATAAAATCAAGTTGATGTTGCAGGCTTAGCAAACTTTATTTCCTATACAATTGCTGGAGATAAGTGATAGGGGGAGTAACGGGAAATATACTTGGATAGAGAGAGTATAGGAGGTATTAGGAAATATCGGAAGAAAGGAATATTGGAAGAGTTAATAAGTAAAACTACTGCTTAGTTCTCTGCTTAGTTCTCTATTGTTTATTGTTATATTGCGAGATTTCCTACCGTCACGTGATGGGCTCGCCGATATTCATTTCTCGGCCTCCTCCCGGGCTTTCTTTAAGAGCTGTCATTCGAGGCTTGCAATTGACTGTAGTCGGTGGTTATAGAGCTCTAAAGAACCCTGCGCTGCCCAAGTTGGGCTATTATCAGAAAGCTCTCCAGGCCCTGGCTATCAGTATAGGAATCCAGCTCGTCTTATGGGCTCCATTTCTCCTCCTCAGACTCATATTCGGTGTATTTCATTATATCTTTGAATCCGATACTTCGTCTGCTGATTCATTTACTGACACTTTATGGTTTCTACAAACTCATGTGTTCAACGTCGGCCCGCTATTGATCTCCTTGACGAGATACTTCCGTCCCGATATGGATCAACTGTAAGTATAGCGATTTCGGGCTACAGCGATTTCGGGCCACAGCGAAGCTCCAACGCTCTTCTAACACCAGTTTCTTTGAATCTCTTAAATGGGTCGATCATGTCTATAAGCAGAACCATCCTGAGTCTGATAGGGAGTATTACACGGCTCTGATGAACGTCCCGGCATCTCATGGCACTATACGACAGGCTTCGGGGTACATTTGGCGACTTGTGAGCGCAATTATGGGTTTATTTACTAGAAAAGCACCTTCCACTACTACGACTACAAGCACTGCACCTTCTCACAGTGGTTTTGCGCAGAAATACATCCAACGTTCGCTGTATACGGCAGGCATCTACTTCCTGTCTGGGCTGCCGGTCGTCGGCCGTGTAGTCATGCCTATAGCGTCCTTTGATTCGCTCAACACGACTGTTGGAACCACTAGAGCGCTAGAATTCACCGCAATATGCGTGCTGATCCCCAGAAGATACATGGTGATGCTACTTTCGTCGTTCTGGGGTGGAAGGGCCCTGGTTCGAGAGCTGCTTGAGCCGTACTTCAAGAAAGTGCCGTTTTCCCCTCAGACCAAAGCACTATGGTACTCTCATCGCGAAGGAGTCCTTTTCGGCTTTGGATCGGGCTTCTTTCTTCTCATGAGACTGCCGTTTATCGGCGTGCTTGTGTATGGGTTTGCAGAAGCCAGCTCGGCGTACCTGATCTCCAAGATCACCGACCCCCCACCATCGCAGGCGTCTCGATTCACCGCCTGGACCGAGCAGCAGGCCATATGGACGGCCAACGACCACATTGACGATCCTCCGACCGTCGACGGGGCTGCTATGCCAGGAAAATGGGCCGAATCACAGGAGCATGCAACCCCTCCACCGATCCCCACCAAGCCGGAATAAATGAATATTAATTACATAGATACATTCGCAAGTACAATGCGATCATGCAGACACAATTATACAGAGAAACACACCCAACACGTCCTGTTTTTCCATCGTCCTCCCCGCCCTCCTCGCCCACGCTTACCCGGACCTCAGGCCAGCTTTGCACTTCGTCCACCAACGCCAACTTTTCATCAAACTCTCCACCAGCCGCCCTGAACGTCGAACAATTGGCGCCGAACACCGTCCTGCTGGAGAATATTCACGAGCTCATTTGGATCGCACTGCGCTGGTACAAATACTCGGACATTTATTTGATAAACTCGGCTCATTTTACTCGTCCCCTTGAAAAATGTCAACAGGCTTGCAACGAAGAAGAGTCGCAGGAGCGTCGGCCAATTCCAACAATGAAACCAATGGCAATTCCGGCTCCAGGCAGCCCAGCGGGAACCGCCGCGAGCTGGGCACTGAAAGCCCGTCGTCGTTTGTTGGAGAAGACGGCCGTATAGTAGCATATGACCCCGAGGACATGCGGGCCACCTTGGCCGAAAAAACCCAGCCCAAGCTCACTCTGATGGAGGAGGTGCTGCTGACAGGCCTCAAGGATAGACAGGGATACACGTCGTTTTGGAACGACAGTATATCGTACTCTCTGCGGGGATGCATCTTAATGGAATTAGCATTTCGTCACAAAATTGCCGTCGTCAACGATCCTATCCGGCGCCGATTCGCGCTTCCCGACCGTTTCATAGAGGTGATTGATGATAAGGTCACGGGAGATGCCTTGCTTGATGAAACCATTCGAATCATGAAAACTTCGGAACCTCTTAGCATTGTCACCTGGATAGATTACCTCAGTGGAGAGACGTGGAATCTCACCAAAATGAACTATCAACTCAAACAGGTCCGTGAACGCCTGGCCAAAGGACTGGTCGACAAGGGCATTCTACGCACTGAAAAGATGAACTTTTTCTTGTTTGACATGCCAACTCATCCTGTGGCCGACTCGGCTGCCAAGGATCAAATCAGATCAAGGCTTGTTAACATGCTGACAGCCAGATCCATACAGCTTCCAGACAATGCCTTCTTCCCCGAGGGTGCTCCTTATCGATATCTAAGAAACGTTGCACTGGTTGGCGGTGCCTATGCTGCCAATGTGTTGGATGATGCATTAACCATGCTCAACTACGAGGGCCGAGAACACGCCTTTGGACGAGCCGACGAAATCCTCAACGACTACGCCGAGTGGCCGTTTGTCGCCAGAGACTCGGGAATCGGCGGCGTCGGAGCCAATTTACACAGCGAGGTTGAAAAGGAGCTGAGCGACAACCCCGACCATCATCTTTCTCTGGAAATCATCGCAGCCGTCATGAGCGTATACTCCAAGGTAGATTCCGCTATGTAAAGAAACGGTCATAATTATGCTTATTTTTGGGTAATTCTGTATAATTATACTTGTTTTTTCTATGATAGCCGTGATTATACCTCCCTAACCACGCTTTGAGTATACTGCTCATAAATATCCTCCTTTATATACACAAGAAAGTAGGGCGTTGCCGTTCTGTTATCCTCGCTGTCGAACACCTGGGCCTCGCTGGCCTCGGTGATGGTCTCGTCGTTGTACTTGCGGAAAATGCCCTGCAGGTGATCGTATATGTAGATCCAGTAGTGGCCAAATGATGCCTGCCCCTTATGGATGAACACAGAATGAATTCGATAGGCATAGGTCTTCATGTCTGAAAATGCTCCATTGATGTCACCTTCCAGCTTGGCGATCTCGTCTTCTAGATTCCGCTGCTTCTGGTTCAGCTTGGCTATCTCCTGCTCAAGAACAATGATCGTGCTTGGCTTGGCTTTTAGCACATGATCTTCCTCCAATCCAGCAAAATAATCCCTGAGACGTGTCAGATTATCCGTCATGGTCATGTTGTTGTTCTGTAAAGCTCGGTGGTCTTCTAAATCAAGCTTCACTTGCTTCAACCTATCTCGCCATTCATTAACCTGACGTCTCAACTCCATAGCCTTATCTCCGGCCGACTCCAAGTATCTGTCCATATAAATGACTGGATCAAACTTCAAAGTAGCCAACGACTTGAACGGTTGATGTAGAACTCGATCGTATTGCACTCTCTGCACTTGAATCTGCAGAATAGGAGGAAGCTTCTCGATTGCCATTGTTCTCAGCGTTCTTCCAGCCTCCAGATCAAATATTTGCTCTTTCAACGCCGCATCCAGTGCTCCATAAATATCTCGAGGCCCATCGGCTACATCAACAAGCATGTTGTTAAACCTCTCAACCTTCTCACGACGATCGCTCCCATCAACAGCTGAAGCCAAAACTTGTTTCGTCGTACCATAAAACAGCTCCTTTACTATATCCATCTGCTCTCCGTCCTCCTCGTTTTCCCCTGTTCCTTTAAAAGCAGCCTCAATTTGAAAAAGAACATTCTCTATGCACTCCGTCACATCCTGCTGCCTGCCCACCAAAGCATTATCTATCCTTCTTGTTTTTTCCTCTCCAGATGCCTTGATCGCGACACTACTACGGCGTCGTTTAGTTCTAGAAATAACCGGAGGCGGAGGTCGTGATTTCTCCACAATGGTAGTTCCACCTGTTGGGTTGTCATCGCTTTGGTCAGCATCCACCATATGTATAACCTTGTTTTCCTTATCTTCATCCTCCTCTTTATTCTGCTCCTCCATAGGCACGTCGGTATCAACATTATCCTTGGCATCATCACTGCTGATCGATGATTGTATTGCTTCACTCTGACCAGAATTCTGAACACGAGACTCTTCGATATCCGTTTCCGATTCCTCATCATTCTCTCTCACAGATATCACTTGCACATCTTCATCGCTACCCTGGACTTCTTTATCCTCGTCGTTCTCAATTACTATTGCCAGGTCTTCCTCAGGCTCATCTCCAGAGGGTATCAACGCCAGATAAGCCAAATCCTTCGTAGGCGAAACACTCCTTTGCTTTGAATGAATCAGCTCGTTGAAAAGATCTCCTAATAAAAGAACAAACTCCTGGGCCCGAGCCACCTCAGAGACTGCTACATCTCGACCTCCAAGTTTCTTCACAATCTTCTTCTTGGCCATACCATTTATCTCCTCTTTGAAAGAAGAGTTTTGAAATAGGCATACAGCTTCTCTAATGGGAGTTATTGTAAAATAAAACTGAAGTAACGAGTTTAAATAGCAGGTATTGCCAATGTTGTTGAGTCCCACTGGCCACTTGGGGTCGCCTTCGTCAACCAAAGCATCGGCATCGGTTGTTGTTGAGCCCGTTGCAAGATACTCAGTAAGTGTTTTACTCTTTCTGAACTCCGCAATTGCTCGTAAAGCGGCTCGTAGTTCCATGACTTCGTCGGGATTGTCTTTGAGTCGAATCTCAAACACTGCAACGATATTGTCTTCATCAACAGTAGAATCCACACCCAAAAGCTGATATGCTTGATCGACATCTGCTCGAGGCAGTTCATCAGTTACACTGAGCCAAGTTTCCAGATTATCAAATAGCCGGTAGCTATTACGGGCCTTTGCGATAGTCAGCAGAGCCTTTCTGTACTTTGCAGTCTCCTCTTGATTCTCTTCTGCAGTTCTCATTTTGACTTGAAATATAACAGTGATGTTTTCATCCGAGTCCTCTGGTGCAGCTTCCAAAATATTATATGCGCTGTCGGCATTCATATCCTGCACAGCTAAGAAATCCTTAAGTTTCTGATTGCCCGAGGCATTTGCCAGAACTGTAAAGGCATTTCTCATTTCGTTTTTCTCGTCATTGAACTCCCCTTCCATGACATTTTTGTAAATATATATAATAAAATCAGGGTCGAATTCTGCGCCAGGTGATAGGCCGAACCTATTATATGCACTGTCAACATCGCTTGTAGCAACAGCACCTAGTGAAAGCAGTTCAACGACTTTTATCTGTAGCACGTCACTTGCCCGATATTCAGAAATATTTCGTAGAGCATCCAAATATACTGGTGCATTGCTTGGATCATTGTTGGATTGCAGTTCATATCTCCTGATTAGCACATCATCGCTATCTCGTTCACCAGCACCAAGAGTCACATAGAACCCATAAATATGAGAGGGGGTAATTACAGGGTCGCGAATATCGGCAAAATTATAATCTTGGCAGCCAAGTCTCTTCTGGATGAGATGGACTGCCGGCTGTAAGCGAAACATGGTAGAAACCTTGCCTGGAGCAGAAAAGGCACGAGCAGCGGTTTCCAGCAGTCTCCTGGCAGCGACTTTTCTAAGCCGAGCAGTATCAGGATTGGTGTAATCATGCAAATTCGGTGGTACAAATACATTGCGGGAAGAATCCAAGGTGAAGCCCAGCTTGAATAGCAGCTGCGGGTTGATTCGCATATTCAGCGTAGGATTGTCGACCTGCATCTCCTTTGGCTCCGACGACTGCAGCGGCTGCTCAATGATTTTGTGCAATGTAAGGAAACACTGAGCTGGAGATGGCAAAGTGGCCGTGGGCTTGGCATCATGGAATAGCTTGAATCTTTCGGCTATTCTCTGCTCGGAGAAGTCCACGAGCTCTTGCGGCGTAAACTCAGGAGGTCTAATGATGGCCTTGAGAGTGGTTCCAGTGAGTTTGCAGGTAAATACATAGGTTTCCAGGTCCTGAGAGACCTTGGAGAGGCTTGAGTCCAGATGGAAGTCAAACGAGCCTGAGTCCAGCTTGTCGACAATGAACATGCTATAGTTATCAGAGGACTCGAACACCTGAAGCTCCAGATGATGCAACGTATTGCTGAATATCGCATAGTATGTCGTTGTGGTTCCATCGAGAGAATTAGCAACAGGGTCCTCAGGAGACGGATCCAAGAAGCCCAGGACGGTGACAGCTCTTGGACCGACCATAGAGGCCTGCTCAGTGCTAGAATGCATCATGACGTGGCGACTAGGAACATACCGAAGGAGATCCTCGATGATCCGAGAGGCAGAGCGGCCAGAGGATTGCAGCTGGGCCATTTTGGGGAGGAGAAGAGCCAATAAATCAAAAAATAAGGAGGTTTAGTTGATTGGGAAGGCAATTGCCAGAGGGTGATTGAATATAAATAGTGTCGACACCGGCCGTCGATGGTGTATAGGGGGAATTTTCAAGTGGTGATCTTTACAAGTGAGGAATTAAAAGGTCAACACTGTGACTTTAGCTGGGTGTAAGTGAGATGTGCAACAGGGGCAATTGGGGACGGATTTGAGTGAAAAGAGGGTAATTGGGAGATATGGTATGGGAGATGAGGAATATGAGGGTTTTGGTTAAATAGGAGTTGGAGGTTTGTGAAAATAGGGAGGTTTATGATGGAGAGGCAAGGCATGGGGAGAGCAAGTCATTGAGAAGCAATAGCTAGGAAGGGAAGATTATTGGTAATATTGGTGGAGATGGTGGGATTTGGTTGGAGTTTATAGGATATTTATCATGTTTTAGAGTTAAATAGGAAGTTTGGTACTAGATCAACTTTGGTGCGTTAAGTGCCTGATGGTATGATTTAGTGAATGTTGAAAGCTGAAGGCTGAAGGGAGAAAGGAAGAAGCATTGAGAGTCAAGGAATGATGGTGAAACTACTTGGTTTTAGTTGTTTCAAACTGCTGTTTTATGTTTTTAAGATATTGTAATTGTATTATTGGGTTATAATTGGAAATATTTCACATATAAATATTACACGTCAGATGTTATAACTGTTTTGTTCAAGCCTCGGAATCTCCTAACTAACGGCTATCGATGTTCCTTGAGCCAATACGACGGGTAGAGATCAATACTCTTATAAATCTACACTTTTACATGTATCTTAATTCAAATTATTGTATTCTACTTATATCACTATGACTATCTGGAAGATATAAAAAAATCCTAAAGAATCTCAAAAAAACCCTTAATTTCGTCGGTTCATCTCGCCAATATCTCAATATCCTTCACCACGGCTTAATCCACTGCATCTCAAAGCTTCACTCTAAGCTTCTTCACACTTAACTCACCAACTTCCACCACACCACCCGGCTACAATGCCGCTTATTTGGCCATTCAAAGAGTCCCAAGAAACACAAAATCAATACATACCTAATGAAATAATCAAATCCACCCCGGAATCCCCTGGATCATCCAGCTTTCTATCTGGTATCATGGAATCAAACCCGTACTTTGCTGCTGGGTTCGGCCTCATGGGCCTTGGAGCAGGCTTAGCCATTGCAAGACAAGCTTTAAGTCGCTCTGCTTCGTTCTTTTATCGTCAAATGCTCGTCGACCTGGAAATCGCTAGCAGGGACAAGTCCTACGGGTGGTTTCTCGAATGGATGTCTCAATATCCAAGAAGAAGCAGTCGGCATTTGTCTATTGAAACCACATATAAACAGCATGATAATGGCAGTATAAGCACCAATTTCAACCTTGTTCCTGGACCGGGAAAACACCTGGTTCGATATAAAGGTGCGTTTATTCTCATCAATCGTGAGAGATCAGGCCGATTGATGGATCTGACGTCTGGCACTCCCTTCGAAACCATTACTCTTACCACGCTCTACAGAGATCGTAATGTGTTCAAGGAACTGCTGAGCGAAGCCCAGTCTCGAGCTCAGATGCAGGTGGAAGGCAAGACAGTCATCTATACGTCGTATGGGCCTGAGTGGAGGCCGTTTGGGCAGCCTCGACGAAAAAGAACATTGGAGTCGGTCATTCTGGACGAAGGTATCAAAGAGGACATTGTACAGGATATTGAGGACTTTCTAGGGAGTGCGCAATGGTACGCAGATCGTGGTATTCCCTACAGGAGAGGATACCTTCTATATGGGCCTCCAGGCAGTGGGAAATCCAGTGTGATTCAAGCACTTGCAGGAGATCTCGACTATAATATTTGCATTCTTAATTTGTCAGAAACGCATTTAACGGATGATAGGTTGAATCATCTAATGAATCATATTCCAGAGAGATCTATGTTACTATTGGAAGATATCGATGCAGCTTTCAGCAACAGAGACCAAACCGATGAGCATGGATATCAAAACAGAGTGACGTTTTCAGGTCTTTTGAATGCCTTGGATGGTGTTGCATCGGCAGACGAACGAATTATATTTATGACGACAAACCATCCTGAACGACTGGATCAAGCATTGATTCGGCCTGGTCGTGTGGACTACAAGGAATTGATAGACAATGCTACGGAATATCAGGTTCGACATATGTTTCTGAGATTTTACGAAGGAAAGGATAAAGAATGCGAGGAGTTTCTTGAACAGGTGATAGCTCTTAACACGCCTATAAGCACGGCCGCGTTGCAAGGGCTATTTGTATATAATAAGCATAATCCACGGGGGGCAATTGAGTCGGTGAAGATGATGAAGGAGGAGTAGGTGAATAGGAGGATGTGAATAGGAGGATGTAAATAGGAGGATGTAAATAGTTGTAGCGAGCAATGAACGAGAAAGCTAGTAATGAGTCTAGTAATGGACGAGTAGAGCTACTATGAACAGGACGCGTACAGCTAGTAATGGACATGTCTAAGTAGCAATAGACGAGCCTCACTAATAATAATGAGTCTAAGTAATAGACTTCAATGAATGACCGAATTACTGAATGAATTACTGAATTACTGAATAACTACTCAACGACCGCTCAATGACCAATTCAATGCAATTACTCGATGCTATTACTCGATACTATCACTCGCTGCTTCACTCTTTGCTCCACCTATTAAACTAAACACCTCCCATAATAAATAAACCATGCTAATAAACATACAATCACAAAATGACGCGTCATCCCCTAAACCTCTTCAACGCATGTTTCGACGCCTCTTCAATATAACTTCTCTTGAGTGTTTTTGACCCATCTAGCCGTCTTCCTTCTATGCTTGCTTGTTTAAGAAGATCTTCCAGAAATAATATATAATCCAAATATATTAGAATATCAACCGAACGGCCTAGCATGCCATCTGAGCGCATATATTCCTTGAGGTTTTTTCGTAGAGTTGCGCGTGGATAGACTTTGCCCATAATGATGGAGGAGGTTATGAAGTGATATCCCAATAAATGTTATGTAGTGGTGTCGTTCCGTAGTTTATGTTGCGTTTGTATCTTATGCCGTGTTATTGTACCGTGTAGTCTCTTATGCCGTGTTACTATGCCGTGCAATGCCCCGTTCCAACGTTGCTATCTTCGCTTGTTAAACTGCGTTGTTAAACTGCAGTTTTGTTGCGTCACCTCACGCTTCCATAAATAAACGGGAAATCGAGCCACAAAAGCTATGCCAACGTGAAACTGAGACAGCGCGGAAATATGCAGAAAATTCAGACACAACGAACATTATGCACACTACAGCCACTAGTCAACTCTTCCTCCTAATCATCCTCCTTCCTCTTATAAACCTTAATCCTTCGGCTCCTTCTGAGTGATTTTACCACTTATCTTCTGCGGCTCATCGCTTCAGCCGTACCATTGATCATCCATGGCCAGCTTACATTCCCGAGCCACCATTAAACTTCTCCACCTAACAACAACTCCAATGCGGTGGAAGGGTCCTAGGAGGAAGAAGCATCGATATAGAGAGGTTGAAACCGGCGGTGTTTTTCTCAAGGTGACTATTCTCAGGGTATGTTGAGCTGATGTATGACGCTTTTAGATGATTTATTAACAAGAAAGGCACGCAATCTTACTGATTCTGAGTCTGGAAGTAGTACAAACCCTGTAAGTATGAAGGACCGGCGTTTTTCTGCCGTCATTTCCCATCTTTTCGTCCCTCCAAGACCCCCTCTAACCTTCAGTACGTCGTTATTCGTGCAAACGGTTACCGATTCTCTACTTATACTGTGGCTCAAGCCAATGGAGACCCTGAATGGAACACTGATTTCTTCATACCGCTGGAGAAATGGAAACGATCTCCGGCCTTATCTATCATTGTCTGGAACAAATCTGGCTCTCTGAAAACCTATATTGGTGAAGTTATTATCCGGCTCCCTAGTTTGACTATGGATGATAGCATGTTTTGGGTTCCTTTGACGTCCAATCTGCCTAATAATAAAACTCCTCCTGGCGACCTGGCTGTCAAATTCAGCCTTGGATCTACGGTCAAAGAAGACAATATCGAGGAAATTTGGACCCGGTTTGTCGATAATTTTGGAGGCCCCGAGCTCGCTCCTACTTCCAATACTGATGGCCCTACTGATACTACTACTGGCGATGAGAACGAAGATGGCCAGCTTTTCGATATGCAAGAACCTCAGTCAGCTACTGACCTGACCGTTCAACCTGACCAAACCGTTCAACCTGACCAGAACCTTGCCCTGGACATCCCGGATGATCAGGGCCAGCGGCTATATCCTCCACTGATTCGCAACAAGGCACTGGCGGCTTTGACCAACTTTTCAGATTCCGAATTCGACGACGAAAGCGAATTCACCGACGAAGGAAGTGTCTCTCGGACTGTCAATGGTAGCGGCCCTTCCAAATCTTTTGGGTCCCTTAGCTCTGTATATGGCGCTTACCATCCTGGTTACGCGTCAGAGCCTGAATTTCCTGCTGTTAGCAGTTCTGAGTCGTTTTCTTTCTACAAAGGAGAAACAAATGATTCTTATGCATCTATTAACGATTTCGATAAGTTATCAGTCAAGGACGACGTTGAGGGTGCTGAGATTAGTAGAAGGAAGCGCAAGAAACTCAGGAGGAGAGCAAGCGCTCGTCAGTTTCAGCTCAATATCAACTCCAATGTTCTTGGTATCATTTTCATGGAAGTCGAGAGCATATCTGATCTACCCCCTATGAAGAACATGACTCGAACCAATTTTGACATGGATCCTTTTGTTGTCATATCTTTTGGAAAGAAGACTTTTCGAACTCCATACAGGCGACATACTCTAAATCCTGTCTTCAACGAAAAATTACTATTTCCCGTCCAGACGCATGAACAGGGCTTTTCTGTGGGTTTTTCTGTGCTAGACAAGGATAGACTGACTTTGAATGACTTCGTTGCAGATACTCATGTTCCAGTCAAGGAGATATTGAAGACAGCACCGGTTCCTAATTCCAGAGGAATTTACAATATTGAAAATCCTGAATATGCTGCTGCATCTGTGGGTGGTGCAGAATATAAAACATTCACAATACCTCTGACCTTGAAAAAGCAAGAAAAGTATGGCGAAGAATATCATCCATGGTTGACATTCAAAGGAAAATTCATGCCATATAGCTTGCTAAGGCAACGGCTATGGCGTGGGCTAATAAAAGTGTACGATTCTGATGATACTGGACATCTGAATATCATTGAACTATCAACATTGTTGGATTCTCTGGGCTCCACATTGACTAAAGAGACAACGGATGGATTTTTCCTGAAATTTGATAAAATCCCTGAAACAGATGAACTTACATCGGACGAGGTTGTTATGTGCTTAGAGGAACAGGTCTTTAAAGATTCGTCAGAAGAATACGCAGCTCAAGGCGAGACAGTAGAGCGAGTTCTTAGAATAACAGTGTGTCCCTTTTGCAACCAGCCAAGGTTGTCAAAGAAAAGTGAGCTTGATATTGTCACGCATCTTGCGACATGCGCATCTTTGAATTGGGCTAAAATGGACGCCCTGATCATGGGCCGATTTGTGACTGGTCGCCAGGCACGTAAGCGATGGTATTCCAAAGTGATATCCAAGGTTTCGTATGGAAATTATGGGCTTGGAGCCAATTCGGCCAATATTCTTGTTCAGGATCGTATTACTGGGTATGTTCAGGAGGAAAAAATGAACGTATATGTGCGAGTAGGCATACGACTTCTGTACAAGGGCCTTCGAAGCACGCAGTTTGAAAGTAAGAAGATTCGCAAACTGTTACGAGCTCTGAGTATAAAGCAGGGACGAAAATTCGACGGGCCGTCTTCAGTGCAGAGCATAAAGCCATTTATCAAGTTTCATAAGCTGGATATGAGCGATGTGTTGGAGCCAATTGAGGATTTCAAGACTTTTAATGAGTTTTTCTACAGGAAACTACGACCTAACTCGCGGCCATGTGAATGCTTGGAAAATACAAAAGTTGCCGTGTCGCCTGCGGATTGTCGCACAGTCATGTTCAACAGTGTTGGAGAGGCTCAAAAGGTCTGGATCAAGGGCCGAAGTTTCAGCATTGCAAGACTGATTGGACATGCATATCCAGGTCATGCAGAGAAGTACAATGGAGGATCTTTGGCTGTGTTTCGTCTTGCACCACAGGACTACCATCGGTTCCATACACCGGTAGATGGGGTGGTAGGAAAAGCCATTGGCATATCTGGAGAATACTATACAGTGAACCCCATGGCCGTCCGTTCAAGTTTAGACGTGTTTGGAGAAAACGTGCGAGTGATCATTCCGATATACAGCGAGAAATTCGGCACAGTCATGATATGTTGTGTTGGAGCCATGATGGTAGGAAGTATAATCATCACGGCCAGAGAAGGACAAAAGGTAAGCAGAACCGACGAACTGGGGTACTTCAAGTTTGGCGGCAGCACCATTGTGGCGATATTTGAGCCGGGCAAAATAGTGTTTGACCGCGATCTTGTCAGCAACTCCAAGTCTTCGGTGGAAACTCTGGTTCGAGTGGGTATGAGCATCGGCCATACGCCTGAGGAAAAGGAGCCTGAGCATAATTACGAATTGCATTATAAGAATATTTAAATGGGAATGTACATAGGAGGATTTAATGATATTTGGAGTAAAAAAATGAATTTTGGAATAATTTGTAATTTTGGAATTTTTGGAATTTTTGAATTAATGAACTTTGCAATTGAATTTCACTTTCTGTATTGATGAACTTTCTATTGATCCGAAACTTAAATTGATTTCACCACCATGACTTCGGAACACCAACTGCTGGGCCCTGAGCGCGTCAAGCTGCGCGAAAAGCCCGTCGAGCATAATGAGCAGTTTAGTCTGCCGCTGGAAAAACGCGCTTATATGCAGCAATATGCCAATATCTATTTCATGAGGCTGGAATTGCAGAGAAGTAGTCTTGTCAAGGCTGGACGCGATGCCTGGGGCTCCATGGTCGTCCAGGGCTCGCCTGTGAAGCACGTCAAGAAGGTTCTGGAGATCCAGCCTGACGCGGTATCGTGGGTCGTCGGCACAGTGTACAAGGAGATGAAATATAAGCCTAATATTCTGGACGACGTGACGGCTTCGCACTATGGAGCTCCTCCTGTGAAGCACACGAAGTATATTGGAGGTGATGACGATCAGATCTTGCTTGAGGATGAAAGCGGAAGGCTGAATCTGGTCGGTGATTTCATCGACAGGCAGCTGTTGGTGACTGGTGCTGTGATTGCAGTGCTGGGGGTCGAGAACTCCAAGGGCGAGTTTGAGGTCATTGATATGAAGACTTCGGGGTTTGCACCTCAATTGGAACGATCTTCTGGTGAAAGTGCAGCTTCTTCTGAAAACAACGCATCTCCTGAAAACACAGCTTCTCCAAGGTACGTTGCGCTAGTTTCCGGGCTGGAATTGGGCGAAAAGGGCCAGAAATTCGACCCCAGGCTCATTCAGCAGTACCTGACGGGAGAATTGGGCGACGAAGAGGACCAGAAGCTGGTCTCACAGATTTCCAGGCTGATTATTGCGGGAAATTCCGTCGTTCCTGACAGCGACGCTGCTGCTGAAGCTCTCAAGAAGCAGCAAGACGAGGTTCCTGTGGCATTTACCTTCGAGCATCCTCCTTTGCATGAATGGCCCATCGACGAGTTCGATAACCTGCTCTTTGAGCTGGGCCAGTCGATCCCGGTCTCTATAATGCCTGGAGATGGTGATCCTGCTACTAGTGAATATCCTCAGCAGAAGTTACAGGCAGCACTGTTCTCGAATTCAAGGCTGTTGGTCAATGCTTCTGCTGTTGAGCTTACTACCAATCCATACTGGTGGGATATAGAAGGTGTTCGGCTTTTAGGCTCGTCGGGTCAGGCTATTGACGATATTTTCAAATATGTCACCTCAAATGACCGCATTTCTATGATGGAGGCCTGTTTACGGTGGAGACATATTGCTCCTACTGCTCCAGATACTCTGTGGACATATCCGTTCGTCGACAAGGACCCCTTCGTTTTGACGGAAACTCCGCACGTCTATTTTACAGGCAATCAGCCATACTATGATACAAAATATATACAGGAGTCGTACACTGCTGTGCGGTTGATCAGTGTCCCGAAGTTTTCTGAGACCGGTGCGTTTGTGCTTCTTGATCTGGATAGCCTGGAATGTACGCTAGTCAGTTGTAAGAAGTAGGAAGTCACTTCTCTATTATTGGCTTTAGTGGTGCATTTCCTTTGACATTGGCACCGTTGCCATAAGAAGTATCGGCACCATAGTGTGCATAGTCGATGGTTCGTCGATCTTTTGAGACACCAAGTCTATCTAGGACTCGATTTGAAATCTGAGGGATAAACGCAGTGAGAAGAATAGAGCATACTCTTACCACTTCTGCAGCATCTCTTATGACTTGGTCTTGTTCTCCATCTGTGAGTTTCCAAGGCTCTTTATTCTGGAAATGCAGATTAGTATCGGCAATCAAGTCCCACATAACACCAAGTGCGCGTGCAGTGTCGAATTCAAGCATGAATTTATTCATGTCACTTGCCAGACTGTTTACGCGAGATTCCATGGTGCCTGAAGTACTTGAAACAGCTCGTTGAATGTCAAACTTCGGGCCACAAACTCTCATCAGAAGATTGCCGTACTTATTAACAAGCTCGACATTATGGCGCGAAATGATTCGGTCAGCACTATAAGGTGTATCGTGGTCAATATAGCCGTCATGCTGAAGAAAGAACTTGAGACTATCGACACCAAAGTTGTCCAGAATCTCCATGGGATCTGCCACATTGCCCAGGGACTTGGACATCTTGGATCCGGCCATTGTCCAGTGAGAATGAACGACCACCTGTTTTGGAGGCTGTAGGCCTGCCGCAATGAGGAACGCAGGCCAGTAGATGCTATGGAATCTCTGAATGTCTTTGCCTACTACATGAGCATCGGCCGGCCAGTAGCGACTGGTATCTCCAGGATAGCCGACACTGGTCAGATAGTTGCACAGTGCATCTAACCATACATACATGACATGGGCATCGTCGCCAGGAACAGGTACACCCCATGAGCAGCGATGTTTGGGCCTGGAGATGCTGAGATCAGACAGCCCAGCCTCGATCTCCTTGTACATAAAAGAATACTTATCATGAGGAATGACGAAGTTTTGGTTTTCTTGAAACAGGCGCATCAACTCAGGCTGTAATTTTGACAGCGCAAAGAAGTAATTGTCTTCTTCGAACCATTCGACGGTTTTGCCCGATTCCTTCGAGACCATGGCACCAGATTCGTTCTTTTCCAGCTGTTTTTCAGGCACGAACGTCTCGTCAGACACAGAATACCAGCCAGCATGTTGCCCCTTATAAATATAACCGTTTTTATCCAATTGCTCCCATAGTGCCTGAGAAGCTCTATAATGATCCTGATCTGTAGTTCGAATGAACCTCGAGTACGCGATGTCTGCTTTGTCAGCCAGCGCTTTGAAATTACGTGAAACCGAGTCTACAAACGGCTTGGGACTACTGAAACCGGCTTTCAACGCAGCTTGTTGTACTTTCATGCCATGTTCGTCGGTCCCGGTGCTCAAATACGGAGCAGATCTATCGTACAGGGCTTTCCATCTCTTTATGGTATCGGCAAGAACCATGGAATACAGGTGGCCTATATGAGGAGAAGCATTTACATAGAATATAGGAGTGGTAATATAAAACTGGGATTGTTTGTATAACAACGGCCAGATCCTCATGATGATGGATGAATGAAAAACTTAAATTAGAGCTACTTGGCTATGATGGACGTCTTTTCTGCAAATAACGTCATGACGGAGAAAACCGCATAAAACAGAGCTAGTGGATATGCTACCAGGGCCCGCATTTCACTCAGCTGTAAATAAGATACGAATATACCTGAAGCACTGTAGGTGCACCAGGCAATGATGAAAAACGACAGCAGATAGCCAAATGCATTGTCCAACGAGAAAACCACCCCAATGGCCGACGTGACCACCAGTGGCAGCAGGCAGTATCCTAGCACGCTGGCAGTGCGTGTGAAATCGATGCTTTTGAATGCCATGAGATTGAGAATCATATATTGAGCCAGAGTGCCGACTATGGCTATTCCGTAGATGTAGCCGAAATGCACCTTTCCAGACAGCGACAAGAAGGTTCCAAACAGAAGAAAAAAGAAGATCGGGCCTGCTAGATCACTGTCGTCCATGATATTTTGGTCAATGGTCGCTAGTGGGTTTAAAACGGTCATTGTTTTGGACTTGATATGAGAGAAATTGACTCCGAGTTCTGGCATTAGAAACGTTCAACTAACAAGCAAGATTCACTTACCCTCTAATAATGGCGGCTCTCCTGGATATCCTCCTGTACCAAACGCGTTAAGTACTCCTGTCGATAGCATTTCTCGCTGAGAATCACCGTCGTATAAATATGCCCCCGAGTTGGTCGATCCACTCATGGACCCCGATACTCCAGCAGGAGTATACGAACGATTTGCAAACTGATTAGGCAAAAAGTTCAGGCCTGCCTGCCTCGGCTGAGTGGACTCGTTGTAGTAATTCTGGTTGACGAAACTCATATAAATTAGATAAAGCAGAGGAGAAAAGACCAAAGTGGATGGAAATGGGTTAGATGGTGGGCACGTGACGTCCGAAAGCTTAATATACGAAATTTATCACCATTTTCGTGTTTTTTCACTCCAAAAAATGACAAGCACTAATGATGAAAGCCTGCAACTCAGAGCTTTCATGGCTAATTTCTTATCTTTAAGATATATCAGTGAAAGTCAAGCACGGAAAATCCTGACGCGAATCATTCAGGTCTCGAAGCCCGACACTGCTTTGGTCTCCGCAGAGGACGTCGTTGAAGCCGTGGACAATCTCAATGAAACTTTACGTGGTTTGGACATGTTAATAGAGCGAACTCGTGACCAGAAGACCAGAAACGTGGAGTATATTTTGGTGAATAAGTCGTCGAGTGACATAGCCAAGGTAGGAACGTCCTTCTCGATCAAGGAGATCGACTACTTTCGAAACCTTATTGAGTATATGTTTGATTCTGATCGAAACAAGGATCTAGATCAGTTTTGGATCAGCGATTCTCGTATCCAGGATGTCAATAAGACGCGCATTGGTGGCTCTGATAGCAATCGAACACGGAATATATTGGATTCTAAGGACGTTTACCAGGCAGTGAGTCAACTAAATCAAGAAGGCTGGCTTAGAGAAGTCACAGAAGATGGAGTCACCAAATACACGTTATCTAACAGATCATTGTGTGAATTGTTGCCATATCTGGAGAATAAATACGCATCTACAACGTTACGTACCTGTGCAGGATGCGAACGAATATTCACGACTGGCTGGCAGTGTTCAACGTCGGGCTGTAGTCTTCGAGTGCATGCAGGTTGCAGTACTATGCTGCTTCAGAGGAATGGAGACGGGTCGAATAGTTGTGGTAAATGTGGAAACGATTTGGTGGAGGGCCATAGCGAAGTGGGGATATAGCAGCTACAGCATAGGATATAGGAGCTCAGCATAGAAGATAGAACATATAACATTGAACACATAAGCATGCATATAATTTTCATATTTTCCTATTTTCATATTTTCATACTTTGACGGTTGCCATAACAGCATCCAATAAATAATCTAACGAGCATTCTCGTCCTGAGCTTCAAACTGCAGCTCATCCACCAGATCATACACAATATCATCAGCTATTTGCTCATCGTATCGCATACTCAACGGCTTAATATCCTTATCAGCTCCGATTTTACTTGAAATTCCCTCCGGAGGACACTTCCAAGTCGGTCCAAAGTTGAATTTCGCAGTTCCTCCACGGAATACACTGATGGTAGGGAAATAGCCTAGGTTTCCATCGTCCGTCGTAGGAGCACCAAGACGCACAACATGCGAAGGATACTTGCTATGAGGAGTTCGAAAATCAACCAGGTCTCTAAAAGCTATTCCCATATCACGACCGTTTTTGAAAACTTGAATGTATGATCCCGGTATAACTGGTGGTACATAGTCTTCCTTCTTCCTCTTGAAAAGATTTGTAGGCAGAATTAGCTCGTCCATAGGCTTGATAGGAACATAGTCGAGGATTTCAAACAAAAGCTGACCTTTATATCGTATTGGAATACGGTCTCGTGCCACAGACGAGTAGTCAGCTTGTCCAGTAGGTAAATTGATGAGCAGACCAATGACGTCGCCCGTCTTAAAGCCTTCATCCATAAATGGTTTCGGACGTGATAAATGCACCTTTTCTCCAGTAGTATCACGGAATCCGTATCCATAGGCATCATGGCCAACGGGAGTTTCCAGTGAGGCTTCACGTCGCATCCAGCCGATTCTTACGTGGCCCTCATTATCGTTTGTATGAGCATTCTCAATGATATATTCCACGTACCATTTTCCCGAAGAAACACCGACATTTGCCCGTGCACTGCGATATCCTTCCAAAGTCGTGCACGATAGTCCATCTTTGGAGATCAATACGGACGGAGATCGATCCTCGTATGATATTCTCGTACCAAACGGCTCCACCTCAGCGAGCGAATATGGAACCTTATCTAACAAAGACGACGCATAGCAATGAGCATATCGAAACCCCTTTTTATTCAACGGATGATCCTCGGTGCCGAAAAAGGACTCTTGGCCCGCTACAGGGATCAGAGTGGGGACCTTGGGCTCTATGAGCATATCCTCCTTCTGCAACGGTGGTAATCTAGACGGCAATGCAACATGGTTGATAGTCCCGGCATCTGGCGAAGGCGACAGCTTGGCCCGTTTTGGCCCATTGGCAGAATTACCAGTTGTATCCATGAGTCTTAAATTGGCTTGTCGAGGCGTCGTTCGCGTTGCAAGTTTTCCGAGTCTGCGGCTTGCAGGAAAAAATTTCCTTGTACCGACGGGCCATCGGCAAAAAACAAAAAAAAAAAAGCACACAGGCGAAACAAAATAAACGTTGAGGAGATTTGGCAGAACTAGAATAGGAGCAGCAATACGATGGCTTGGAACCGATAAATGGGCAGCTTTGCAATGAAATTCCTTAGGGCAAAAATGCGGGATATTCCTGCAAAGGTTACTTGACAATGTTGCTAGTTTAAAGATACCAACGGTTTTTCCTGCTAACTAAGGTTAGTTTATTTGAATGGTTGCAGAAAAATAAATTCCAGTTCCGTTTGAGAATTTACAGGCTGGGGTTTGTTAGTTTAAAATAGGAAAGCCCAGAAGTTCGGCAACCTAATATTGGAAACCATGTCACATTTACCTCAAATAAGGATCGACAAACAAGTCGATATATTCTGGGTGGTCCGATATTATTATTTGGTTTATAGAGCCGGGTGTAATTAGCCGGGCTAAAATATTATATACACGACATTTTTCTAGAACCTAGCCACCCCAAGCATGGAATAATTATCATACATGTGCAAAGTAGTGGCTGTTTTTTGCACCATTGCGCCTCTTTCCAGATCTAAGTGCGGCAACATGGGATATACCGTTCCGCATTGAATTAAAAAAACACAGAGCAGGTTTTGGGTATATATTTAATAGCATGTGACAGCCCAACTAGCTAGCCGAGAAGGAGCCGTTGGAGGGACGGGAGGGGAAAGGGCTCCAGGGGTTATCATATCATAGAGTATACACTATCATGTTCCTTCATGGCATAGCATCGACTGGTTGTTCAAAACGTGCAGCATGACGTTTAAATGTAGCCGGAAATATAGCGGTGCAATTTGGAAAACACACACACACACACCCACACAGGAAAAAAAAAAAAAGCAACCATACAGGCGCCTGTGTCAGGCCTAAATGAGTTGCATCTCGCCACGGGTACGGGTAACAAAATGACCTGTTTATTTAGAGAGATTAGATGGACAAGAGACCAAATAAGACATCAAGTATATATATAAGCTTTTATCCTCGCAACGACTTGAACCCTGCCAACCAAAAAAACCCCACCTTTTATACCCCTTTTCTTTCCCCCCCAATCTTGCTGTCCACCTGTGCGATTACGTTTTGTTTCCACCTAACGCAGCTTTGCTTTTTGGCGCCACACCGGAATTTAAAAAGAACAATCTAGCTTATTTTGCGTTGCCAGCTGATTTTCTTCGTCAAATCCACATTTTGATGTTGATCTTAAGTTTGATTTCTTGCATTGTCGTATTTTGTCGTCTAAACAAGTACTAATAATCGACCTTATTATTTGGTTTCAAATCCGAGCCAAGGACACACCCACCCTCTGTTTGTTTGGGTTTCCCTGATAAACTGAGATTTGAAATATATGGCCTTTAGTTGAAATTGGTTTGTATGGTTAACTCAAGAGATTTGACTAAAACTTAGTAAATTTTATACCCCCCTAAAGACAATCAATCCAAGAAACAAGAACAAGAAAAGCAGGCAGAAAAAGGCAAAAAGCAGTCGAGAAAAACGAGCCGTGCATATCTCATCTCTCGACCGGGGTTATTTTTTTATATAACATAAAAATCCAAAAAAAAATTTCTAGACAGCTTTGATGATCGATCCCGACGGCACAGGATCGGTAGCTGTAAATTCGCTCTCAGCCACTGCTGCTGGCTTTGATCAGCACTTGGACAAGAAAGGCGATGAATCGACCGGAGAAAAGCAGTCTATATCTGGTATAAAGATCAACCAGACGGCTTTTATTCATAAATTGTACAGGTAAGTTTGCTTTAGGCCGGGGTAAATTTGTCCCGTCGTGGGCCCTTTTGGCACACCCTTTAGTAATATTTTTCCCCCTCTCTAACTGTATTTTTTCTAGCATGTTAGAAGATGCTTCGATATCTCATCTGATCTCCTGGTCCCCTTCTAATGATTCTTTTCTAATCACTCCTGGTGAGGAGTTTTCCAAAATCCTCAGCTTATACTTCAAGCACACCAATGTGTCGTCTTTTGTCCGTCAACTCAACATGTATGGATTTCATAAGGTTAACGATTCATTCCATGGTTCTAATGGTAATAGTGCCAAGATGGAGCTGAGAGACAACTCCGAGGGAAACACGCAGTGGGAGTTCAAGCATGGTGCGGGGTCGTTCCGTAGAGGAGATCTCGAATCCTTGAGGCACATCAAGAGACGAGCTTCTCGGCAAAACGCTGCTCAACGAGATTCCGTCCCTGTGAAATCCGTCTCCCTATCTGTCCCATCTACTCCTCCTGACGCTGGGAGCAGCGTTGCTAATTTGAGGGATGCTGGGTCAGTTCCTCCTCAAGCATCACAGCCCCCACAACCGCATCAGCAAAATCAGCATCATCATCAGCAACAACAACAACAACAACAACAGCAGCAGCAGCAGGCTGCGCATCGTCATAGTCAGCCGCAACCAGTCAATCATACAGGAGCTTCATCTCGCCCGTTTGACCCCGAATCACGCTTGGCCTATCTAGAGCAGTGTCTCCAGGACTCTTATGACTGGAATGTGAGAAATCACAAAAAACAGAAACTTGTCGTGGAAGTTCTTCAGCAGATGCAAAGATATTTGAACGAGATATCCGGCGTGGTGTATGATACTTTGCCTAATACGGACCAGAGTTCGAGAGCTCGTGCCAAGTTGACTCAACTAGGTGAGGACAGTCATAGTTTGAGCACACTTTTAAACCAGATGGAATTCGAGTCAATACCTCCATATTCCGATGCACAGCTAGCAGCCGCCTCGAGCTATCAAAACGCTGTGTTAGCGCATCAGCATCCATCACCAGTTGGCGGGCCCCAAACTGCATCACAGCCGGATGCTGCGCAGCCGCGATTATCGATATTTTCGCATTATGGGCGTCTATTCTCTAGTTCGACGCATTCAGAGAGACATCATTCTGTTCAATATGATCCTTTGCATGCAGTTCCTGCATCACCTGATAACTCTCCAGACCTAACTAATAGGGTAAATATGTCCAGTAACTCTGGAGAAGTGACCGCAGAACGACCTCGAGTACGCCCTATGCTTGGATCAGTGCCTAGTAGCACATCTATTAAGCCGATTGGAAATCGCAACTCACCGGTTACTGGGACATCGATGCAGCCCCAAATTCCTCCGGCTTATAACCAATTTTACGGACAGCAGCTGCAACAAATCCCTTCAATGCCTATTCCAAGTGATAAGAGACCTCACAGCTTCTCTAGCACTCATTATGGGCCACAGTTAGGTGGTGGAACAAGCATATTCAATCAACACCGGTCAGTCTCCGACACCTTTATGACCCATGAATTGCGGAACCACTCAGATTCCACCAGTGATGAAAACACAAGTGGGCGGCCTTCGCTGGTTAGTGGTTCGACCACGGGATCATCATCGACTTCGGTGCTGCTTCCGCCCATTAGACCGAACTCTAGCCAGTCGAACAGCCCTCAATCGCGAAAATCAAGCGTAAAGAGTTTATTGAATCCAAGTCCAAAGGATACAGTTGGATTGGACCGAATGGAGGAACCATCTCCCAAGAGAATTAAAGCCATGGAGAGCTAACAAGTAATGACACCTTGTTTTGTGGGGTTGATAAATTTTAATGAGATATTCATATTTGATACTTGATATGTAATGATACTAAATATACGAGTATGCGAGTATGCTAGAGAAGATGAGCATGCTTGTAATAAATATAATGACATATATAAATGAAGGGTAAAAAAAAGCACCTGCCTATTGCCATTGGAATCATGGGCATAGACATAGTTTAAAATGATAACAATGTCAATCATAACAATATCCTCGTAAGCATTACTTCTTCTTTTTCTTTTTGTAAGTATCTAAAAACGACTGCGACTTTTGTTTCTTGGTAATTTTGCTTTTGGATGCTTCTGGCTGCGACTCTTCCTCGTCAACGGGCTCACTCCGACTATCAGCAGCCTTTCTTTTTTTGATGGAACGTTCCAAAGAACTAAGAGCGGCATTGGCACGTATTGATTGGTCGGAATAGCTCTGCTTCTTAGGGCCCGCTTTATGCCCCAGTCCCTGGCCCGGAATCAGGCCGACTACAGAATCATCGGCATTTCCGTGATGCATGATCTCATCGAAATCGGCATCTGAAGATATCCAGGCGGCGACCTGAGACTTGAAGGCCGACTCCGAGACACTGAGTTTGGCGTTCAGTTTCTCCAGACGAGAATAGTCGATTTTGTCCGAACCCTTCGACTTGGCCATATGCTTCAAAGTTTAATCAACAATGGTTCTTTTAAGGTTTTTCAATTGATATTTCATAACCTTTTCTGAAACCCCCGGGTAATCGTCGGCATTCCCAAAAAAACACCAACATCACCCAAAAAATCCACTCCCCCTTCATCTATACGATTGACGGAATTGGACCGAATTGAACGCATCCAATTGATTTGAGTTTCGCAATGTTGAGTCGAATTGCTGCCAGAAATACCTTCAACAGAGTTGGTGTACGTATATATAAGGTTTGAGCATGTATTTGTTGACATGCCGACTTGTCGTTATATGATTGGCTAACCGAAAACAGTCTACCGCTTCTAAGCGATGGTTATCGCTTCATGAATACCGATCCGCTGCTATTCTTAAGGATGCCGGTATAGGTGTTCCACGAGGCGAAGCTGCCACCACGCCTGAGGCTGCTGAGGCCGTTGCTAAGCAGTTGGGTCTGGAAGACATGGTCATCAAGGCCCAGGTATTGACCGGAGGTCGCGGAAAAGGTGTATTTGACAGTGGCCTTAAAGGTGGTGTCAAGTTGATTTCCTCGCCTTATGAAGCCAAGATGTATGCCGAGCAGATGCTTAGCCATAAGCTTATCACTAAGCAGACTGGTGCTGCCGGCAAAGAGGTTACTGCTGTGTACATTGTTGAGCGAGAATTCGTCCGACGTGAAGCCTATGTTGCCATTCTTATGGATAGAGGAACTCAGGGTCCTATTATCGTTGCTTCTTCGCAAGGTGGTATGGACATTGAAGGTGTGGCTAAGGACTCTCCAGATGCCATTCATTCCTTCAAGGTCGATATCCACGAAGGTGTCACCGACAAGCTTGCTACTGAGGTTGCCAATGTATTGGGCTTCTCCGACAAGGCTATTCCTGAGGCTGCTGATACCGTCAAGAAACTCTACAAGGTATTCAGTGAGGATGATGCTACTCAGATTGAAATCAACCCTCTTTCCGAAACCACCGACCACAAGGTTTTGGCCATGGATGCCAAGTTGAACTTCGATGACAATGCCTCTTTCCGACAGGATCAGATCTGGTCGTGGCGTGATTTCACCCAGGAGGACCCCGATGAGGTCCGGGCCTCCAAGTCTAACCTCAACTTCATCAAGCTTGACGGTAACATTGGCTGCTTGGTCAATGGTGCTGGTCTGGCCATGGCCACTATGGATATCATCAAGTTATACGGTGGAGATCCTGCCAACTTCCTTGACTGTGGTGGTGGTGCCAATGCTGCTGCTATCGAAGAAGCCTTCAAGCTCATCACTTCCGAGCCTGGTGTCACTGCTATCTTTGTCAACATTTTCGGAGGTATTGTGCGATGTGACATTATCGCCAAGGGTTTGATTGCTGTTACTCAGAATATGAACTTGAATATTCCTATTGTGGCCCGACTCCAGGGTACCAACCAAGCCGAGGCTCAGAAACTCATCAACGAGTCTGGTCTTAAGATTTTCTCTTTCACTGATCTTGACGAAGCTGCTGAGAAGGCTTGCCAGTTGTCCAAGGTCGTCCAGATGGCCCGAGATATCGATGTCAATGTTTCATTTGAATTACCTTTGTAAGCATGGGTTTTGCGCAGATGAATCTTGAAATTTTTCCTTAGAATAATACATCATTTTTGAACTGTTTTTTTTAAGTTCCAGACTTGTTATTTACAATATATAATGGCAGATCCTTCAATAGGCAAATAGAACCTTGTATTGAAGGATTCGACTGCCGAGCATATCCCAATCTCGAGGTGATATCCATACCTCATTGACTATTTTCAGCTTGGCAAACACGCTTCCGCCTTTCCAGGTCATGAGCTGAGGATCCAAATCTCGAGGAGGAGGCATTATTTGCACGTCACCATCTGGGGCTGGACGTCCTGATTGCCGAGCTGCAGTATCTCTCCACATATGGATACGATCTATGAGAACAGTTTCAAATTCTGGAAATTTCGCACCGCCTCCAACAATGAGAAGATTCTCGTAGAAATTCTGAGGAGTCGATACTGTAGATTTCAGTCCAGCCTGTGTTATGCTTTCAATGATGGCATGGTCTAGGCCTACCATCGGCGAAACATGGGGATCCAGCTTATCAGCCGTTTCTTGTTGAGCAAGAAGCTGGCTCGCTAGATATGCATTGTGAGCTGCAGCCCGTGCTTGAGCACTTTCTCCAACTGCTGGTGGTGGTGTTCCTGACGGTGAACCGGCATTGGAATTAACGTTCGCAGCAGAGCCAGGAGGTGCTACTTTTGTTTCATCCGTGTACGACTGTCCCCAAACTGCAAGCGTATTTTTGCAGGCGTTGATCTGAGCATCTGATATCGGATCGCTAGATTTATCCTTCTTACTGAATATGTCCAAGCTCGGAGGAAATAGCTTGTACCTAGAGGCTAGCTTGTTGTCCATTTCAAACAATTCGGGATAAAAGAACCCCAGAGGTGCAAGCATGACTTCATCAAAAGTCTTGAATTGATATTTGTAAGTGGGACGGCTGCCTGGTTGTCGTTGGTAAAAGCTATCCAGGTGTACAGTGATCTCTCCGTCGTTCATTGTACTGAATTTGCGCTTGAGCTCATCTGCCAGCAGCCAATCGTGAATATGATTCAGATTCGGCTTGTATGGGAATTGAGATCGCTCCAAGAGTCTCATGAGTGCCAAAGATACGTCGTCACCACCATAACGAAGATTGACTCTACTGTCACTAACACACATGCCTTCCTCAACACAGGTGATGCTTGTTTTCTGAGCACCGACATCAACAACGCATGCAGTAGAGATACCTGCGCCAAAGGTTGCAGCGACGGATTCTTGTATAATAGATACGTTGGCAAAGCCCATGCTGATCATGAGCTCGATCATGCTGCAGACATAGGTCTTATCGTACAAATCAGGAATAATAAGCACGACATTGTGCTGGTTGTATTGGTTTGAGCCAGTGATTCCCAGTTTCTTGTCAAGAGTATCGGAGATAATCAACGAGATATCGCCCATGACTTGCTGAGGACTGTTGTACGCTTCCTCGTTGAACAGGCCATTCCTTATTGGCCATCGCAACTTGTATGACGGATTTGAATCGTAGGGAATCAGCAATGCCTCTGAACCCGTCATATAAGAAGGTTCACCGGCCTCCTTAATGTCGGTCCACTCGATTCGAGCAGGGTCATTGTGGTCCGGGATGGCTTCAGGCTCCGATTTCGAGTTGAAACCAACCACCAGGTCGTGGGCATTGGGCAGAATTCGCCGCTTGTAGAACTTCATTCGTTCTCGAAAATCCTTGTAAACTGCATCGTAGGCCTGGTCGAAATCCTCGTCCTCCATGGAGTAGTTGGCCGTTGCCTCGCTCATAACAACGTCCTTGTCGGCCCTGACCTTATGTGCAATGACAAATGGCACAGTCTTTGGATATGCATGCGAAGCGAGGCCTATTCGCAGATTTGCCGAGCCTGGATGAATCACCACGGTCTTGGATCCTAGGATATCCTCGGGAATCGGCGTAGCAGAAGCAGTATCTTCCTCGTCGTAGCCGACCTTCTTGTCTTTTTCCTTCTCGGCCAGTTCTCTAATTGCCATGATTTGATGGTCTTTTTTCAGGTAATCGCTAAAAGGTTAGCTTTGTACATGCCCGTCATTCCCATAGTATACCTACGTATAGTAATTCTTCTGGTTTATAGGCGTAACAGCAGCAAATAACGTCGGCTTCAGGTTATTCTCGGCTCGGCCAATGCCGCTGCTCTTCACCGGCGTAGGCTTGGAGCCGCTTCGTTTGCGCTTGCTGTCGGCTGTTGACATTTGTTGGTGGTGATGAACTTGGAATGGTGAACTTGGAAAGTTTCACTTCATGCCTCAGGAGAAGGAAAGAAAGCACCATGGGACGCAGTAGCATGGGCAAGATACCATGGCATTGTATATCATGGAATACAGCACGGAGAGCAGTCTCGCGGAGAATTTCACGCTCTTTTACCACCTCCCGGTCTGTTTATGGCATTGAAGAGCTGTCTGTGGAGGCTGATTTGTACGATAATCGCCATGTTCCCGAGGTTTTGCACACAAAATACCACTATGAAATCCCGTTTTCTGCTTCCGGCTATAAGCTGCGTGAGAAGCAGGCGAGCAACTTCATGGATCTGAAAATAGTGCGTGCTCGCGCTGGAAAAGGCGGTGATGGGAAGGTTTCGTTCCTCCGAGATGCTGGAAGAGCCCAGGGACCTGCTGACGGAGGAGATGGCGGCCGAGGAGGTTCTGTGTACGTTCAGGCCGTGGAAGGAATCACTAGTTTGCATAAATTGAAGAATTTATACAGGGCCGAGGACGGTAATAATGGGCAATCTGCTCAGATGTCAGGCAAGAATGGAGCCAATATCTTGATCCAAGTACCTATTGGAACGACTATAAAATGGATCCCGCCATTATCGGAAATCATGCAGGATCTTACGCATGTTTCAGTGAATTTGCAGACTATGAATCAAGCCATTCAGCTTGTACGACAGAATAATAACGACAATGGAGGCTGGATCTTCAAGGATAAAGACGAGGAATATCACCGAGAAAGGGAATATTTCAAGGAACTTAATGCCAAAGTAAGGATCTTTGATCTAATACAAAGACGCAGAGAAATCCTAGAAGACGTGTTTCCAGTGGAAGGAATAGATCTTACGGATCATAACCCTCATCTGCTGCTGGCTGGAGGAAACGGAGGAATGGGTAACATGCATTTTTTAACTCCTACAATTAGAAATCCGCGGTTTTCAAAACAAGGCCGCTTTGGCATTGAAGAATCTTTTGCATTTGAACTAAAATTACTGGCCGATCTGGGCCTCGTGGGTCTGCCTAACAGTGGTAAGAGTACACTACTGAGAGCCATTTCCAGAGCAAGACCAAAAGTTGGAGATTGGAAATTTACAACCTTGAATCCTACTGTAGGCACCATATCACCAAGAATAGACAGTGAGCCGTTCTCGGTGGCTGATATCCCAGGTATAATAGCCGGAGCCAGCGAGAATAAGGGTCTGGGTCTGGACTTTCTTCGTCACATTGAACGATCTCGTGGACTAGTATTCGTAATAGGTCTTGATAGTCAGGATCCTATAGAGGATTTCCAGGTCTTGCTATCAGAGCTAGGGAAATCGAGACTGAGTGGGAAAAATGGCTTGGTCGTTGCAACCAAAGCAGATCTACCAGATACAGAGGAGAAGTACGACCGTCTGGTTGAGCATGTTAACAATATAGCAGGATACCGTATCATTCCTTGTTGTGCACCAGAAGGAGGAAATATACAGGCGTTGATATCAATGATGGCCGAAGCAGCAGGAAGAGACGAAAAGGCACAGATTTAATACCATGAGATACTGTAATAGACGAAGACACAGATTCAATACCATGAATTTACTATGCAATAGTACATCATTAAAATAATTAAAAAGCAGCAGCATATGAGTAGGAATACTCTATAAATATAGGAACAAGCAATGCTCAACAGGGCCAGCCCCATGATAACAATTAGGCATAGGTGTGATTGTAGGCTGGTATATTCTCATAAACGGCAGCACCACCATACAACGGATCGCCCTTAATAAGCTTTGACCTTGAAGACTTGTAAACATGCTTCGTCGGTGTATCATAGAAAGACCGTTCATCGGGAGGTGTCAGCAGAGTGCTATGAGGAGACTCGATAGAGCTGCACGAGTCCGACGATGACGAGCTGGACAGCGGAGGAACCGATTTGTATGGAGAAGGAGGTGTCGTCATCACTGCACTGCTAAGCCGACTCTGGGCCTGACGAATGAGATATTCATGCTGAAGTTGATATGCATAGTCATAGGCGTTGACTTGAGGAGACGGAGGAGTGATCTTGGCTGGTTGAGCCATGGCCTCGCAGAGCTTACGCTTGATAGGAGCCAGGAACGGGGCCAGATTGTTGAATAGATCCTGCTCGGTTACCAAGAGATCCCAGTCTAGCAAATAAAGCAGTTGCTTTTCCATCAAATTGACCTCAGGTAGACTGAAGAGCCCCATGGTGTGACGAGCCCAGTATTTATTCTTGGGTGACGAGTCATTCACGTTCTTAGCAGCCATTATAAGGCATGCCAGGAAGACCCGATGGCATGTGCATGCCATTCCTTTGGCCATCGGTGGTAGCCGTTGCCTGAGTCGCGTCAAATAGACAGCCGTGGTCATGAGAGTCGGAGTTTGCACCTTGGATCGCTGGATCAACGTAGTAATGAACTGCTCCAAAGTCGGCAAATTATCAGCTCTGGGGCTTCCCGGAGGCGTGGGATATCCACTGACTCTGCTATCTAATACCGGGCTGCATTGGCTGTCGGCCGACGGAACACACTTGATGACCGTCTTGGTAGTAGCAGCCAAGAAGGACACCATCTTTGAGGAAACAGGCTTCCTAATGAATATATCAAGAGCAGCACTATCAGTCATGATATATGTATATAAGAAATGATACAGAGAAGTCTAGGTATTATTGCAAAGAAAAGTGCAGAGTGAATTTTGGCAAAGAGATTTGTTGCCGTATTAAAGTGATCGAAGTAAGGGGGGCTTTTCTCTAACAGAGGGGCTTCACCAAGACAATTCAATACAATTGAAACAATTGGAACAAACAGACGTTCAAAAGACGATTAATAAAACGAAGATTTCAAGAGATTGTCAAAAGCGAAAAGGAAAGTGTAACAAACAATGGAATTGCAAGGGGATGTGGCTTTATATGTCATAGGGTTTTCTTTATGTATTATTTCGCGATGCGAAAAATAAAAAAGGCTGGAAAGGGGCGGGCTTGTGTGGAAAAAAAAAGAAAATGGGCATAAAAACGCCCCAATAGTTTTTTACCGATCAGAAAATGAGACATTGTCTTAGTCTAAAAATATATTAAGTTAATAAAATATAATCTAGGCCCTTATAGTAGATTCCATTGTTTCTTCAATTGAAGAGCCCACCATTGGTAAAATTATATCCCCTTGAAAGCAACTGTCCATTTGTAATTCTCACCATTTATTCTTGAAGGGTCGAAATTGTGGTGGTGTTTTTGCCGCACATTACCCCTAGCTGAGCATTTTACGCCGCCGATCACTGGCGGGTCGATCAAATAGCAAATTCCGTGGCCGGATGATCTGCGTATAGTCGGCAGTTATTTTTACCGTACAGTATAAACAAACTGGTTTTTCCTCTTCTTGGCATGCCGGATTTTGTCTAGGTCGTTGAAGCTTAACAACCCAGCCACTTTGGTTGATTCAACCTTGGTTATTCCCAATCAGGAATAGTAATTGAACATGTTATAAAAATCAAATCAGGTGTATAACGATTATTAGATAAAATACCCAATAACTACGGAATTGTTATCGAATTACCGATTATGTTAGCGTGTCTTGATTCCGAATTTGGCAATTATATAAATGATATTAGCTTAACTTTGAATGAACAAAGAATATGTACGCGCACTTTTAGACCGGCTTTTGATCAGATGCGGTCAAATTATTCAAAATCGGCGTTATCGAAGGATTCTGTGGCGGCTGAAAAAGTGCAGCGAGGCGCCAAAATTTCAAGGCCGAGCGGCTTGGTGCACGATAACAAAGTAGCCCTGTGCGTGGCATTTTGCCTATTTGTAGTTAGCATGGTCCTAACCCCTAATTAGGATCCAAAAGAAAGTAAAAAAGGGCCCGAAGTTGATAGTTGGGACAGTAAATCATTGCTATTTAATAATATAATAATTTTATCAGTTTATAGTACGTAAATTACAACTAGTCATATGCAAAAGATGGAATCTAGGGGTTAGCAATTAGCAAAATAATGCCAAAAGGCACTCATTGTCAGAAATTTGGGTATAGCTTGTTGAACCACATGTAGGAGAGAACATTTTCCTTTCAGACTGGTGCACAGCATGATGCTCGTCATTCAATGAGCACCCTTGATTTGGTGGTGAAACGTCGGTTTACTTACGGGTTGTTTTGGTGTTTCGTTACAAGAGGAAAATTTTGTTGACAAGAAAAAACACTAATCGACCCAAAAGAGCCAATGAGGAAAAAAATACTATGGAGATTAGCCATTGTTTTCTGTAATAGTAAGACCATTTGAGATTATATAATAAATCAGGCCATATATTGAAGATTTACTGAGATCAGATGATTAGAATTAAATGTGTGAATAGATGTACTGTTATGGTGGTGTTATGTGATTTTCTTGTTCTCCACAGGATATACCGGGGTATTCGGGAAGGGCCACTTATTTCTAACCAGAGAGTCTATAATTTTATCAATTGATGGAGATATTGAATAATTTATAAATTGCAAACTTCATAGGTGCATAAAACAAATTTCAGACTATATGCATACCAAGACATTGCGAATCTAATTTGTCTATCACTCACAGGTACCAAGACAATAGGCGACTTAGCTGCATATGGCACCTATCTTTCGGTCTCCGCCATGCCCTTGTCTTGTCTTGTCTTGTCTTTTACCATTCCGATAAGCGAATCTCTTAGATAAGGGTATAACCCCCTTGATACCTCCTTGATACACGCCTACTTGAAAATGTATGGTTCATTTGTGGTTCAGTCAGACCCCCTTAATTGCATGCCTCCTATGCATTAACGGCACCGGAACCCCTTATATTTGCGTGCTCTCCATCGTTCACTTGACAACTTCACCATTCCTTTATTTTCACGTTCCTTTATTATTTTAAATTTCACTAATGTTACCCTTGCTATCTAATACTTCGTTACCTCAGCCTCCTCCTTCAAGGGCTGTTAAGCAGGCAACTCAACTAAGACAATCTGTCTCCACTCTAAGATCTGAACATACTTTAATAGTAGATGAACTTAAAGCATTACAAATTCGCCTAGCCAATTGTAATAGTTCAGCCAGTAGTTTGGCTTCTGCTCGATCTTCTATTTCTACAAATCCGGAATTATCACGGTCCGATACAGAAAGCAGTGATGAGAGCATAGCAGAAGCCGTGGTGGATAGTTCTCCTACCAATAAGCAGGGCAAATCATCGCCTGAATTGTTTGACTGGGAAGTCTGAAGGACATATTACATGTATATATTTATTGGGGTTTTTTTCGGTCAAACTTATCTCTATTTATTTTGTATTTCAAGGTTTACTTATACTGTAGTTTTACTTCATAATATTAATGGTGTTTGTGGATAACTATTAAACCGTAATGCTCAGCATAAATTCCACCCAATATGCTCGTCTCCCCAACCTAAAGTACTTGGCTTCTATATAATTAAATCTCTTGCCTGGTTTTAAATATCCACCTCTATTAGCTTTCTTCTTTGGTCTCATCGACTCTAGGTTGTGGTTGAGCCGTTTTCGATGAGTACAAGTAGGTGGCTCCAATCACCACAGAGGCTCCAATCAAAAAGTTGACTGTTAGTACAAAACCAAAGAAATACACTGAAGCCAACGAGGAGATGAGAATCGAAATGGACGTGGCGAAATTCTTGGCTATATTGTCGGCAAATTTAACACACAGTGCAACAACAATGCCTCCTACTGCCTGCAATAGAATGGCCGCCCACACTACAGAGTTGTAGCCATGGAAAAATCCATGTTCCATGATATTTGCGCCGTCCTTGGCCCAGCAGCCGAAAATAAGAGCTGGAAACAGTGAGAAGAAAGATAATTGGATGTTTCTACTCCACAAGGAAGCTCGCGTTCCTTTGAGTACCTTTTCAAAGTAAATGCCAGCTAGGCCGGACAAAATACAGGCAACGGCCACGGCAGCAAGACCAATGACAGAATTCATTTCTTCTTTGGCTTCGGCACGCTTGGGCTTGGTTGCGTCTGGCTGCTGTGGTTGTCTGGTGGCTCGAGCCCATGTATAGGCGATCAAATCACTCAGCGTCTGCTGGGGCATTTGCACCAGTGCAATTCCAACAGTCAACAAGAAGAGACTGGTCCATTGAAGCTTAGACAGCTGTTTATGGAGTATTGTCACAGCAAAAAAGGCCGTTGTAAGAATCTTGAGCTGGTACGTGACTTGAAAAGTAGCAGCATCCAGATTCGACACTGCTACATACTGTAGAGTGTTCTGCAAAGTATAGAGGCCTGCGGGAATGGCGAGTTTCCAGCAATCGGAGGCAAATGCTTCGTTGAAAGCCGGCTTGAGGCCCACTTGTTTAACTGAAACAATGCAACATATGACAAACTTGATTACCTCATTTAGTAGAACTGCAGTGGACGTGAAATACCGGCTCTGAGAATCATAACCGGGCATAATTCGAGAGTAATGCATAACCTTTGTATTAGTCTTTGAATCATATTGAGACGTGTCGAACAACAGATGAACCAAAATCTAGACAAAATCTTTGGCATCTTCAGGTCAAATATTCATTATATATACTTACCAAGATAAGCGAACTATTTTGGATTGTCAACTATGATAGTTAGCACGGAATTTGCCGTAAAAATCTCATTGACGCTTATCGTAAAAACGCAGTTATCTAACATAGCCCAACCACTTACAGTTAACAGAGAGATATACTTCAGGGAAAACCCCATTAAAGTTGGGGGGCTCGAATCTCGTTGCATCCTTGGCAGCTTGTCTTGCAGAAATCTAACGAAAGGGAAAGTATGAAACTTTGGGGCGGAAGGCGAGGTCTGGAGGTCCGAAAAAAGAGGTTTGCAAACAAAAAGTATCCACACAAATCAAACTAGAGAGTCCAGGGATAGCAAAGATGCGAGAAATTGGGGGCAGGAAATGTTACATTGATAACCAGGTGAAAATTCTTGACATTATATAGTCATGCATGGTTTTTCCTATTTAAGTTTGTTAAATTTTTCACTTAACTTTGATGTTATTGGTTCTGTAGCACAAAGCACGTGGAGCCCAGGGGTGTTGGACCCTTGAAGAGACGAAAGGTCAAAGAATGGTTCTGATGTGTTGTTAGTTGTTGGTCTGTATTATGTAGGTTAAACAGCTATCCATTGACTTGTTTTACTGAGTTTTTTCCCATTTATTTATCCTCGTTTTTGGCGTGTCATAAATTCCTTTCCAGATACAGCCATCGTGATATTTTTCGGGCCAAGGAACAAATTTGGTGTTGGCACTAAAAAGAAATCTAAGGGTTCGTATAACCACCGTATTGAGAAGATATGATGAGACTATGCGGTTTTCTGCTTGTATTTTTCTTCTTGCATAAAACTATATGTTGTATATATTCTACAGTTCTATTTATTCCATCTCAACAGCCTTTATATGGGTTTATTTATAGCTTCAACTGAGTCATGTCACGTGGATTCTGGACAATTCGGTAACCAGCAAACCACTAGTTAGTTCCTTTGTACGCATATAATAGTCGACGCTAAGAATAAAATTACTTGAATAAGTAGTGGATTTTCAGACACATGATAATATTGCCTGAATGAGACGTACGATTTCTTTTTCTGGGAGGACCCGAGCGATCTCGGCTATGAGGAGCATAGTGCTATTGATTCCTTTCTAGCGATACTCCTCTCTTGACGAATAGAATGCCTAGACAAAACAATTGATGCAGTGAAAATGCTGGCAAAAATCTTAATTTTTCTGCCCTAAAAGAACGCTATTTAAATATAATCAATAAATTATCATACCCTTGTTTATTGTCATTCATCCACACAGCTGCCCTGATTATCACCAATTCGTATCTCGAGATCTCAGATCCAAAATATCCACCCGACCGATGCTTGTCCGAAGATATATATCAACAATGATTAGAGGTTTTTGCGGCAAACTTATTTACTTTTACAATAAAACTAGTTGTATAATTGTATGGGTCTAGCCGTACTGTGTGAAATAAAGTTTATGTAGAGAATACACAATAATCTACGTGCTGATTGGTTCCTTGGTTACAAGACGGCTTTTTTAGCTAAATAATTTAAACTTATTTTTTTATCTTTTTATGTCCCGGGATTACCCGTGCTATTCTAACAAGATTTTTCCAAAAAAAAATCAATTGTAAATTTATCTCGTAGTTTATGTTTAACGACAGGGCAGTGTTCAATGTAGACAGAGCCATAGTTGATGGAATTTATACCAGAAAAGAAGAAATACTAGATATATTGGCTATTCTATATAATATTACACTTATCTTTAAATAAATAAGCAAATTTTTTCACTTTTTTAACAGAGAAAAAAAAAGTTGCGAAAATACGTTTCCTATTTTGCTCTCATACTTTGTATGAAACTGTAACTGATTTTATTTCAAAGAACCAGGTTCAAAGCAAAAAAATCGACTTTTTAGCAATCCAAATAGTCATTATGAATATTCAAGCAAAAATAAACATAAAAAGCATTTAAAAATTCAAAAAATCCATAGTTGCGGTCTAAAACCCCTGTAGTGCCTTTTTGGCCATTGAGAATAGGTTTAAATGCCTATGTACGGCAGCCCACCAACCCCTTGCACTCAAAACCCTTTACGGAATCAAACAGCTTCAAAGCATCTAACAGCATGATTTATTGCCGTAACAGTACTTGTTACTTAATCATATCTGGGATTTTACCCTTTGTGGAATGCCGATAACCGTACACAAAGAAATGATATCGCCATTCTACTATTGCTCTTACGATACAAATGGTTTTTCATTTAATATTATAAACAAACACAAACTATCTATCCTTTATCATGTTACCATATCTCTGCTATTTATATCCTCCGTCATCCAATTATGCCCTATTATTATACAAAAGGTTCCTCAGTAGAAAAAGAAAGAACATGCGAGCACCCAAACATTAAAATCAACCCAAAACCTATATAAACTGTAGGTAAATCAGCCAAAACCCCAACTAAAACCACGATAATTCCAACATAGCCGCATATCTGCCGAGCAGAAATTCAGACACAAACAAGGCCAACGTAGTTATTCTATAAGTGGCTACGAAATACCCTCTCCTCAAACAAACTTAACCGCATATTTTATATCTAGCAATCATGACTGTGGAAACGTCAACCAACCAGGAGACTACCACTCGTATCACAGAAAACTTGACAGTGCCAAAGCCAACAGGAGGCAGTATCATACAACCATATCCTGATAAGCCTATAGTCGTGTTCTCCGACTTTGATGGAACCATATTTCTTCAGGATACTGGCCATGTTCTCTTTGATAATTACGGTTGTGGACCTGAGACAAGAGAACGCCTGGATTCACAGATAGGTAAAACCAAGACGTTTAGAGAAGCTTCCAATGAAATGTGGGGCTCTCTTAATGTTCCTTTACCAAAGGCTGTTGAAACCCTGAAGAATAACCTAGTCATGGATAAGGATTTCAAGCCGTTTTTCCAATATACAAAGGAGCACAATATCCCCTTTGTTGTTATCTCTGCTGGACTGGAGCCTCTCCTGAGAGGCGCTCTGGAGAACTTCCTTGGAAAAGATGACGCTTCTGAGATTGCTATCATCTCCAATGATGGTGATATTTCCGAAGACGGCACATCGTGGAAAGCCATTTGGAGACATGAATCAGAACTTGGCCATGACAAAGCACAGTCAGTGATGGATTTCCGTAAATCTATCGATGTTAAGCCATTGCTTGTGTTTGTTGGTGACGGTGTATCGGATCTTCCTGCTGCTCGTCATGCTGACGTCCTCTTTGCCCGAAAGGGTCTTCGTCTCGAGGAGTATTGTATTGAACATCAAATTCCTTACATCCCTTATGAATCATTTGCCGATGTCCAAAAAGATGTTGAACTTTTGGTCGCTGGCAATAAATACCATGATCTGCGTGGTGCCCTGTTCCCTCCTGCCATGCCTATGACACCTCGAGAGCCTATACCGAGCTACTTTCCGGATGTTGAGGCCACACGAGCTGGCATAACAGCAGCTGGCGGTATAAGTCGGCCAGTAAATTACCGAACTAGGTCCGATATGTCGGTATTCCCTGATAAGAAATAAGCGCATTTGAGAAATTATCACGCTCTTCAAACAGTTCATGACTTCACGAACAAGATTCGAAGAACGAAATAATCAAAGGAGTATCAAACAAAATATCGGCAAGAGTAGTTATATAGAAATACAGTCAGAAATGGTGTCCAAGTCCTGGGGTCGTGCTCTCTACATCATTACAACAATTCATTTGTTCTTCTACTATTATAGTTATATATTTAAAGAATATAAATTTAATATACTGGCCATGAATAAAATAAAATGGATATTTGTTGAATAAATAAAAAAATAATAGGTCTCACCCGGAATCGAACCGGGGTCGCGAGAATCAGAATCTCGAATGCTAACCGCTACACCATGAAACCTTTGACGTTGAAAAACATTAAATCCACCGGCTTATATGGGAAAGTCGACTTTTTCAGGGCTAGGTTAACCTCCGCTCCGTAACTTTATGTGTATAATTGGCAGAAAACGTATATTCAACTGCACTGCCTTCGCCTATTTACTTTTTCAGAACCTCCGCTATCTTTTGAGGTATTTTACAGATTTTGAAATGATCTAATAGTTCACAAAATGTTGATAATTAGGCGTTCTCTGTCGTGACAGAAATCCTACAATTTTTCATATCAATAGCCAGCCTTCATGTACATCATCGAATAGCTTATAGATTTATTTCTTCGGTCGTGAAAAATAGTTTGCATATACTATATAGTTATATGAGCGTTAGAATTAGAGTTTTACGTTTTGCCATAAGACGGTCAGTGCCAGAAAGAACCATTGGACGAATATAGTCAGTCATTCAACGTAGTCTTGTAATTTCTAATATATATGTAGCATTTCTGATCGATTGGCCTACTGTTCTGAAAGAGTGACTTTCTTGAGAAAACTGGCCGTCAGGTTGCGCTCCAATATTTGATATAATAACCATCTGTTTTTTGGTAGACATATAAACTATTCCAGAAATCCACCTATTCAGTAGCCCTGATCCAGCCGTCGGCATAGCATTGATCACGTTTCTCTTACATGTACGTTCGTATAGGATGTGAGCTAGATAACAGAGGTAGCTTCTCACTCTCAAAGTCATCAGATCCCTGCAGAGTAGTCTCCATTTGAAATATCAGAGCTGCCTCTTTGGCAAGTATACTTGGATCAAAAGAAGAAGGCATGCTTCTTGGCGTTGACTGGCTCGCGACAGTACTGTCTTGGTCACAGTCAAATGTAGAATATCCCGGGCTGACAGGGGATTTCGGTTCGTCTGAAATGCAAACGTAGTCTTCTTTAGAGAAATAAGCGGCCATAAGTGATTATTTGGTTTCTTCACCTTAGGCGGCGCGGACATATTATATACTGCGGAAATAATAACTAGAGCCGTCGCTCATTAAACCTTGTCTGGCCAAAGCACCATTGCAGAAAGACAGGGCGCAGTAGATAGTCGTAAACCCAAACCAAATTCCAATTGTAAATAGTGAAATTTTATTATGAAAGTTGGTCATTTACACTAACGTTTAAAGTGTAAATGAGGTAACCCCACCTGCTCATAGATCAGTGATCATCACTTTAACACTTCCAGACTTGGGATTACCAGCTGCTTCAAATGCCTTTTCTCCTTCCTCTAGAGTAAATTTGTGAGTGATGAGTTTGCTGACAGAATCAACCAAGCCATCGTTGACCAGGCGAATACAACTCGGGTAGGTATTGGCATACCTATACTGGAATTTGATGGTCAATTCATTGACTGAAAGGTGCATAAAAGGAATGTTCTGATAATCACGACCGACCCCAATGACGTGAATAAAGCCTCTAAAATCTAGAGCGAAAATACCTGTGGCAATTGAAGATTCTACTCCTGTACACTCAAGACAAATCCTGAACTTGATACCTTCAGCCTTGGCTATAGCTTGCTCAGCTACCTGAGCTGGAGTCAATCCCTTTTCTACCAATACAGTTCGAACGCTTGGTACCAGTTCTTTTGCGAATTTGAGTCTGGATTCGCTGATATCAGTGATGACAATAGGTGAAGCACCTGAAGCTCTAGCTAGTATAGCAGAAACAAGGCCAATAGGACCAGCACCACAAATAAGCACGGGATCACCGAGCTTAAGGCCTGAATGCTGAATTCCTGCAAAGCAGACGCTGATTGGTTCCAACAAAGCGCCCAATTCAAAGGGCATATCGCCAATCTTGTGACAATATCTCGCGGGATGCCTAAGATAACGTCTCAAAAGCCCTGGAACTGGTGGAGTCGACTTGAAAAGAACATCTGGACATCCATTATAGTATCCTTTTAAGCAACTATCGCAGTTCTGACAAGGAACACCGGCCTCGACGGCCACCCGATCACCGACCTTGAGATCAGTGACTGAAGAGTGAACTTTAACAATTACACCAGCAGATTCATGGCCAAGAATATGCTCATCTCTAACTACCATGGTAGGCCCAATACATCCTTCTTTCTGGAAGTGAATGTCTGATCCACAGATTCCCGTACATACTATATGAACAGTAACTTCCCCCGGACCAGGCTCAAGATGATCTACAGAAGGCTCGCATGGTCCAACGTAAAGTTCATGCTTTGGATTAGTAAAAATCCCAATGTTTGGTTTAGTGATGCTAAGTGACATGGAAGTAGTGAACAAAAAATGGCGTGTTGCTGAGTTTTTATATTGGTATGATTTATTTTACCGCTGCCCGTTTAAATATGCGGAGATCAGAAAGGGGTAATAATTCCGCACGCAACAAAGAGCATTCTATGAATATAAATAGCAGGAAATTTCAAATGACATATCTGAATTCGGGATTCTCCAAATCAGTGAGATCGGCAAATTCAGAATTGTCGACGCTCAAAGTGATGTTCTTTGCGTCTCTGCGTTTGTTCTCGTTGATGTTGACTGAGTAGATTATCACCGTTAGAATCAACGTCAACACGTAACATACCACAATTAACACTTTAGCGTTAGTATAATGAGGAGCATCAGCCTCTTTAAAGGTAAGAGGACCAATGAGATTTCCGACACAGTAGCCAATCATACAAATGGCACTGGTGATGACCTTTTTGGTATGGCCAGCTGAGTTCGATGAGATGCAACTAATAAAACAGATGTATGCAATTGATGACATTCCGGTTAAAAAGTACCCAAACAGCTGAAGAATAGTGCTTTCAGCAAATGCCATGAGACATGCCCATAAGATGTTTATCATATAGCTGATCATGGCACATATCAAGCGTTGTTGAGTCTTCTGCGCATAGTAACATATGCCCACTATTCCTACCATTTCAAATATACCATAAGGAACCACCATCAGCAGTGCAGACTGGCTGTCAAAGCCCATATTGGTGACTATGATTGATGAAAAGGTCGTTAAGCCTCCATTTGGTATCTCTGTCAGGACCATCAAAATGAAATACAGGTAAGTTCGTACATCCATGAAAACTTCCTTGAGTTGATAAACCTTGAATGTGGCATTCCCAAAGCCCTGCTTATTGGACCTAATGCGTTCAACTGTACGAAGTTTATCGTCGGAAGTCAAGAACCAGGCCCTAATTGGCGTATCAGGGACCACATATAAAAATACAATACCGACAAAAACAGTGAGCATTCCAAGAATGACGTAAAGAAATCTCCATGGAGCTGTAGGTAGAAGCGATGGATCAATCTTGAGTAACGCGTAGGCTACCAAACCACCGATTATAGTGCCCAAGCCACAACATGCAGACCATAAGGCAGTACGCAATAGCTGTTCTTCTCGTCTATACCATTGTGATGTAAGAATAATGAATGCAGGAGTCACGGCGGATTCTAAAACACCAAGTAGTACTCTTAGGCTGATAAACCCGGTGTAAGTCTTAGGAAGACTAGTAAAGCACAACAGTAGACCCCATGAGATGATGAAAATGCCACTTGTCTTAGCTACTGGGAATCTCTGAAGAGCCAACGAAGCAGGCAATTCACAGACCAAATAACCCAGATAAAAGCTGGTACCTACCCAGCTATATTGGCTTCCATGCATGTCTAAATCCTCCAGAAGACCCATGATTGAAGCATATGCATTTGTCTGTTTATCCATGTACTGCACAGCATATATGAGACACATGACACTGCAAATATACTTATCAGCGATCCGTAATAACCGACGGTTATCTTCTTCGTCGATGACCAAATCGGCTGATAGAGCAGCACTTTCCATGGCGACATCCTCATATTTTGAGATAATTACACCTTCCTCAACATCATGCTGAAGCAGGGGCCGCGTAGAGGCATCTTTGCGGTTGCTTGAGGAAGATTCAGATCTATGCATCTTCTACTGATAAGCCAATGAAGAATCCAAGTCAGAAGAAATATTCACTATATCATTCAATTGGAGCTCGGTGATTGATAAGATGTATATGGAAAGCAATATATTGCTTATCGGGCTAATGTTCTTATCAGGCGTTGTTGGCACGGTATGTATGAAGGAAAACAAAATGGCACGAAAAATAAGCTTGGGGTTGTGTCATTTACAGGCGTGACGTGATATGCGATTGTACTGCCAAATTCAATGTTTGAAAATACGCTTATCAATGCCGAATTTGAAGACGGCTGGGTATTTTGATGTAAAAATAAATATTTGTGGTGTTGAATGCCCAACTGTTGAGGTTTCGCGTATTATGTTTCAGGGGCAACCAAAGTTAATGGAAGGATGATAGAACAATAAATAGGAGTAATTCATATTGAGTAAACAGTTGCTGCCGATGTAGGAGATCGTTCACACAACAACATGGCAAATTCTTTATCTAAAAACCACGCCGTCAAGTATACTCAGAGACATTGATCATACAGTGGGCCGTGCTCTGCTCCTTAATTACATACGCCTCTCAGTGCTCCCTACTCATATCGACAACCCCGCATACCCCATCATATATAGGCGTTTATATTCCAAAGGCAAGACGGTCAAACTATTTCGCAAAACAGGCAAACAATCAAAAGCCAAAATACTATATGCAGATGTTAAGCTTTATAGTTGGGATTCTGATGCTATTTGAACCTCACCGCTCAGGTGGCGATTAGAACACATGAGACTCAAATCAATCAAATATTCGAAAGAAGAAATAAAAATCATTATACGCCTATCATTTAAAGAGTAATTTCTTTTGGTGGCGGTTCTTTAATAGAATAACCGCGCATGGCCGGTTTAGCCGTCGATCACGGCGATAAGCCTCAACGGATGAGGCTTAATGCTTTTAAGTCCGTACTTTGTCGAACAATGCCCGACACAACTATAAATACAAGTATTCCACTCCAAGACAGATACAAAGAATAAACAAAATGCCTTCCAGAACCACACCTTACACAGAAAAAGATTATCCCGATCTATCGGGGAAAACTTACATGGTGACTGGAGCAACTTCTGGGATTGGCCTGGCTGCTACCAAGTACCTGCTTCAGAAGAATGCTAAAGTTTGGGTCGTAGTGAGAAATAAAACAAAACTTGAAAGTCTTCTTCAGGGTGAACTGAAGGCGTATAAAACCAATGTGAACCCGCTGTTTGTGGATTATTTGGATCTGACGACTTTCAAACCTGAGTTTGATCGATTCCTCGCTTCAGAAGACCGTTTAGACGGTGTACTTCACAATGCCGGAATCATGCTTCCTGCTCCGGGAAGCAAATCAAAGCAAGGATTTGAGGCTCAATTGGCTGTTAATGCACTGGGAACTTATCTGGCTCAACGATTCCTCGAAGGAATTCTGGCACGTACCGCAGAAGCGCATCCAGAAATATCAGTTCGTGTCGTATATGTGACTACTGATTTATCGAGTCTTGTAAACAAGAAAAAGCCGTTGTTTGCATGGGATGATATGAACGAGGAAAACCACAAGTACGGAACAACGCACCAGTACGGCATGTCCAAAATGTTTCTTAACTGCAATCAATACTGGTGGCTCAAACAAAATCCAAACTCCAAGGTTTTGAGTTTTATTGTTTTCCCGGGCCTACTGAGAACCAATCTTCAGAACGATTTCCCGTTTGTCCTCTCGTTGGTCCTAAAGGTCATTGGATATAGATTATTCTTCAGTCCACCTCACTATGGAGCTTATACTTGTTTATATCCACTGCTCAAACCAGATATTAATCCTGAAAGACAACATGTGGTTATTTATCCTTGGGGAGATAAAGATGGCGCACTTGACGAGCGAGAGGATAAAATAATGAAGTCAGATGAGGGATTAAAGGCCGTCAAGTATTTGAGAGACCAAACAGAGAAATATTATACGGGAAAATATTAATTAGGGAATTTTGACGGTTTGGTGGGTAAGGTTCTTAAAGGAGTATAAATTCGCGTTGAATAGTTTACATGTACGTAACTGGTAGTGCAATAATGTTGGTGAATTACAAAAAGAACATATATTATTAGATGATAATATTCAAGTAAGATATTTGAAGAAATTAAAGAAATTTAGAAAAATTCAAAAAAATACAACAAATGGGTGAGCTCGACCTGATTTGATTGCTGCGCCGATCCCAATGCTGGTGCTCATCGGGACCTCTAACGACAAGAACAGCCGAATATCATCTTCATTGAATACAGAAAAACCCAAAATTCTACGGATACGTTGATGTTTTCACAGCCTCCATCACAAAATGTGGCAATATAAACAATATACACGTTTATAATTGGTTAGCTTCGAAGGAGTTGCGTGACCCTATATCGGGGGCAGCACCGGAATTCCGGTCATATCTGAAGATCATGGACATATATCTCGCTTTATTCCGACACAGCAGCCTAAAACAGTAATATAGCACAGCCTCAGAGACTAAAGGTATTTTTCCTCGTTTCTAATTTAACTCTTTCTTTTTTTTGGTAATTTCAAAAGGTTCTGCTGCTGTTCTAAGCTGCCCGAGCACCAGCAAGAAACCCGTTGTTTTGCGAGCGGCTTTCGCCAACCAATAAAAAATGTAGTGAAGGTGGAGGTTGGGTCTTGGCAATAAAATCATATTCATAAGAAGATAAGCCAATACGGTATATATATTGAAAAAACCTATGAAAACTGACTGTAAAAGCCAACATATGCAGTAATCAGCAGTAAATTAGTCGTAGAAATGATATCATTGCGGTTATTCTCAATGTAGAAGTTGATGTGTCACACCTGGCAAATGTCCTCACCGAAAAAGCAACCTCAGCTGCCAGGGGAAAACTTTGTGATCCCACAAACGTTTTAATTGCGACAAGAGAGTTTATACCTGAATAATGTAATATTTATATTGGTTTCTGATATTCGATTGATATTTTTATCTATCTCCCATTTGGTACATTTTTATTCGAGTCTTTATTGTAAATATCTCGTATGTGGGGTTTATAACGTCGTGATAAGCCTAATTCAGTGAGGCGTAGCCCGCTTAGTTAACAAAAGCGCCGTTTAAACCACTGAGCGCAATTATTTTTATATAAATACTCCCAAGTAGCAAAGATATTTCTAACATTCAAACTTCATCTAAAATATCGCTAATTCTCCGGACATATCTATCAAGCGGTGTATACAAAGGCTTGCCCTTTTGATATAAAGCCCAACACCCCCACAGAAATAGCCAAATAGTTCCATACCACGCCAAGCTTTTGAGTCACTGAATATTGGCAATTATAATGCCAAATACTAACGTTGCAAGCAAAACGGAAACTCTAAGTTCTGGAAACACGCACGAAAGCCCTGGGCCCCAAATTCCACCCAAACATGGCTTCTGGAGCGTTTACCTGGCTGAGCCTCGTAAAAAGGTCATTATTCATTATGTCAGAGCCCTGGTCATAATGTGTTCAGGATTGCTAGCTGTTTGCTCTATTTACTGGGGTTCCTATTATAAGAGAATCGAACGTACCGGCAACTTAGCTGCTCACGTTTATATCAATGACGGCGCAAACAGCACCTTCTTACAAGATAACGGTCTCGAGCCTTTTGTTGGAAACGCCATAGAAAGTACTATCAAGGCATCTATTGGTGAGCCCGGTGATATTGGTTGGAAAATCTTTCGAAACTCTACTGCTACAACAGAAGAGATCTTTCAGCTCGTCCATCAACAACACATCTGGCTAGCTTTGATTGTTGAACCCAACGCTACACAGAGTGTGTATCAAGCCATTAGCCAAGGTGATCCTCAATATACCGGCAAATATCTGTTAAATGCCTATTATGAAGAGGCTACTGATTACACAACTACTATTGGATATATCGAGCCCACCATTTCTCAGGTCGATGCACTTTTCCAAAGCCTGTCGCCTAAACAAGTGTACGAGCCGATTATTCAAGCTGTTAACTCGTCAGGCTCGTTTGTATGGACACCTGAGAAATTGCAGGGACTTTCTACTCCTGTACAGATACAGGCCTATGATCGCCTTCCGTTGCTGGAACCATTGCTTGTAGCACCGTTGCAAGTGGGCCTGATTTATCTCATCATCTTGTCTTTTTTTCAGTTCAATTTCTTTATGCCAATTCACATGCTTATACAGGGAAAGCTTCGGGTTGGAAGTTTGATCGGCTACCGTTTCATCACGTCGTATGTTGGATTCTTCATCGTGTCATTGTTTTTCAGTCTGATAAACGTGGCATTTCAGATAAACACCGGTTTGACGTTTGGTAAATCAGGGTTCTTGGTGTTTTGGATGATCAACTTCTTAGCAATGGCTGCGCTAGGGGGTGCCACTGAGAACGTCGCTCTAGTAGTGTTCCCGTTTTATCCACCCATACTAGGACTTTGGCTTCTATTCTGGGTTATTTCGAACATAGCGCCGGCCTTCACCCCCTTTTGCTTGATGAGTACCTTCTATAGGTATGGATACGCATTCCCCGTATACAATGCGCTAGAGTGTACCAAAGTTGTTTTATGCAATAGCACCAAGGCAACAATGGGTAGAAATATTGGCGTGCTTGTCGCGTGGGTTGTGCTAAACGCTGTCTTACATCCGGTTTGCCTTAGATTTGCTGGTCAACAGATGGCTAAGAAAGCACAAGCCGAGGCAGCAGCTGAGAAGCAGCAACAGCAATAACCTTTGTACCCTAGTGATTATTCTGGATCTCTGTAGACCCCCACGTGTTTAGATATTTAGTCGGCAATTTTATATCGGTAATGCCATATGTTGTAATCCTTCTTCCACCATCCATGGCTTCTCAGCACGGTCTTTTTCAATTACCCAGCAGCTATAACCGACAACAAGAAGACCAGGAGGCCGACTGCCGCACACTTGTACAGCAGTAGCGACATGCTCTAGAGTGCTGCGTATAATGCGCTGATCAGGGCAACTGGCTCTCTCAATGACACAGCAAGGAACATTACTGGGCCATTGTCCCTGTACAAGACTATCTGTAAGTTCCGATATTCTATGAAGGCTCATTAGAAAAACCGTAGTGCGAGAAGGAACCCATTGTGGGGGACTTGGAAGCACTCCTTTGCTGCCCGTTCCAGTACAGATCAGGATCTGATCAGCCACATTTCTATGAGTGGCAGGAATATTCGCATATAAAGTCGCTGCCAATGCAGAAGTTACTCCTGGTATTACTTTCGGATTGTACCCATGCTCTTTAAAGTAGTTGTATTCCTCGCCGCCACGACCGAAAATATAGGGATCTCCTTGTTTTAAACGAACGACCCTTTTGGATTCGCCTAATGCCTTCAAGCCTAGTTCAAGTAGTTCTTCTTGAGCTCTTTCGGCGTTGCCAGGGAATTTTCGAGCAATGAAGACTTCAGTGTGTTTTGGAATGGTGTCTAAGACTTGCGATGGCACCAACTTATCTGCCAAGATCAAATCAGCATTATTGATTGCTTCCAATGCAGCAACTGTCAAGAGAGAGCTATGACCAGGCCCAGAACCCACTAGTGAAAGAGTGCCTTTGCTCTTTGAAGCATTTTTAACGTTATTAAGAGTTTTAGTAGAATCACCTTGTAACAAGTCATTCCGTATATCATCTAACGAGATGAATGCAAGCTTGTCCAACGGATAGTACTCCACTATCTGCGATAGCCATCGTGATCTTCGTGCCTTCTGTTCTTCCATAGAGGGACTATTTTCTGAAATCAGATTATTGAAAGAAGCAGATTGATCATTATCATCCTCAAGATCTCCAGATACAACAGCAGCCCTATCTTCGGCCTGTATAGTACGTCTCAGATCACCAACTTTTCTGCATGTTTCTCCAATATTTTCAGGTAAATTGCTAATAATATGTCGTTTGATCCGGTTGGCCAACCTACAGCCCTGACCATTAGTGGTTACGCCAACTTGTAAATCCCCATCAGTAAATGAAGATAAAACTGTAAATGTGCACAGATCAGGCCTATCCAGCGTGTTTATAGGAATGCGGAGTTGCCGACATCGGCTGTAAATTTCATCGGAAAGCGGGTCCTTGCAGCAATTGAAAACCACATCAATAACCTTATCGACGTTCGGCCTGCCTAAGGTCACAAGATCATCTAGAGAAAAGAATCGGTCTAAAAGCTCGACTTTTTCAGCTTGACGATATTGTTCATATTGACTCACATGAGCACTCTTCGATACACCCGGTGCTACTATAATAAGCTTCTCGGGCTCCAAGGCGATGATATTCTTGGCTCTGCTCCAAGCCACTGGAGTATCACCTATTATTAGGATACGCTGATCGGTGAAATTACAGCTAGTCAAAAGACCAGGCATAGTTAGATATGATAAATAAAATTTGTAGCTGTGGCTATTACATGGAGAATCGGGTGGCTAGTGCCATTGCACGTGACCTTTTTGTGGCAGTTACTTCTCCGCCTGCGGAGTTACTTAAAAGGGGAAGTTTGATATAATGCAGTGTAATATGAAATTTCTAAATATTTATGGCTGTGGAAAGTTACCGGGATCTGGGCCAAAATATCCCTTAGCAGGTAGTGGTTCCAGTGGAATTCCTACATAGTCTGCTCCCGTGGCATTCGGACCACCCATATGAACCCAGTTTCCCCACCAGTTGATTGCCACAACGTGCTTATAGCCAGTAGCAAAGAAGCTAATTAAAGCTGCCCATGCTACTCCAGTTCCCATGGCTGCGTATAAAATGTAGTTATATTTTCTCCACCATGCAAGATAATGTTTTCGAATGTAATAGTTGAAGATCCATGCAATATAAAGATTGGTCGTGTAGTAGTAGAAGTTATATGGAGCCCAGAGTGTGGCACCATACAGAAGAACTAGAGGATGCCATCTTCTAAAAATCTGGGGCTTCCAGCGGTCTAAGGCATAGAAAGGAAGTGGAACGAACACTCCAATGAGAAACGAGTACTTCAGGACTGAATAAACACCGTTAAGATATAGCTTAGGTCCAAGAGTTCCCCAAAGCACAAAAGTAGCAAATTTCGATCTATTGTTATTGCAGGTGAACTTCTGAGGTTGCTTAGGATTGCAATAGTCTTTGATGCTGGTGAATTGCCAGTTGAGAATCGCCAAGCTCGTGAATATAGTGACAAATGTACCAAGATATTGGCAACGGAAAAGAGCTCGAGGTGGAATACGCGCGTAATGAGTCTGCTTCTGATTCGAAATATAGTTCTGTGCTTGTTCCCAGAAGTTATTGGCTACGCATTGTGCAATCATCATAGCATTGGCATCATGAGGTATCATATAGCCCAAAAGAATCTGGATGAAGAGACCAATCTCAATGAATGTATTGGTCATAGCTAGCAAGAGACCAAATGGAACTATGAATACCAGGTTCATGGCAATAGCAAAGAAGACTGACCATACTGGTGTTTTAGTTTCCCTGAACACTTCAACCATTACAATGAAGCATGTAAGCGACAAAATAATGGTCAACACAAACCACCATTCGGGAACCTCAGGAAATATTTCCAGATTTTTTGTGAAAGGATCGGTATACAATCGCCGTGCTTTGTTCGAGCCTCTCCTCAAAGACATATATGTAGACTTGATTGATGACCACAATTGATAGCGGTTGTGCAGAAGTCCGTATACAATAGAGGCAGGGAATATTGCAAAATTAGCGCCATATGTTATGAGTGATCCTGCAGTTAGAAAAGCAGGCGAGTACTCATTATACCCCGTTAGGTTGAAGTCGCCTTCGTTCGACAGTATTCTGCTGACATTGTAAGAAGTAGCCTTATTGTCGTACACACCAGCCACATTAATAGGCAAATATTGTGTGTAGTATTTCTTTGTGAAATATATGCCGGCTATCGCCAAAAATCCGACCATCTCTCCAGCGTAAGCCACATATGTGGAATAAAAAGGATTCACCATACCGCTACCGCCAAAAACAGTCCAGTCGAATGTAGAGATAGGATTGAGTCCTAAGCCATTATATACGCCTGTAACTGCAGCAAGTGTGATGTTATTGGGGGCTATCCAGGTGGTCCAGGAAAAGTAATTCAGAGCCGTAAATAAGAATTCTGGAACCCAATAATATGCAAAGGATATGAGTGAAAACAGTAACAGGAAACTGAATCTGCTTATGGTCCAGCCATTGATGTTTTCTTTAAGAGACGGTTTAGTCAACGATCTGTTCATAGATAGAAGAGGTAATATACCGAACCAAACACATTTGACTGGATAGACGAGAAGGCCCCTGAGCATTCCTGCAATTCCAAAACCTGTAAATGCTGCAACAAGTGAAAGTAAAATCATGTAGCCCCAATTTGCTGTCCATTTTTCGTTGAAAAAATATGAAGATCTTTGAATAGTAAGATAAGTAAACGAGAAAGGAGTACCGTCTACCGACGACATCATTTGAGTCGCTAGCATTTGCTCCTTGAACGTCCATGGTCCTGGATTCAAGCTGAATCTTTTTTCTTTCCATGTGAAGCCCCAGTCTGGAAGAATTGTTTCCATTAATCGACCGGTAGGATAAATAATGAGTTGCATTGCCAAAAAGCTAATTTTAATGGAAGGAAAACGATTTCCAAAAAACGTAGCTACAATACAGCCGATATTGGCGTAAACAATGCCAATAATGTACATTCTAATTGTTTCGGCTGACTCGCTTGGATCGTCCAACATTGAGGTACATGATCGAACCTCCGAGTATGGAGACCAATCTGCACAGATAACTACCTGGAACCGAACGGCAAAATGATAATCTTCCAGGGACATCTCTGGATGTGCTTCTGGACCATCACATAACGTTTTTAACTGAGTATAATAATCGTAGTCCAAATTCATATCGTTGGCATGATTTCTCACAAAATCTTGTAATATCTCGATCGAGGTATCCCAAGTTCGCTCGTCTAATTTCTGCATGATGAAGTTGACCTCTTCAGCCGTTAAGTCAAGATGGAGCTCTGCGCATGCCTTGTCAATGCGCATTGAAAGCTCGCTCTTCTCCAGAGTTCCATTCTCGGAATCTTTTTCTTCATCAAAGCTCCTGTCATATAATTGTGCCATGTTAGTCGCGAAGTTTTTCTTGCAGCTATTGTGCGATTTACATTTCATTTGATTAGCTGGGCCCTAGTGCGGCGCACTGCATGTTGACGTAATTCAAATTTTGATAAAGATATATGAATAAATCTTATTTCATAGTACGATATAGGTAAATCTGGAATTTTTTATTGATTTTTGCCATATTTTTATTTACAGTTATCAGAGCTTTTGCTTTTAAGGGTATTTGGATTTGCTTATCATCCGCTGATCATTACCCGATGAAAATATAAAGCCTTATCACATAGCTCGTATAAGCGATAAGCAATAGTTTTACGGTCATAAAGATCTCGATATTACACACTGAGAATTAAAGTACATTTAATTAAAACCAGAAGAATGTCATGCATTTTTTAATGAGGCATTACAAAACAACTTAACAAAATAACCAAAAAATTGATAACATACAGTACTGTTATGCATTTTAATCACGGTTGAGGGAACTCACCAAAGTCAGGACCGAAATATCCCTTTGCAGGCAAGGTCTCCAAAGGCAGACCATTATAATCTGCACCAGTCATATCGGGCCCACCGTACATTACATTGTTGCCCCACCAATCAATAGTAGCTATATGATTGTAACTGGTAGCGAAGAAGAGGATGATGGCAGCCCAAGCCATACCGGTACCAAGAGCAGCATACAGAATATAGTTATACTTTCTCCACCAAGCAAGGTAATGCTTTCGGATATAGTAGTTGAAAACCCAACCGATATAGAAGTTACCGGTGGTATAGTAAAAGTTGGAAGGAGCCCATGTAGAAACACCATTGATAAGAACCAAAGGATGGAATCGACGGAATGCACCTGGTCGCCATACATCCAACGCATAGAAGGGAATAGGGATAAATACACCGATCAAGAAAGAGTATTTCAGAACAGTGTAAACACCATTGAGATAAAGCTTAGGACCCAAAGTACCCCACAGTACAAAAGAAGCAAACTTAGATCGATTGGTAGCACATGTGAACTTCTGAGGCTGATGAGGGTCACAATAGTCCTTGATACCAGTGAATTCCCAGTTCAACACGGCGAGGGTGGTGAAAATGGTGACAAATGTTCCGGTATATTGCACTCTGAAGAGAGCACGAGAAGGAATTCTTGCATAGTGAGTCTGCTTTTGATTGGTGATATAGTTCTGTGCCTGTTCCCAGAAATAATTGGCAATGCATTGAGTGATCATCATAGCATTAGCGTTGTGCGGAATCATGTAACCAATAAGAATCTGGATAAAGAGACCAATTTCAATAAAGGTATTAGTAGTAGCATAGAGCAAGCCAATAGGGATAATGAACACAAGATTCATAAGAATTGCAAAGAATACAGACCAAACAGGAGTCTCTGATTCCTTGTAAACCTCAACCATGACAATATAGAATACAAGGGTCAACAATAGAGTAACAGCAAACCACCATTCAGGGACTTCAGGAAAAATTTCCAAGTTTCTGGTAAAAGGGTCAGTGTACAGCTTTCTTGCACGATCCGAGCCACTTCTAATCGAGTACCACATAGACTTGATGGAAGTCCACACCTGATTTCTATAGTACAAAATGGCATAAACAATAGAAGCAGGATACAATGCAAACTGAGCACCATAGGAGACAAGAGCGCCCGCAGTCAAAAAAGCCGGAGAATAATCATTGTAACCAGAGTGGTTGAAATGACCCTCATCAGACAAAATCCTTGTCACATTGTAGGAGCTGCCAGTATTGTCAAATACACCAGCGGCATTGATAGGCAAGTACTGAGTGAAGTAAGACTTTGTGAAGTAGATTGGAACGATAATAAAGAATCCAATCCATTGACCAACGTAGTGGACCCAGGTAGCATACCAAGGATTAACCATACCAGAACCACCAATGTTTGACCAGTCAAAAGTCGAAACAGGGTTCAATCCCATACCACTGAAGACACCGGTGATAGCGGCCAACTTGATGTTGTCAGGAGCAATCCAAGTTGTCCACGAGAAATAAGAAAGAGCCTGGAACACGAATTCAGGGAACCAATACCAACAGAAAGAAATAAGGGTGAAGAGAAGCAAGAACGGGAAACGGTCCATTGTCCAACCATGAATGTTTTCCTTAATTGTGGGCTTAGTAAGAGATCGGTTCATGGCCAATAAAGGCAAGACTCCATACCAAACAGTTCTTACTGGGTACACAAGCAAACCTCGGAGAAGACCAGCGACACCATAACCAGTGAATGCAGCAGTGAGAGATAGCAGAATCATATAACCCCAGCTACCAGCCCATTTTTCGTTGAAGAAATATGGTGATCTCTGGATGGTAAGATAAGAGAAGGAGAAAGGAGGGCCATCGACAGCAGACATCATCTGAGTTGCAAGCATTTGCTCCTTAAAGGACCAAGGTCCCGGATTCAAACTGTATCTCTTGCCGAGGAAATTGAACTCCCATTTCGGAAGAATAAATTCCAACAGACGTCCAGAAGGGTAAATAATCAGCTGCAATGCCAAAAAGTTGAGACTGATAGAAGGATAACGGTTACCAAAAAAGGTACCAACAATAGCACCGACATTGCAGAAAATAAGACCGACAATGTACATTCGGATTGTTTCAGCAGGTTCGTCAGGGTTGTCCAAGACCGAGGTTGCAGCACGGACCTCGGAATATGGAGACCAATCGGAACATATGACAGCCTGAAATCGCACAGCAAACTGGTACTCCTCCAGGGTTAACTGGGGGTTGGACTCAGGTCCCTCAGAGAGCTGCTCAAGCAGTAGGAAATAGTCATAGTCAAGGTTCATATCACCGTCGTGATATTTGACCACTTCTTTGATCAACTCCTGGGCTTCCTCCCAGGACCTGGAATCCAACTTCTCAATAATGAAGTTGACTTCTTCCGTAGTGAGATCAAGCTTGAACTCATCGCAGGCATGTTCGATCCGGGTCAGGATATCGGCATCGACACTGTCAGAAATGCCGATTTTTTTCTCGTCTAGTACAGCAGAGTCAGCCATTGATAGCAAACGATTTAAAGGTTACACCGATAATCCTATCAAATATATATGGTAGCCCTGTTGACTTGGCCCATGTTGGTCCACGGCTTATCAGAATTGCTTTTTTGAGTTATCATCCCATTTTGGGTAACCTTTGATCTAAGGTAACTAACTATATCATGGAGAAGATGGCTATAAAAATCGCGCATAACAGGCACGGCAGCAAACCATGACAGGAAACCAAGGTTATAACTCTACTATATTGGCTTTAAACACTAGTTCTTCGCAGACTTCACTAGGGCTTAATCGGCGATAAAATTTTCAGTTGTGGTATTTTGTAACATTGTTCCTTGGCATTTCGCCATTGGTCAGAAATATTTTACCTTCTTTGTCGCGACAAGCACCAAGTAAAGAGGTGCATTGCTTGGCAAGAAAAAAAATCCAGGAGACCGACGCTTTTAGTGGCTATCTCGTCATCCAGTAAAAATTCGATTTTTCCACCGCGATGAGCTAGTGCCGATGCCTATAGAGCATTTAATATAGTTGTTTGGTAAAAGACAAAAATCTGTAGAAAGGTAATGCTCGCATATCCTTGCATATCACGAAAATCCTCCCCCATTTTTAAAAAAGTGAAACACGTAACTCGATGACTCGTAGATTTTGATGTTCCGATCAATGAGGCGCCAAAGTACTACCTCTTGTTCCGTTTTTAGACACGATCATCATGATCAATGGTACTCTATGTGATTGGATACAGTGGAAGGGTCATTATCAGCTCAAAAAAGCATGTGATGATAACATATCTTATCCGCATGAGTAAAACACGGCTATTTGGGGAGAAAAAGAAACAACTGGAAATTACCGGACCAGATGTCGCATTTGAAAACTGGCGTATCAGCGAGGTCCACCGGCATCACACCGGCAACTGAGGGGCCCAGAACCGGCGGAAATGGCCAACAAGTCCACTTCAAGTCATGGGGTTAATTTTTTTGGGTTATCAACAAAGGCGGTTTTGAAAATATGCCGAAAAATGGTAAATTTGTGGCCAAAAATATATGTTTAAAATCCACGGCAAATTCGCTAAATTAGACTTTGATCTGCGATACATGATCCATGAGAAACAGGCACCGAGTCATAATGAGTCACTATCTAAATATATATAATATAAACTGAATATTAGTTACAAATATCAACCCTTCTTTCAATTTACAATTTCTCTAGAATTCATAAATGGTCGTTCATTTCTACGCCTGCTTCACCTCTAATAACATAAAAATTTAAAAGTTCATTCATATACAAATCCCAAGCATTATAAATACAGCACAAAGTACTGTGAAAATTTTAAAGAGCGGCTAGTAATCCGATACATCGGACGGCTAAGGTGAAGGGAAACTTCCTGGGGCTGGCCCAAAATAGCCTTCTGCCGGAAGTGCAACTAAAGGAATCCCTTCATAATCGGCTCCACCCCCATTGGGCCCACCGAGAAAAACCCAGTTTCCCCACCAATCGATAGATGCGATGTGGTTGTAACTAGTGGAGAAAAAGAGAATCACTGCACCCCAACCGACACCAGTACCCATCGCCGCGTAGAGAATATAGTTATATTTTCTCCACCAACTCAGATAGTACTTTCTAATGAAGTAGTTGAATATGAATCCAATATACAAGTTGGATGTGGTGTAGTAAAAGTTCTGAGGAGCCCAAGACGACAAGCCATTGAGAATCAACAGGGGATGGAATCGTCGGAAAATTGTAGGCTTCCATAAATCCAGAAAATAAAACGGAATAGGCACAAAGGCTCCTACCAAGAAAGAATACTTGAGAGGAGTGTAGATTCCATTCAAGTAAAGTTTTGGACCCAAGGTTCCCCACAGCACAAAAGAAGCAAAATTCGACCTATTACTTGAGCACGTAAACTTCTGAGGCTGCTGTGGATCGCAGTAATCCTTTATGCTAGTCAGTTGCCAATTCAGAACAGCAAGGGTGGTGAAAACAGTCACTCCTGTACTCAAATATTGAACCCGAAAGAGAGAACGGGAAGATATTCTGGCATAGTGAGTCTGCTTCTGATTACTAATATAGTTCTGTGCCTGTTCCCAGAAGTAGTTAGCAATGCATTGAGAAATCATCATGGCGTTGGCATTGTGGGGAATCATATATCCAAGAAGCACCTGGATAAACAGACCGATTTCAACAAAGGTATTAGTACCTGCCAGTAGCAAACCGATGGGAACAATAAAAATCATGTTCATAGCAATGGCAAAGAAGACTGACCAAACAGGAGTGTCGGCCTCTTTGTAAACCTCAACCATGACAATATATAGAGATATACTGATGAGAAGCGTAGCAGCAAACCACCATTCAGGAACCTCAGGAAATGTTTCCAAATTTCTAGTAAAAGGATCACTGTAAAGACTTCGAGACTGGTTAGATCCTCGGCGAATAGAGTACCACATCGACTTTAGCGAAAGTTTGAACTGAGAACGGTAGTACAGTAAACCATATACAACGGACGCAGGGAATGTTGCAAATGACGCACCGTATACTACCAAAGATCCAGCAGTCAAAAATGCCGGCGAGTAGTCAAGATAACCTTCGAGATTGAATCTTCCCTCATCGGAGAGAATTCGCGAGGTGTTGTAACTCATCCCTTTATTGTCATATACACCAGCAGCGTTAATTGGCAAATACTGTGTATAATAGGATTTGGAGAAGTAAATGGCAATAATGACAATAAAGCCAATAGACTGTCCGATATAGCTGACATAAGTCGTATACCAAGGACTGACCATACCAGACCCAGCAATGACTGTCCAGTCAAAGGTAGAGATCGGGTTCAACCCCAAGCCATTGAAGACACCAGTGACGGCAGCCAATTTTACATTTTTCGGGGCAATCCAAGTAGTCCATGAAAAATAAGAAAGAGCCTGGAACACGAATTCCGGGAACCAAAACCAGCAGAATGAGATCAGGGTGAACAGTAGCAGGAATGGGAAGCGGCCCATTGTCCAACCATGAATGTTCTCTTTGATACTGGGCTTGGTCAAAGTTCTATTCATCGACAGTAGTGGCAAAATTCCATACCACACGCATTTCACAGGATAAACAAGCAGGCCTCTCAGAAGCCCGGCAATGCCATAACCAGTGAATGATGCAGTTAGAGAAAGCAGGATCATATAACCCCAGTTTCCAGCCCACTGTTCATTGAAAAAATAGGGAGATCGTTGAATCGTAAGGTAATTGAATGCAAATGGCGTACCGTCGACCGACGACATCATCTGCGTGGCCAATGTCTGTTCTTTGAAGGACCAAGGACCGGGATTCAAGCTATGTCTCTTGCCTCGCCACACGAAACCCCAGTCAGGCAAAGTCAATTCCAAGAAACGGCCTGTGGGATAAATAATGAGCTGAAGAGCCAAGAAGCTTAATGATATCGTCGGGAATCTGTTTCCGAAGAAGGTCGCCACGATAGCACCGATGTTACCAAAGAGCACTCCAATGATATACATTCGAATTGTTTCCGAGGGTTCATCCGGATTATCTAACATCGAGGTAGAAGCTCTAACCTCAGCATAGGGCGACCAATCAGAACATATAACGGCATGGAATCGTACTGCAAATTGATAGTCCTCGAAAGACAGATGCGGGTTAGCCTTTGGCCCTTCCGACAAAGATTTGAGAATGAGAAAATAGTCATAGTCCAGATTCATATCATCCGAGTGATATTCAACAGCTTCTTTCAGAAGTTCCTGAGCTTCTTCCCATGATCTCTCGTCGAGCTTTTGAATGATGAAATTCGTCTCTTCGACAGTCAATTCCAATCTGAATTCTTCGCACGCCCTCTCAATACATGTCATTAAATAGCTATCATGAGCGACGCGAATTTGGCCCATTTCGCGGCCATCTTTATCGAGAATTATATCCGACATCTGGTAATATGGCCCCGACATGACGGCTGCAGGCTGGTTTTAAATCACCGGTGGCAGATGTCAAGATACAAATAAGAAGTAGACTCAATTAAGTAACAGCTATCACTAGCTTGCTTATCGACCTTAAATCGTTAGGTCACGCATTGCGTTTGCGCTATCAGGCTGTTGAATGTTGCAGATCGATCTGAGAGCAGCCCCTTTTGCATATTGTGCATGAGTTGCTACTTGGACATATAATTAATATTAGGAATATTAGGTGGAAAAAAAAGCATTTTGCTGATAGTAGAAATTATTCAAGAAATATTATAATTATCATTGAAAACATGGTTCAATTCCATTAGATTTCAGTTGTTTATCAGTGATTTGTTTCGGACCCTGATTTTTGGTTAAAGTCCGTCTGAAAAAATAACGTTTCTCGGTTCCAAATAAGGAAATGTACGTTGAGCCAGGAATGTTAATTACCTTTTCTTGAAATCACTCCACCATAGTTTAGTTTGGAGAAAAAGTCCGGGCTACGACGTTTAACACCGACTAAATGCAGTCACAGTCTTCTTGCATGTGCTTGAGACCTTCTTCATGCCTATCTATTTCCTAGCTACGTTGTATGCGGGTTGAAATCATCTGTATTATAGCGTCTACTTTGTCTCACATGTCCCAATTAGGAAATGTTTACAACCTGCATGCCGAGATGATCAACCACTCTGCTAGGGTCTGAAACCCGCGAAAAAAAAGTTTAAAAAGTGCCAAATCGTTAATAGAGAAGTTTATTATAATTTATGGGTGATTATTTGTTGATGGCCCTATTGGTTGTTGGCTCATATGCTAAAATCACTTATTATTTACGTGATCTTCACTCCTGAGGTGATCCACCCAATTCGATGATCATCGATACAGATACCCCTTTTGAACTGCCCAACATTACCATAACAGGCATCTGAGAGCTCCTTGTTTCTCTTCCAGGCGATTGATGACCCTTGCATCAGGCTAAGAGTCAAAATATTGGTCTGGGCAGAATAAGTTTACAACGTGCATAAAGGAGAGAAATTTGCGAAGTTCGGAACTACCGGCAGGGCTGTAGAATTGAGTTTAAAATATTGTTAGTCATAATGGTTGGATTAAATCATACCAATTGGTACCTGACATGGAGTGCTATAGGCAAATAAATACTCTTTGATTAAGAAAATCGAATATCCCTTATCTATATCGCTCAATTTTATAGCTTAATTCTGTTATCGATATTGCAACTTATCTGAAATAATTTCTAAATGTCGTAGATACTAAATTTCCAGTGAAATTTCATGTAACAAAGAGGTTATCGAAGAAGGAAGGAAGGTACCCCAAGCTGTCCCCGCAACACAACATGTTAACTTGATATGTTTACTATCAGAGTCTTTATAGAAATATTGGAATCGATTATTTTCAATTATTTATATCATAGAAAGATTAGAGGGTAAAAATACAGTCTCAATTGCGCTTATAACTCTCGGCCCACGTGACTGCGAACTTGCGATTTAACGAAGTCGTCTATGATCTATCTAGAAAAGTCAATTTCTAAATTATGGCATAAATTAGCAGAATAGATAATTATCAGCTGTAAGTAGCATGCATTTGGGCATTATTTCATTGCTTGCCTTTCAGTAATTGCCATGCTGAAGCAGTTCAGTAATTTCGGTCTGCAATTTCGCTCAATCACCTCGATTATAGTGCAATTAATATTCAGAAAATTGTCAATATACTTTAGCATGCTTCGAGTAATCAAGAACTGATTTTTTATTGCAATTGTGTTAGGCAATGGCTGCACTATGATGGCTACGGGCCCAATCACAGTGCTCCTTAATAATTGTCTCGACTAACAACTATATACACGATTGCAAATTGTATCACTAATTTCTACTGGTATTTCCTATGACAAATTTTATGGTCAATTTATGATTATATAGCTGAGAGTGCTGTGAGACGAGAAGAAAGCCGCCGAATTCCAATATTGTCAGCTCTGCACTTCTGAAGACAACCTGAATTTCTCAAAGAACTCTTGTATCTTTCCTTTGTATCTTTCCTTTCTGATTGCCATGCTCGTCAAAATTACTTTTATCTAACCATTGAGTATATCTCTCTCAGGAGCGGGCCATTCATCCTCAACGATGAAATACCAAGCAGTGTCCCGGCTTGAACCTTCAACTATCATATATCCTCTAATAATCCATCATACGTAAAGCCTGGCCGTTGCAGCTTTTTTGGAGTGCTCATTTAGATCGTTACATTTACATTCAAGGCGTCGATAACCAAGGTCATTGAAGGCATGTCTCAACAACAGGAGATAAATATCGGTAGCAGATCTCGTCCTTTACAGATCTGTCAATAATAGGATATAACAATTCTTATTGTACGATGTGCAATGCCGATATTTGAGAATGCAATATTGCCAAGTGCATCCCCGGAACTTGGGTTTTATCAGCAAAAACCCTATAACTTGGAGAAGATGAAAGCGATTTATACCTGTAATATATGACTCAAGGTCATCGTACAGACAGGTGAATATGAAATCTCATGGCCAGCGTTTATCCTTTCCAGATATCTTCGGAAATAGCTCTATGGCATGATCAGCATGCAATGGCTCCAAAGTAACATAATTTCCGTAATGCAAGATTTTAGGAGGAACTACAGCATCTTTATATTTACTGCCGGCCTATTGATCTAACAGTGCCTGCGGTCATGGCTATGGAATCTTGACTCCTGTGGCGAAAGATCCAAAATCCCATTAGAAGCCTGTTAAAAATGCCTCAGCATATTGTCAAGTAATATATTTTGAATATAATAGTTGTTTTTTATATTTTCCATGAGTTCAATGTGTAATGTACAAGATGTAGTCGTAGGGGAAGAGCAGAGTACATCTAAGACTTTGAAGATGGAATAATTGATTCAAGTCTCAAACCCCCCCTAAAACATATAATGGCCAAGTTAAATAATTCAAATTTCAAGTAGTTTACAGAGCCGATGCAATTAAAGATTTCAACCAGGAATTTTCTAAAACTGTTCTTAAATAACGAATGCTAAGATAATAGATGCCATTGGAGACAGTGCATAGAAGACTCTGTGCCTCCAGAGATTCACAAAATATCGTTAATATCTTTAAAATTGTCCACCTCCTCTGCTCGACAGGGATATGACGGATCGTAAGAGTACTGGACCAAGGAAAATGGCAAAAAATGATGAATCTTATCATAATGAGCCATGAGATCAAACACTGATTCATATGTCTGTCCTCCTGTGCACAGTTCGTCCTTGCAGCGGAAATCAATCCACGACCCAACGTCGTTCAATGCAACAGGATCAGCTTCACAATCGTGTGAATGAGTGTTCGAGTCTGGGGTCGAGTTTGTGTCATCGGTAAGATTTGTCTGTGATAGTAAACAGGTCGGCGAGATGTATGACTGCTGAGGCTCAACAGCAGGCTGATACTCGTTATATTTAGGAAACTCGTCTGAATTCACAAGGAAATTCAGGTATTCATCGTCCAAGTCACCTAGAATTCTAGGAGTGTCTAAAGCCGGTACTGGAGAAAGAACAGCCCGATCATCCACAACAGGAACATTAGGTGCACTTATATCACCTATTATATGAATTTCCAGTATATGATCGTTGAGCTGATTCTTTCTTGAATAAGCTTCCGTACACCCTTCATATGGGCATTTATGAGGAGGATAGTGGACATTAAGATGCCGTGATAGCTGTTGCTTTGTACTGAACCCTTTGCCACATACAGGGCAGGTATTAGGTTTATTTTTGGAGTGGGATAACGTATGGACCTTGAGATGAGAAAGCCGAAGAAATCTCTTGCCACAGCCATTCTCCTGGCATGCAAACGGTCGTACGTCAGCATGCGATCTCAGGTGCATTTCCAGCACAGACGGCCTCGTATACCGTCGATCACAGTCTAATACGGGACAGTGGTATTTCTTAGTTTCACAGTTGAGATATTTATCCTGGGGCATTTTGACGGCTGCAAAGTAGCAAGAAAAAAACTAATATATATTATTTTTGACATCCACCACAATGACTCTATTTGGCAAAGGGCTCTATTTGGCGAATGCTACAATTAGTGTCGATCGACGGCTTGGCGATTACCTAATGGAGGCGGATGGAAAACGAGCACAAATTCCAATTTAGAAAAGTCGATGTATTTTGCCTGGTTTCCATATTCTATTTTTCAGCATGAGCATAACAATATTCGGATCTATCAACTATGATTTGGTGACGATTTCCGACCGATTGCCTGAAGCTGGGCAAACTATAGCTGCTGATAAGTTTGAAATGCATCACGGCGGCAAAGGAGCAAATCAATGCCTGGCTGTACAGAGATTATCGGGATCAAATGTCAAGGTGAAGATGATCGGACGGGTTGGAAGCGACGTCTTTGGAAAAGAATTGGTTTCTAGCATGAAATCCGATGGAATCGACGTATCTGATATCGAGGAAATCAAAGATGTTTCTACTGGTGTTGCTACGATATTTGTCGATAAGAAATCAGCCGAGAACCGCATTCTCGTGTACCCAGGAGCCAATGGGACGTGGAAAAGCGCTCCTAAGTCATTCAAGATTGACGGAGTTTCTGCAGAAAGTCAAATGCTTATTCTTCAGAATGAAATCCCTGCTTCTGTTGTTTATGAGGCTCTGAAGACAGCACATTCTGAAGGCATTGTAACTGTCTATAACCCTTCACCAATCCACAAGGACACCCCACTTGAGGTTTACAAAAACGTCGACTATCTTATTGTCAATTCCACTGAAACTGATGTTCTAGTGGAAAGTTTGACTAAAAAGGTGCAGTCGCCTATAAATGATGACGACACAAAAGCATTGGAGGCTCTGAAGCTTCTGGCTAAGCATTTACCTGCCAGCACTCAGATAATTATTACACTGGGGAAAAATGGTTATGTTTATTCTCCAGGATTGAAGGGAGAAGCAGCAAAACTTCCAGCTCCTCTATTAGATACCACTGGGGCTGGTGATACTTTTCTTGGAGCATTTGCATCTAAGATAATTCAGAACAGATCAGATATGGAAAGTGCATTAAAACTAGCAGGAAAAGCAGCAGCTATAGCTGTTACGAGATCAGGCGCAGCAGAAAGTATACCGACGCTGGGGGAGTTAGAATGATGGGGTGGGCATACAGTATAGACTCAAAAGTTGAGATATCCCGGTTAGATATCCCGGTTAGATATCCCGGTTACGATGGCATTATACAATGAAAGATTGTCAAAATTATATATAACGGCCCTGAATTGTCCGTGTGGGGTTGTCAGATGTCAATTCTGGGGAATTTCCGTTCTCGCTCCGAAGTATATACAACTCCACAGTTACTCGGCTCGGCTAGCTCATTAAAGTTTTATGAAAACTAAAGTCAATCTACTGAAAACAGTAAATAGTCAAAATATATTAAAATCCATTCAAATAATGAAAATAACGTTTTTTTCTTCTTTCTGTCCTTGATCTGTTCTCCAATCAATATCCCTGCTCGTCTCCAGGGTTCCATTGACGATCTGCAATACTACCTCGTTCCCTCCGTTGCAACTTTCCAATTTCCAGTTTATATTTCCTATAAATACCGGAAACAATTGCAATTATTCATTCAACTTAATTGAACATCGCCAAAAATCATATTCTTTACCTATTTAGCACTTATCAATGACTTTTGACCCTGAACTGGCTGACGATATCGGGCAAGTATGTAGATCAGTAATATGCTCAGTCGATTCAGCCTAATATCTAGATGCTCGTAGTCGGATTTAAAACGCTAGAGCCAGACGATTGTATAAAAACTCTTATACAGAAATACCGCGTAGGAACAGTGATTATTTTTGCTCGCAATATCCAAGGTGAGTCTTACGATAAGCGATAAGCGATAAGCTACGATAGGCAATACCCAAACTAACCCTAGATCCACAACAATTACTGGATTTAACTCGATCTTTGCAACAATTAGCTAAAGACGCAGGCCATAAAAGACCTCTATTGCTTAGTATCGATCAGGAAAATGGCGTGGTGTCAAGAATCCCCGGTACTACTGTGCCCAGCTTTCCAGGAGCTATGACCCTCGGTGCATCTCAAGAACCCGCTTATGCTACTCAAATATATAGCACCGTTTCGAAATATTTGAGATTTTACGGTATTCAAGGTAACTACGCTCCTGTAGCCGACGTCAACTCGAACCCTGACAACCCTGTCATCAATGTCCGATCGTTCGGCGATAACCCCGACAAAGTCGCCGAGTTCGTATCGAATGCTGCCAAAGCATCTCATGACGCGAATGTTCTTTCTAGTTTGAAGCATTTTCCCGGCCATGGAGATACTGCAGTCGATTCGCACTTTGGAACTGCTCGCGTAGATCGAAGCTTGGACGAGTTGAAGCAGTGCGAGCTGGTACCGTTTGCTCGTGGAGTCAAAGACAAGGTTGATTCCATCATGATGGCCCATATTATTGTACCTGCAATGGGTGACGAACTACCGGCGTCTATATCTCCATCTAATTACAATTATCTGAAGACCAAGTTGGGTTACAATGGCTACATAGTCACAGATTGCCTGGAAATGGAATCCATATCCGAAACTGTGGGAGCAGCCAAAGGAGCAGAGCTTGCACTAAAAGCGGGTGCTGATTGTATAATGATGTGTCATCGTTTAGACCGACAAGTCGGAGCGTTTGAGCACATGTACAATGCTGTGGAGAGTGGAGAAGTCTCGCGAGAGAAAGTCAAGGAGAGCGTAGCCAAACTCAACGCTATTAAGGACAAACTAGTGTCTTGGGATGAAGTTCTAGAAAAGAAGTCTGCCTCCGAATTGTCGAAATTGGACATGGCTCATGATACTGCTGAAATGGCCAAAATCTATGACAAGTGCGTAACTGTTGTTCGTGGCTCCCCGGAAACTTACCTCCTGAAGAAAACAGACAAAGTCGCTTTTGCCTATGTCGGAGTAAGCGATAGTGTATACCGAAATGGCGCAGTACAAGACCGTCTGAAAACCACTGGCATTCCTCCGGAATATCTGGCCGAACTAAAGAAGCATGATGTTGATCTTGTTGAAACACGGTTCATGCCCGACACTCCCCTAACGACGCATGACGAGGCTTTTTCTAGCTGCGACAAAATTATCCTTGTCGTGCTCAATGCTTCAATCAATAAATCGCAGCAGGCATTGGCTCATCATCTGGCTAAACTAGGCAAGCCATTGACTGTGGTGTCAACGTTCAGTCCATATGACTTTTTATCTGCAGAGAAGTACTCTGAGGAATTTCCTACATATATAGTTCAGTATGAGCCTTCTTTGGCTGCGTTTGCTGCAGTTTCTAGGATCCTCGTGGGTGCTGCAGAGCCAAAGGGAGTGGCTCCGATTTCAACTGCATGAGAAGGCTTTCGTTAGATGTATAAGTTGAAATATGTAAGAAAAATCAGCTTCAATTGCCTGCTATCTTACATTTTCCAATACACGTCGAGTGTGAAAAAGATCTTTCGAACAACTGAACATGGATTCCAGTTTAAATCCGTTAGCTCAAAGCATATATTCATCTAAGATTGAAAATATTCACACTATTTATATCCAGCACCGCATACGACCTATATAGCATGAACCTCTTTCAGTCTTCAACTCATCATTTTTGTTGGCATTTCTGTTTTCGTCACCCTGCATACCATTTAAACATCTCAAGGCTGGGCAACTTTTACCAACTTACTGCCTTCCTTTGCAGATTCAACAGCAGCAACAATGATGGAAAAGTGATGAAAAGCTTTTCGAGGAGTGGACTTCACTAGAGATTTGTCCTTCTTGACCACAGCTTCCTTGAAGTTCTCGAATTCTGCAACGACACCGTTAATATCGTCAGATTCAACGTCGAACGTTTGAGACTTGCCGTTGCTGAAATCGGTGCCTTCATTCAATTGTACTGTAGCAGTGCCAGTTTTCGGTGCTTGGTAAACCAAGGAACCCTCAGTGCCAAAAATAGTAAACTTGGCGATTTTGTCAGTTGCACCGAAAGAAGATCCATACAAAAAGGTTCCAAATACGCCGCTCTTCAAGTTGAATAGCGAGTTCAAAGTATCAACATCACCTGAAACCTGCTGAAGCTGAGTGGTTCTGGCAGACACCGATTCTACTTCTCCTAGCAGTTCAGTAAGAATTGCCAGCTGGTGTACACCACCATCCGAGAGGTATCCACCTACATGTTCAGGCTTCTGTCTCCAAGACGTAGTATGGTATTTTGAAGGAGTATATGGACCAGTTGACTGGTAAGTAAAAGTGACGACTTTTCCTATTTTAGGCAGCAGTTCCTTGAGGATTTTCACACAGTTCTTATACACAAAGTTCTCAAGAACCATGACCGGCAAATCGGTGGATTCGGCGATCTTGACGATTTCTGCACCGTCTTTGAGATTAGACGAAATGGGTTTCTCGAAGCAGATGGGCTTGTGTGCCCCCACGGACTCTCGAACAGTGTTGAGGTTGAATTGAACAGGCAATAAAGCGTCCACAATGTCCACTGAGGGATCAGCTAAAAGCGCCTTAAGGTCGCTGTACACCTTTTCTTGTGGGACGTCTGCTTTTTTGGCAAATTCCTCTGCTTTCGCCTTGGTTCTGTTGTAAACAGCAGCGATCTCCAGTCCATCTTGCTTCTGAATGGCAGGAAGATGGTTATCGTGAGCAAATATCTTCAATTAGCCGTGTTCTCACGTTATTTATTCTTGTATACATACACCTGTTCCAACAAGTCCGATTTTCAATGTCATTGCGTTAAACTGGTAGGTAAGTTGGAGAGTTGCTTCTTTATATAGTTTTCAAATCAACTAACCCCTGTTGTCCCAGGTACGGATCAGGGACGGGAAGCTTTACGGAAATAAACAATTGAGTAAAACATTTGAGAATAAACAATTAAAAATAAAATAATCGAATAAAATAATCGATAATGAAACAATTCAGAATAAAATACAACGAGAATAAAACGCACAATTCCATCTACTCTATTCACTACCTCCTCTAGATTTCTATCAATATCCTCTACAAATCTCCCAGTCCATCCAGATCGCCGTGCGCAGGGTCTTTTCTCGTGAAAATAGGCTTCATCACACTGTCGTAGTATGGTGCCTTGCTGCTGTTTCGCAGATTCTTATCCTTAGCTTTGGCATTGTTGAGAATGTTGTTATAAACATCTCCATCGTATTTACCAATGACGGAGTTGACAAAGAAGTCACTCAGGTTGACGGCATCTGTCAATGGAATGGCATCTGCTCGAACCTTAAGACAGTACTCATCAACGTACTGAGTCACCTTGTAAGCGTCGTTCGTAGACAAATAGCCTGATTTAAGGAAGTAGGCAATCTCCTGCTCCATTGACCAGAGTCCAAACAAGATGGCCAAGCTCTTGAGAGCATCGGCAATTCCTGGTGTTGCTCGAGTCTTAATGTCTTCAAAGAACGACTTGATAACAAACTGACGCGTATGCAACTTGGCTGCTTCGAATCGGAGCTGAGACAAGTCCTCAAAGGCCTTAGCATCCGAAAAGCCTTGAGCCAACAATTCATCAAACTGTTCAGCAGCCTTGAAAACAGCATGAGAAGACACAGATTCCCATGCCTCTACAATCACAGACAAGTCACGCAAATCCTTGCTGCCTAATTTAGCCTGGGCAAGCTGCTTTGATCTGGCCAAATATTCAACCAAATCGCTAGTTGTCTCGCCCTTGAGGATCTTTTTGGCTGTCTGGATCAAGCTTCGTCCAGTCGACAGTGTCAGCACATTGTTATCACCTTCCCAGGTACATTGAACAACATAATCACTGTAACCAGCGCCAAATCCATTATATGCAGAATACCCTTGTCCTCCGCAAGCCTGTCGGCATTGGTCAATGATTTCGACTGCGGCCCAGGTGCATGCAGCCTTCAAGCCAGCAGAAAGAGAAAACAGCTCCTTAATGTCCAAGATGGCCGTGCCCATCTTGGAGTTGTCAGTGGCGGCAATTTCCAAGCTCTTGACAGCCGTTTTCCTCACTGCCTCTAAACTTTGGCCTGCAGACTTCATGGCATAAGTATATGCAAGACGAGGAATCAGACGACGCTGGTGATATCTATAGTCAAGCAAAACGGTTTCAGGACCTCGTGCAGACGATGAGAACTGTCTTCGGACAGAAGCATATCGAATGGCGGCAATCAGGAACCGAATTGCAGCGTAGAAGGACTCCTGAGCCATGGTCACACGACCGCCAATCAAAGCACCATACGAAAGCTGGGGAAATGGAGAAAGACTCACATTTCCACGACTGTCAACCTTGTCGTATCTCATGCACATGTACTGTCTTGGAATACGCACACCGGTGAATTGGATCCAACCGTTGTCAATTCCGTCTCGGCCCATCTTCTTGCCGATATCTCCCACAGCGACACCAGGCAAGAGCGTATGGTCGTCCGTGTTTCTCAAGGGAACAACAAACTGCTTGACACCGTAATTCTTGCCCTTGACAATGAGTTGAGCGTACACGAGACAATGGTTGGCACTATGAGCAGCACCACCGATCCACCACTTTGTAGCAGCAGTATGGGGAGTATCAACGATAAACTGGTCGGTGGACTCATCAAACGTAGCTGTAGTTTCCACGCCAGCAACATTGGACCCATGGCCCAGCTCAGTCATGCCGAAACAGCCTGCAAAGTTCTTGAGCTCAAAGGCACCTTTGCTCATCCAGTACTTGTACTGCTCATCGGTGCTTGATCCCTTGACGCCTGTGATGAACAGACTATGGTGAACGTTGTACCGAGTTCCTGCAGACGTGTCAGCAAACGCAAGCAGTTGTTTGCGAACTTCGATCTCATCGTCGTCTTTAGCTGCAACGACATATTGCGCGATGCGGCCGACCTTGGTGAAGGTGATCGCACGGACAGTGCCGAAATCCAAGTCAAACGAGTCGTCGTTTTTGAATATCGGGTCCCGCTCTATGGTCTTCATGAACGTCTCGATCTCCTCCGCGGTCTTCTTATCTCCATAGATGAAGTATGTCATATCCCGCACGTTGAAACTGGCGTTGGCTCGCTCCTTGGCAATTAATACCTTGGGCTCAGTGGCCGTGTTATAAGATGCTCCATCGATAACGACATCGGACGTCTTGTTTTCTGCTAGTTTCGCTTGGTTCTGTGGCATTTTGCAGTGGTTGTCAGGAAGTCAAGGGTACAGCGGAACAATAATTTGTGGGGTTTGCCGAGGAAGTTCGGGGCCGCGACAGGGATCATTACAGGGGTGAAGGAGGAAGTGGGGAAAGTTAAATAGGAAGAAGGAATATAGAGGGGATATGGAAGTATTTATATGCGAATTAGTAGGAAAATAATTGGTTTTGAGGGAAATGTCTCGATATGGCTGGGTTGAAGAAGCTCGGCTAGTCGCAACGGTGTGGGCATGCGAATCAGGGCATAGTAGGGTAGTGAGATAGAGGGTGATACATAAAGATGATTGGAGTGTAGATAGCATAGTGAGTGTATATAGTATATAATATATTTATTGTAGAATTTAGTATTTAGTAGAATGCTTGCAAGATCGTTCAGAAGATTTATGGAAGGAGATGCCCCAGATGATTCAAGGAAGCATCTCACAGCTTCATCCGATACTCACTCTTATCCGCCAACTTCTGCTTCGAATAAACCCGCGGCCCCTCTACTCCCTCCTTCAGCCCATTGGGATCCTTATCGAAATCCTTTGGATATCTCCATTTGAACAGTTTTGTGTATAAATTCTCTCTTCCTTCAATCTTATCAACGAGAAATTGCCCTAGTACCGGCAACATCTTGAACGCATGGCCCGATCCTCCTGTAGACACAAACAAATTCTTTTTATCGGGAACAAAGTCATAGATGTAGTCATTGTTTATAGCATCCGTGTACCATAGGGCTTTTGGTATCAATTGGATACCTGCTTCGGCCAGATCAGGGAAAAACAGCTTGATCCAGCTCTTGGCCTGACTAGTGATATGTTCTGTCAAACTTTCAAATGGAGGATCCGATCGCGATGTCCAGGGAACCGACGAGATCTTGCCGTTTGCCAATTTTATCGGATTTGTATACTTCGTCTGTCGGATAATCATCTTCATGTATCCTTCAGGCTCCATGACCGGAAACATGAACATACCACCTAGGTAGTCCTTTTCACGCGAATGGCCTGTTTTCCAGCCTACCAGAGGGAAATTCTTGCTTCGGTACTTCTCATACAGGTCTTTTCTGTTTTCGGGAATTTTGAAGATAAGAATGTTTCCCGAAGCTGCCTCGCTGATCCCCTGAAGATCCCCCACCAAAGAAGTACTCCAAGGACCAGCAGCCACCACGACCAGATCGGCATGGTGTTTTTCGCCGTCCTGAGTAGCTATGCCTGTGATCTTGCTCTCGTCTTCTGGATCAGTAAGAAATTCCTTCATAGTGCCTTTGGAGCCTCCAAGTACGAATTTGACGCCCAGTTTCTCACACAGATACTTGGCATATAGACAGCCTCTAGAAGCGTACAAAACACCAGAAGTCGTGTCAAGAGCTCCATGGACTTCTTTAAGGCCTCTTTTCTTCAGATCAGTGGCAAATTCAATCTTATGGCTCAATCCGGCCGCATACGCTCGCTTCATGTCTTCGGCGCTATCGATATCATACCTCAATGCACCAATGCCAGCCTCTTCATAGCTCTTTCGATTGGACAATTCTTCTTCAGAAACACGATCGTCCAGCCGAAGCATAGTACAAGGATCCAAAATAGTGAATCCAGTATATTTGGCAGCTTCTTCAGGAGGTACGAGCGGCAATTCTCGATCCCATTTCTTCCACAGATCAAAGGCCTGGAACGCCAGATCCTGATAATGCTTCTTACCGGCATACTGGGCCCGAAAGATCTTATTCATATCAGCAGAAGCAGTATCAGCACCTTCTAACACGGTATAATGATTGGAATTGAAATCTAGTCGATCATAGACGGTGATGTTGGAATAGCCGCTCTGCGCCAGGTGCAGCGCATTGGACAGGCCGAATACACCGGCGCCAACTATGATTATCTGCGAGTCTTTGGAGTACGGCATGTGTATGTATTTTTCGGAGATTCTTCGGATCTTTTACGGGGAAATCGTCGCTAAATATATACAAGAAATGTAGCAGGCTGTTAATTATATGGAAATGTTGTGACAACATGGGTTGGACGTTATCTAACGGCCATGCCAGGCCGTTATTGGCCGATCAGCTTATCTGCAACGATAAGATAACCGAACTATGGATATATAAGGAGATCCCACGCATGGCTTTCAACGGCGGCAAAATGGACGGAGACTCTCAAGTGATCAGTAAGGTTCCTGAAGTTAGCGTGGACGCTCTCAAAGAGCCGGTTGACCACAATAAGGTCGACCAGGCCTTTGATCTGGCTCTGGAGACCATTGGTATGGGTCTCGATCCTGTATATGAGAAAAAGGTCGTTCGTAAGATCGATCTGTATATTCTGCCAATGATGTGTGCTCTCATGTCTTGTCAGCTTATGGATAAGAGTACCAATTCGTATGCCTCGATCATGGGCTTGACTACTGATCTGCATATGTCTGGGTCCGAGTACTCTTGGGTCGGTAGTTCTTTTTACCTCGGTTACCTGGTATTTGAATTCCCGGCGAATATGATTCTGCAGAGATTTCCATTGTCAAAAGTGGTCTCTTTCGCTGCAGTGGCCTGGGGTGTGATTATCTGCTGCCATGGTGCCTGCCAGAGTGCAGCTACTTTCCTATTGTGTCGTGTATTGCTAGGCATTATGGAATCATTCATGGATCCTGCTTACATGATTCTGACTTCTCAGTGGTATAAAAGAGAAGAGCAGTACATTCGTAGTGCTGTTTGGCTAGGATTCCAGGGCTTTGGTACCATGCTAGGCACTGGTATAGCCTGTGGTCTCGACAAGTACTCTTTACATCACCAATATTCTATGGAGCCTTGGAGATTACTGTACATTATTACTGGAGCTATCACGATATTTTTCGGCCTCATATCTTATGTGCATGTGCCAGATATCCCCGTCAAAGCTTGGTTCCTGAACGATATGGAGAAGAAGTATGTGGTTGAACGGGTACGAAAAAACCGAACTGGCTTCGGTAACACCCATTTCAAGATGTACCAATTCAAAGAGGCTCTTCTAGACCCTACGACTTATCTATACTTTTTCTTCATGATTGGATATGGTATTCCTAACAGTGGAATTGGAAACTTTGGCTCCATCATGCTCACTCAGCAGTTTGGATTCTCCTCCGTCAGGGCCTTACTTATGAATATGGTTGGAAGTGCTGTTGACATTGTATGTCCTCTTCTATTCGCGTTTCTTAACTTCTATCTTCTGCCTAGCAGACTCTTGACTTGTTTTCTGATAACTTGTATCGTGTTCATGTCACTGTGTCTATTAGCTTTCGCAGAAGATAAGCGAGCAAAGATGGCCGGATGGGCACTGTCATATCTAACTACCTCTGCTTGGGCATGCATGTCATCTGTTGTTTCAACTGATGTTGCAGGTCATACGAAAAAAATCACTGTGAATACCTTGTTTTTGATTGGATTCTCTGCTGGTAATATCATAGGGCCACAAGCTTGGCTGAGCTACCAGGCTCCAGACTACATCACAGCCAAACGGGTCATGGTTGGCACTTATACGTTATCGGTTATTTCGTCTTTTACTTTGTTTTGGATTTACTTTTACCGAAATAAGACTAAGGAGAGAGCAGGGATTGTTAATGAGGGGATCAATGCAGAGTTTGCAGATTTGACAGATAAGGAGAATGGGGAATTTCGGTATGCTTTATAGGGAGATTAGGAAGGAAAGGGATATGAAAAGGGCAAATGACATGACAAGGGTGAAGGACATTAGACTGGTATATGAAATTGTACAATGTTGTTGATCAGTTTAATGTACAATGATTGTAGAACTATAGAGCAATTGCAAGAGCCATTGATTGAAACAGAGATGCCAATTATACATCGGAGATTGATGAAATCTTTGAAACGGAATTTCCTATATTTATTTACATCTCCAATACTTATTTATCAGATAAATACCGAGCCGCTTGTTATCAATATAGCCGCAAGTCACGTGACGTCACCGAAAAGCCCCCTAATTCTCCGATATTCCCTACAACTACAATTCTTATCATGTTTATTCATCTAAAATCCCATACTTCCAATTCTCTCTTCCCGTTCTCACAATTCCTCTCCCATCCCGCGTTTATCTCTATATGCTCCTTCACCAGTGCCACAAGAAACCCAACTTCACTTAGAACATCATACAACATTGACATGAACCAATCTGCTACAAACGGAAGAAATCAGAACCTGGAGATTCGCACTTACTAAAAGTTTAATATTATATATATTACTTATAGTTTCCAATCTTCCTGATACTCCTTAACGGTATAAATCCATGAGTATGGACGATTCCGATTCCTCGCAACATGTCCAGCGTCATAGAGCGTGTGCCAATTGCAAGAAGTCGAAAACTCGCTGTGAATACGAGTCTCCTGAGTCTGTCGCCTGCGTCAGATGTATAAAGCACAAGACGGAGTGTGTTTCTGTGAAGAAATCTTCCTATATTCCGAAGAATCATGCATCCCGAGCAGATCATGAAAAAGAAGGGCCGAAACAGGTTGCAGAGGTTCCTAATACCGAAAACCCTCTGCTAGACGGTCTTACTGTCAAGCATCTCCGTAGAAAAGATTGCGTTGATGTGGCCATAGAGCTGGGTCTATACACCCACGAGAGTGCTCAACTCTTCTATGACTTATTTATGTATACTATGGTGGCTATGGTTGCTCTTGGTTTCGACGGCCTGGATTCCTTCGATTTGATGGTCAGGGAGCGACCGACCTTAGCATTGACTCTGTTGACGGTCTGTGCGACCTGTACATCAAAAGAGCACTCCAACCAGCGTCAAAAGTACCTCGAGCGCGTCTTAATGGAACGATTGTGGGTTGACCGAAGCTTTTCTTTCGAACTCCTTCAGTCGCTACTGCTAACTGAATACTTTCTGACCTTTTCCATAGAGAAGCCTTATAATGGGCAATTCTCGTGGCTGAATCTTGCTCAGTCTATCGGTGATCACATACGTTTGGAAGAGACCATTTTAAAGGAGATTAATCAGCCTACAGAGGATGCGCATTTAGTGGATCAGTCATCTGCTTTAGGTTTCATATCCACAAATGGGACAGATATTACCAAATATTACCCCCTACTAACAAGAGTGGATATCTATTGTATGATACACTGTGCGCGATCAAGTGAATATATTATACTGGGGCCACCTAAAGACCCTGTTCCTGATAGTCTTCGACAAATTGTTTTTTGGGCGCGAGCCTTTGATCGTCCACAAGTCTCAGGTGCTCTCAATTTCATGGAGTCCATGCTTGTGTGGTTTGAGACCGTCACCAAGTTGGTCCATAGTTTTCAAGGCGATGTAGACGGCCAAATATCCGCTTACGAAGAGGCAAAATCAAGGTTTCAGCAAGTCAAAGAGCAAATTTTGAGGCAATCGGTGGCTCCCGATACTTTAAATGCTGCCGTTTCTGGGTTTCCAGCCATGCTGGGTTCTAGATGTGATCTTGCACTGGCTTCTTGCGGTGAGATTGTATTGAGCACTTTGATAGCTAACAATACTTTGCCGGATCTACAAAAAGAATTGGCGGCTTTTATTATAAGTACCAATACTACCTCTATCGAGCAATGTCTTGCATTGTCATCAAAAACTATCAGAGTTCCAAGATTTGTATTTTTTAGGCCGCTTACGGGCATACTGTCATTAGCCCGAGTCAAAGTACTTAGCTTTTTCACTAGTACTGACATTCTTCCTTTGACAGATGAGGAGCTTTGGGGCTATTATCTGAAAATATCAGATATGCCTAAGGTTTTTTCAAGTACATCAGAGTTCCACCAAATGTTGAACGAGCTTCTTCCGAAACTTAAACTTCTACTAGAGGCGCTACTGTCCGGAAGGAGTAATCTCGGTTCTGTGATTGATGATCTGAAAAATGCCTATCTGTTTGCTGATAAGGTTCCTAGGACAGATGCGCTGCACAACAAGATCCTAAAAATTTTAAATGGAAGCACTTTGACAGTGCGAAACTTTGATAACGGAAAGCGGCGCAACGACTTTGACAGTGATATCGATCCTGGTGTGCCGGCGAAGATTTCCAGAACAGGAGAAGAGCCTTTTTTTTACGATGGTGGTTTGCCAGACCCAGCGGATATAGATAATGCTGATGCACTTCTCGAAAACCTATTTGATATCTCCAATGTGGGATACAGTATAGCGTGGTGAATGAATGATTAATGAAGAAGGCGAGGTATTTGAGCATATGAATGCTGTGTTTTTATATATTCATAATTTATCTCATTTATGTTACTCTTTCAATTTCAATTCCAAATATTCTCTTCAATTTTCTATAATTTTTCTATACCGGCATATTTCTATTCTAATTCTAACAATTTAAAAGAGACAGTTTATTGTCTCAGGAGTTGATAATTGACTGTTTTCTTGATACAAGTCAAGGCAATCAGTAGTTGATATCAATCTCGTCGTCGGGAATTTCATTCTCCATTTCAAAGAAGCTTGGCTTATAGCTGGCAGGCTTGCTGTAAACGGTGAATCGCATCTGAGTATTAGTCTCGTCATCGTTGAGGAGCACATCGTGGATTCCAGCATTGTTTGCTCCAGACTTCAACAGTCCAATAGTCATCTCAATCAGCTCTTCGTAGGTAGGCAAAGCCTTCAAGTTTGACAAATCTCTAGAGTCTGCCTCAATGTAGATGTCCATGACATCGTCTGGTCGGTGGCCCTCCTCAATGTTGGTGCCTGCAGCCATTCGGCCATCGCCATCATGGATCCAAGCAACGGAATTGTTTCCATATTGAACATCGTGCCAGACGTAAGGCTTGACTCGCAGCAAAAACTCGGGGCTGGAAGGCTCTCCGTTCAAAATAAGAGGAATACCCTTAATACTGCTATAGTCTCGCTTGTTGTCATCAGGAAGGGCAGCAGAAATGGCAAGTCCAATAAGTGCACCAATGCCAGCTACTCCGCAAGATGCGAGGCCAAACGGAACATTTCCTGCAGCGACAGTTACTCCGCACAAAGTAGCAGCGCCTCCTACAAATGTCTTGAGGGTGCTAAGGAAGCTGGCCCAGCTACCAAAAACAATGTTGATAAGAGCGGCAGTTAAGATAACGCTGTAAAGTTTCATTTTTTAGAAGATTTTCAGTAAAAGGCAAGAAGCTGGTATTCAAGATCTCTTGTGCTCGTTAGGGCTGGAGATAATGTCGGACAATCTCATGTCTTTTTATAGTTGAAATTTACCATCTTAGAGAAGAGAGGGCCGTACAAGTAGAAAAACAGATTTAGAGATTGCATGATACAAATTTAGCAGATCGCATATAGTACTGATAGACTCGGGAAGGTTGGTTATCCCATTTAGATAACTTTAATTCCTCCGGTGAAGTCTAGCACAGCTTTAAAAGAGAAATCTTTTTTTAGCAAAATATGATTTTAAAGGGTAACATTAATCCAGAATCCCCATAAATATTGGCTAGTAGTGAAAACCAATTTTTAAATGATTTTATTGCCTGGTTATCAGTGAGAAAAACAGGGACGGCTTCAATAATATCATCGAACGAAGCTGTATGTCTCTGCATGTTTCACTTGCTGCAACTCAAAGCCATTTCAAAAGAAAGTCAAACAAACCAAGGTATTTTAAAGATTGTTTTAAAAGAAACCCATTTCAAATTGATAAATGGCATCTACCTGCAGTAAAATCATGTCAAATTGTATTGAATATGACAATTGTAGTCTTCCACCGAACTTTGAACGATTATTCTTATGAAAATCCGTATCATAAAGTTATCAAGATTAGCATATTGTCGCAATAATGTTATATCTTAATCATAGTAATTATTTCCGGAATTGGACTGATGTTTAAGCAGACTGCGTGCTCTTGTACAGAACAGTGCGGAGAAACACGAACAAACGATCGTAAGGCACCAAAATAACAAACTCAAAAAGCTCCAACCCCATATGCAAGCAATTATAAATATATTTTCAATGCAGCCAGTGCAGTTATTGATGCCTTATGGAAGCAAAACAGAGTGATTACTCCAGTATGTATCGCTAGGAATAGAAGTCTGCATGCATTCTTATCTGATCCTCCTAATCGGTAGTATCTTAAAGTTGTAATCTCCGATATTGTATAGTTTTTTGAGAAGATGAAATGAACCAGAGCAGAGTCCTATTGAAGCCGTAGTGAATAACAGGCATTTTCAATATAATGCTGACTATGGAGCAATCTATCAACTACAAATAGCTAAATTCATCAAATCCTCTCTTCATATCCCCGTAACTTTAGCCTAAATTGCTCTCAGTAACCCTACCTACTCTCATTTGGCTTTCATGCCAGGTTCATGCTGCCAAAACCATCGTTTCGCAGCACGGCTGAACTGCCTAATCAGATTGGATTTTTCAAGCACGTACTTCATTTTAAGCTCTAAACAATGGTTCATGTACTCGTCACCAATGACGATGGGCCACCCGGAGAAACGTCTCCGTATGTTCAGTCGTTTGTAAAGGCTCTAAGGAAGTACACAGACTGGGAAATATCTGTGGTTCTACCCAGTACTCAACGGTCTTGGATTGGAAAGGCTCATTTCATCAATGAGTCGATATATCCAAGCTATATATATGTTGATGATAAGACCGATAAGATACAAGGTCCTTTTGAGCAGAAACAGCCATCTAATGACGGCTCGGAATGGTCTTTATTGTCGGGAAGTCCTGCTACGTGCACTAATATTGGAATCCATCACCTGTTTAAGGAGAAGGGCCCCATTGATTTGGTACTTTCCGGACCCAATTTCGGCAGAAACTCCACTGCTTTATATATAATGTCCAGTGGAACTATCGGTGCTGCTATGGAAGGTGCTCTTTGTGGTGTTAAGTCAATTGGTATTTCATATGCCTTTGAGACTCGACAGCATGACTATGCTCAGATCGACGAAGCTTCTCGAATCAGCACCAATCTTGTTCAACATCTCTACAAGAACTGGGACCATGGAGTTGAGCTTTATAGCATCAATGTTCCTATTTACAACAAGCAGCTGGCAAGTGCGAAAATCGTTTATGTACCTATTCTTGAAAATCGTTGGGGATCGTCGTTCGAGTCGTGGGATTACTACGATTCTTCAACGTCTGGTGCAGCCACGCCCGCTGAGCCTGAAGATGAAACGGCAGGAGTTGTTCGATCTCGAAATGACCGCCGAAAGCATTTCAATTGGAAGCCGGATTTCGATTCGGTCAATAAATCGGTCGAGAAGGCTGGCCCTAACAACGATGGTTGGGCCCTGGCTAACGGTTATATATCGGTGACTCCATTACGAGCCTTGTTTCACTGTGTAGAGAAGAAAGGAGAAATAACATTGTGAGTAGCGCTTGATATTCAATTGAGTTAATTGTTACATTTCTAATTGAACAGAGGCAATAGTCAGGCAGTCCAGAGCTCTTGTGCCGTCAAGCTGAGCATACCATCATCACTCTATGAATACTCATTATGGGTAGAAGCACTCAAGAAATTCAGCATTCCATGGTTCCAAGAGGCCTCTGATGGCCAAAAGTACAGCCGGGTCTTCGAGTATGGTGACTATGATGAGCTTGATTTCGACCGGCTAGCCCAAAACGGCAATTATGCTGCCTGCACCTATATTTACCGCAAGGCCATCATTCGCAAGCATTTTCTTGCAAACACTATTAGCATGTATGCATCCAAACATCCTGAGTCCATACTGCGCAGAGCCTTTCCTGAATCTTTCAATTTGGAGTGCGATTACGCCGAATTTCTCGATGACTCGCTTGATGAAGCTTATGAACTCAAGCAGGAACTGGAGGCCGATCCTCAAAGAATGTGGATTTTGAAACCCGGTATGAGTGATCGTGCCAACGGTATCAGAGTGTTCAAAGGCGGTGTGCAGGGTCTGCAGGACGTTTTCGACGAGCTAGAAGGCGATGACCATGAAGACGGCGGTTTGGTCGGCCAACTAAGGCATTTCATTGTACAAGCGTATATTGACAAACCGCTTTTGCTCAAAGGAGGCCGGAAATTCCACATTAGAACATATGTTCTCGCTGTCGGTGCCATCAAGGTGTTTGTCTACCAAGACATGCTAGCTTTATTTGCAGGCTCTCCATTTGTCAAAGATTCCACGCAACTTGATGGCCATCTGACTAATACTTGTTTCCAGGAGGATGTAGACGAGTCCGAGATTGTCCATCGATTTCTAGATTTGGACATTTCGCAGTCATTTAAAGACAGCATCATCAATCAGATAAACGACATTGTTCGTGATTTATTTGATGCAGCCGTGGCCGACCGGATAAATTTTCAGCCAATACCAAATGCCATGGAAATGTATGGCCTTGATTTTTTGGTGGATTCGTCCGCCAACACTTATCTTTTGGAGGTTAATGCATATCCCGATTTCAAGCAGACTGGTGGAAACTTGAAGAGATTGGTTGCTAATTTCATACAGGGAGTAGTTCAGTTAGGAGTTTTGCCATTGCTGAGACCCGAGGAACGAGCTCTAGAGTCGCAGGCAAGCGATTCTGATCCTCTTAAACTGTTCAAACCTGTGTATAATATTGATCTGTACAAATAGTTGAACGAGTAACCATATTTTTTGCATCAATATCTTAATGATTTGCAGCTTTTGCCGACGGTAACGGATCAACATCGAACTCTTCAGCAACATCATCCTCCCCATTGAAATTCTGACACATTCGGTACACCAATCCACGATATCTATGAGCCTTGAGCAGGTTCATCTTGATTTTATTCAAGCACCGTATGAATTCCTCTGATCTTTGAAGAGCAATCTGGGTCAATTGTCGAGTCTCTTCGGCATCTTTAGGAGGCATACCAAAGTCGCGGTCGATTGATATTTGAGGAAGAGCAAAAAACGGATCTGTTTCCTGTGTAGCTAAACCTCGTGTGATTCGACGGTTTTCGTCCGTTTCAGGCCCAGGCACCGATACATCACCGTTGGCATCCTTATATTCGGGTAAATTGAGCATATCAGGCAACAAATATGAGGGATCGTCGCCTAAGAAGACCGACATGAGTCTTGCAAGTTGAACCACAGGCTGTTGCTCTTCGACTATAGTCTCATGAGCTCGTTCAGCTAGGACTTTGTTGATATCACTCTTGTAGGTTCGTCTGAGAGCAGGATGATGAGGAACGTCGCCAGGGTAGGTGATTGGGCTAAGTAGTTGATCCAGTTTGATTTCTGAATACGGGTTATCGGAGTCATCTGTATCCTCAGCAAATTGGTCATTTTCATGAATAGTTTTGCGTTTCTTATAAATAACGGCTCTTTTCTGCCCCTCATATTCGACGATTTTCATCTCATGGCGTCCAAACTGGTGCCCAACGGCCAATTTGCCTTCGTAGATGTCAGAAGCACCTCTTTTGAGCTTATTGCCACGATTGGTGCGGAATTGCCATATGGAATCATCGTCGTCTGAGGAGGATTCATCGGAGAGTGAATTGAGAGTTTCTTTCAGGCGTCTGAAGGTTAGAAGGGGTTGGGTGTGAATATGCAGATTACTTACATTATAGTATCTAGATCCTCCATGGTTGTTTGTTTGTTTGTGATGAATTATGCAGTAGTTTGAGGAAGTGATAAGAGTTACGGAAGAATCAACAGTTGAGTGTTTAAGAGATGGGACGAATAGAAAACGCAGTTGGGTGGGGAACAACAGCTGGTTGGGAAAAATAGTTGGAGAACAACAAAAAATAGCTGGAAACAATGAAAAATAGTTGGAGAACAACGAAAAACAGTTGGAACGCACCGAAAACGGTTGGAACAATGCGACTGAAAAACGGCCAAGCCCCCTGTGAGCAAGCAACCGGCTAAATAGAAGCAATTCAACCAGAACAACAAAATGATCACATTCATATCAATAAACCATAACTATATAAACACATTGCTTCAGCGACTCCCCAAAGCTTTAAATTGCAACCCATAACATGCCTAAACCTCCATAGGATCTTCCAATTGACTCTCCATAGGCGGAAGAAACTGACTCAACACAGTACTTCGTTGAGTGACCGGAAGAATCAACCTAAAAGCGTCATTTCCATTCAGATAGTATCGATGGAACCGTTTATGTCTTATGAATCCCAGATTCTCATATAATGCCAACGCCGATTTGTTTGAAACCTCAGTCTCCAGTATGATCTCATCTACCTTTGAGCTTAAAACATCCAAGGCTAACTGGACCAGCCTGGAGCCAATTCCTTGGCCTCGATAGCCCTCGACCACAGCTAACATGGCTATATAACCTCTATTTCTTTTCATACGATGGTCTCTTACATTGCAAACTATACATCCAGTAATGTTGTTAGGATCGTTATCATCTATGGCTACAAAACATAGCTCTGGCATACTTGAGATGAAATGATGATATACATAGACAGAATAAGGCTCTGAAAGGTCCTTTGATACCAGGGCCATTATCTGTTTCAGCTCATATTCCGTCTGACCGAACGGTCGGTAGTGGATTGTCATACCATTTAGGTTTTTTGGGTTGTTAGGTTGGAATATTCCAACTTCATGTTTTACCCGCTTAGAAACCCCAATAATCCCCATGATCATCGTGCATTATTTGACGGGCAAATCCACCCCGGTGGCCAACCCGGAGTCGTTTTTGAGCCTCGATGAGTTCAGTGAGTTTGTAGAGCATAGTCTGGGCATTTCTGCGGAAAACCAGCTGCTTCTGGTCGGTGGAAACGCCCTTCCTCTGACGCTAGAGCTCATGGACGAGGGTCAACAGGTCTTTGTATATGATAAACGCATCTTTTCAGAGAAAGTAGACGACCTGAGTTCTCCGTCTATAGATGCTTTTATCGCTTCAGATGTCCCTGATAGTACGTCGGAACTTCCTGAATCAAACCCTGATCGTTTGGCATGGGCCAACAGGTACTTCTCTAGCGCCGGCGATATCTACGCACACCTGGCGTCTGCTGCATCCCAATTGTCATTGCTGGACCAGGCCAGAAATATCGGGCTCAAATATATCCATGGTCGCTTGAATTTCATTGAGAAAAAGACCAGATCAATGGCTTGGTGCATGGATAACTTGGAGAAGGATTCACAGCTTACTTTGGAAGACTGGTCTGCTTGTTATGAAAAACTATCTGCATTCAAGGACTACGCGGCTCCATTGAGACCAGATGGTCACTTTGAGACGGAATTACCCAGTTCTAATCAGCTTTCTTTGCAGGATAAGTTCGACCATATGTATCTTCAACAAACGGCTAGCAAATGCGGTCAAGAGGTCATCGAACTCCGTGAAGAGCTATCTGACTTAGAGCAGTCCGTTGTGGAAGTGCTGACTCTATACGATAATGCTGTCGCTGATGTCAAGCGGCATGTCGCTTGGTCTGGAAAGAATCTCAAGAATCTCAAGGATATATCGGATGATATCAAGGTCGTCTACGATAAACTTCGTCGAGATATCGAATTCATGTCTACTCCAGAGGGACTGGCTCATTCAGCTAGACTACGTCAATTGCATAAGGAGTTTCTAGTTACTATTCGTACAAATTGGACCGAGCTTTATGGGCAAGTTCCCTTTGCTGAGCAGGCTCTGGAGGCTTCCTATCGTACAAGCATCCAATTATTTGGCACTACGTACAAATTCTCTGGCCGCGATATACGTTCTCAGCTATCTATCTTTGCAAATCATATACAGAAGGTTGAAGATATGCGTGTAGAGGTGGCTCAAGTTATCGATTTGCCCTATATATTTGGTCTTATTCTGATTGAGAAGGCTCAGCGTAACAAGTGGGTCGATAATGTAAGGCAGCTCACTTCCGACTTTAATGAACAGCTGGCCTCTTTAGAGAAAAAGGAGCTTGAGCGAAGAAAAAGTGATTGGACTGATGTACAAATACCGCAAACTCTATCGCTATATCTCAATGTGGACGGGAAGTCTGATTTGCCGACTACAGCTGTTTCTGTTGGAAATATTCAAAAGTATCAAGTCACTCCTTCATTAATTGAAGATCATCTGGAAAATTTACGTCAGACTGGTTTGTCGGATCTGTATGATGACTTGCGAGCGAAATACGTGCAAGATGTTAACGGCGAGCCAAACTCTCAATTCAAATCTGCAACGTCAACCCCGCATTCAGACACTATTTCGTCTTATGAACAAAGAATCAAAGGATATGAATTACGAATCAAAAAATTAGAAGATTTATTGCATAGGAAACACCAGTTGGGTGATGTGTCTATTGGAGGGCCGATGTCCCCATCACCGTCAATAGCTAATGAGGGACATTCTCGAGTGAATGATCGGGTGCATGAGCTTGAGAAGCTAAAGAAAAAGAATGAGGGGGCTATTTCTGATCTAGGAAAGCAGCTTAGGAGCCTGAAACTGGAGGCTGGCAGTCGGCAGAAGTCACTGGACCATGTAGAGGCAGTGAGAAACGATCTGTTGGCCAACATGAAGAATAAAGAAGAGGAGTTTACGGCGGAAAGAAAGGCTCATAAGGAAGAGATGATATTCCTTAAAGGAAAGGTTGATGGACTTGAAACGGAGATTGAAAAGGGAGCACAGGAAATCAATCATCTACAAGGACTACTGGAAGAAGCAATGACGTCAATCAATGAGCAAAGCTCTAGCCAGACACTTCTTTATGACAAATGTCAGGATCTTAGTCAGAAACTGTACACTGCATATGTGAGGTCGAATGAGGTTCTAAATACCATGGGATTACAGGCGAGCAGGGACGACGATGGCAACTATCGGATAAACCGAGTCAAGGGACTCCGACGAAGCATTGTTGGACAAAAGGAGCCGGAAACGCCTGATTTTCTGTACTGGGTCAATTCCGAGAATGGAGCAGATGAGTCTACATTTGGTAAATTCATTGACCATGTTCATGTGGACTATGACTTGTATCGGGATGCTGTTGGTAAGCGGTTTGGAGATGTGGAGCACCTGGCCCGCAAACTACAAAAGGAACTCAAGGTGATTCGACAGCAACAAGTACTAGGAAACCCAATTCCAGTGTCCGACCCCGATCGATATAAGGTGGCATTGAATAACTTCAAGGTTGGAGATTTGGCCCTGTTTTTGCCTACCAAGGAAGAATCCAAGCTTCCTCGGCCATGGGCAGCATTCAACATTGGAGCCCCGCATTATTTTCTCAAGCAAACCAGCTCACAAAACCTCGACAACCGAGAATACCTGGTGGCCCGAATCACAAGCATTGAGGAGCGGACGGTGGATAAATCGGCCCAGGACGATGGAGCTAATAATCCGTTTGATTTATCCGATGGGCTCAAATGGCATTATTTACAGGTATCGGAATAACGGTTCTTCGCATTTTATATAATAATTACATTTCAAGTTGCATTACTTGTCAATTGGCATCCACCAACTCTAAGCCACTGTACATTTGGGTTCAATTTCCATTTAGGTTGGTAAACATCGACTTGTTCACATAAACAACGGAATAGTTAGAAGACCATCGACATGAGTGAAGAGACCAGCAAAGTGCCCAAGGTGAGTAGAGACGAGGGTTTAGGAGGGATTTTGAGGTTTATATTGGTGAATTTGCCCTGCTAACATGGGTTTTTTAGAACCAATCGGCTTCGTGGACGTCGTTTCTCAAGAGCATTGCTTCCTTTAACGGCGATTTGGCTAGTATCACTGCTCCGCCGTTCATTCTATCTCCAGTATCTCTTGTGGAGTATTCCGGCAACTGGTTTGCTGATTCCGAGCTGTTTACTGCTGCCTCTAAGCTGCCGACTGAGGAGGAACGGTTCCTTGCTGTGGTCAAATGGTTCATTGGAACCCTGAGAGGACAATATTGCTCTCGAAATGAGAAACTGGGTTCTGAGAAGAAGCCTCTGAATCCGTTTCTTGGAGAATTGTTCGTTGCAAAGTGGGCTCATGACGGCGATGAGACAGTGCTGGCAAGTGAGCAAGTAAGCCATCATCCTCCAGTTACCGGCTATGCTCTTTGGAATGACAAGACCGGCACCAGTGTTGAAGGGTTCAATGGCTTCAAGACAGGCATTTCTACGTCTGCCATTTCTGTCAAGCAGGTTGGCCATGCCTTGTACCGATTGAAGGCCTTTGATGAGACCTATTTGATCACCCTACCGTCACTTCACATTGAAGGCATTCTGTTTGGAGCTCCGTACGTGGAATTGGAATCTAGCAACAAGATTTGGTCTTCTTCTGGTTATAGTTGTGTTATTGACTATACAGGAAAGGGCTACTTCAGTGGTAAGAAGAACTCATTTAAGGCCAATGTCTACAAGGATAAAGAGGTCAAGTATCGAATTACCGGTCAATGGTCTAAAGTGAGCAAAATCAGAAAGGAAGGAGAGAAAACCGAGGTTGAATTTCTTGATGCATCTAAGATAGAACGGCCGGAATTGTTGGTTAAGCCCTTGGAAGAGCAGCACGAGTTGGAATCACGAAAACGATGGTCCAAGGTAGCAGAGGCTATCAACAAGGGAGATTACGATCTCATTTCTAAGGAGAAGGGATCAATTGAGAACAATGAACGTCAGAAGAGAAAGGAAGAGGAGGAAAAAGGTGTCAAGTGGGAACAGAGGTGGTTTACCAATACGCCTAGTGCTGATTATTTGCAGCTGTGCAAGAGTGCAGGAATAGAGCCGGAAACGTCATGGTCTTTTGAGCGAGAGAAGCTAGACATTTTGCCGTGAAATGTATTTTTTTATTAGTAGTAGGATAAGTTATATTTGGTATTACATAAGATAAATTTCATTTTATTTAGTCGGCGTGTTCGTGTTAATTTTGTAGGTTAAATTACTATTGTGGTAATTACTATTGTGGTTATTACTATTGTGGTTATTACTATTGTGGTTATTAGGCTTATTCCACTATGAGGAAAATTACAGCAAAAATGTGCTTCACACACAAAGAGGAGTTAACAAGGCAAGCAAAAATAAACAATATGCAGCAAAATACAAAGGGGGTAAAGAAAATCACAGACAAAACAACTAGGAAAATAAAGAGAAATAAAAGAATAAATTTATCATACAATACAATATTTTATTATCTCTATACTTATCATCCCGTCCTTTATATATCCCTGCACATATTGTGCCTGCCCTCCCCTGCCTGTATATCACATCCCGCGCGTACATCAGAGCACACCATTTTACACGGCAAAAAGGCTCCTCATAAAATCACCTCCTTCACCACATACAAACTTCCCACTTTAACACGGAGCACACTTTTGCTGTACCATAGTAACTGCACATAGTAACTAGTAACACAGAGTAAGTATGGTGATGTGGGACGACCATATGGGACAAGACTATAAGCAAGGAAGAAAATGGGCATAAAGACACGAATTACAACCAAGGCTCTAGAATGCATGAAGCCAATTGGCTGCTTTGTCAAGTAATTTGTTTGTTGTCGTTTTTTCGGGTTTGCCTTTCTCTCTCTTGCTTTTGGCATGCGCGCGCCCTCCTCCTCTGTTTTGTGCCCTCCTTCTTTTGTTTTGTCAGCGCAAAAAAACCCGCGCTACTCGAACTAAGGAGGGTAATGTTTGTATCCCAACCAACCAACAAACATTTATAAACATGCTTTTGTCCCATATTGTGTGTGCCTTTCTTCTATTTACAATACATGATGCATCGTCCGGCATTTTCGTTATTGGCATCATCCAGAAGATCAATTGTTGCTAACTTCTCCACTAGCGTAATCACTGCAATGCCTAAGGACACTACTTCTCGTAAAAAGGGCGTCGATGCCAATGGCAAGAAGAAGAAGAAGGGTAAGTAAACAGCCTCAATTCTAGCCTCAATTCACCACCCAGCTAACCCATCTTTCAGATCCCAATGCTCCTAAGAAATCTCTTTCAGCTTTCATGTTCTTCGCCATTGATCAACGGGAAAAAATCCGTGCTGAAAACCCCGACGCAAGCTTTGGTCAAATTGGCCGATTGCTAGGTGAGAAGTGGAAGGCTCAAACCGATGCTCAGAAGGCTCCATATGAAAACAAGGCCTCTGCCGATAAGAAGAGATATGAAGATGAAAAGGCCGCGTATGTCAGCACCAAGCCTGAGGAGTTTTAAACGCCTTTTTTGGTGAGCGTGTTTGCAACGCGTCCCTTTTTTAATTTATTTCTCTTCTCTTTTGCTTAACAAGCTACTGGGCAATGCTTATGTTTATAATTATTTTACATATAATACAGAATAAACTATTGGAATCTGTTAAATTTTTCGGCTCAAATGTTTTCTGGGTTGATCTCCTGATAAAACAGTAAATATGCCCCTGATTCTTCCCTGAGAACATCCTTGGTATTGCATTCCCAAACCTTCTCGTCAGATATCCTCCACCATGTATACGGAGAAACCGGTGATAAGGTAGCTGTTGAAAGTGATCCAGGCTTAGAATTGCCATCGGACAGTGATGTTGAAGGTGACGATCTAGCTATTGGATATGGCAGGTTGTTGATACTCCATGCTTTCGGTGCAGGAGACCGTTGTGGATGATCCCAGGCGGATTTCTCGCTAGAATTGACTGTCGCTGGCGACGGAGAATGTGATTGTTCATGAAGGTCATGCCCATTAAGAGATGGGTTGCTGTGATGATGGGCTTCGAATGATGCTGCTGCAGATGAGAACCACGAGAAGTCCTTGCGTCTGAAGCATTCGTAATGGCCCATCTGGTGTGTACCTTTATGACGTATTACTGCCATTAATCGGTATATTTTTCGTTTTCGGCGTAACAAGTTCTTCAACGGGTCGTTGTTTTCTTTTTGACTATGTTCATCGGAAAATAGATCTAGCAGCTCAGGGTATGACACCTTGCAGCTATTTCGTGACACTGCTCCACCCCAAGGTTGTCCATCTGAAGAATATATCGACCGTGAAAGATGAATGGCGAAAATCGGCGGCAGGTTTCCGAACTTGGTACTTTTTGCGATCCGCCCGCTAGTATGGTTAAGTGTCTTGAGAACACTATCGGGTATACCTTCTATGTTATCCATATATTTTGTAATGAGTTGTTCGTCTCCACTGGCCAGAAGACGGCATCTCGAGCAACCGTAACCATCTATATATTCAGGGGTGGTCATCGAATCTAGGAGATTAGATAAGGAGATAGATCTCTTTTGCGGAACCATCAGACTGAACACAAGAAATGAAGACGTCTTCGGAGGAGGTGAATATTTGCATGTAGTACATGTGATAACATCGGTAGTTTCGCCTCTGAATGGAAATGATCTCTTCAAATCGTTGGTTTTCAGTTCATCTTCCAGGGTCTCTAGAATCAGATGAAGAAGTTCATGAGCATCATGCTGACTTCTAGAAATACGGGAGCGATGAATCTGCTCCAAAACATGCAGAAAAGTCCAGGCCGTGATTGTTTTTTGCTTCATGATGGGTTCGTTGAGATCAACAAACATCTCTTGAGCAGCAACGCAAAACCTGCCCTGACGACCATTTGCTTCTTGATCCATGCACCACTGAAAAAAGATCGGCAAAGAGGCCAAGGCTTGAAGATTACAATTAGCAAAACAGTCATTCTGTTTATTGACCAAACCAACGGTATATCTTCCGAGTTTCTTCCTACGAAGCCCAAGCATGTCCTTTTTTGTTCCAAGAAGTAACTGTTCAATGATCAGGTAACTTGCTATTGTGACGCCTATGAATATTACGGTTTTGCGCAGCATACGCCATTCCCAGTTGCTGTTCAGGATGTAAAAAAGATGAAGTATCGGAATGTTTTGGGACTTGAATACCGAAGGATCCGAATGTCACGAAACATAAGTTCTACTGTTTCGATTTGGGGAGTCAAAAGTGGAATGATGTTTTTTGGAGATCGAAAGGTATGCTTATAAATGATGGGAATATTTGATGATTATTTAAAATGGTGGGTAAAATGCGGGGAACATATGCATTGAAAGAGTGGAGATTTGGTGATCTGACAACCCGATACGGGTAAGATGGCATGGTAGACGAGTTTAAACAGGAAAAAATTTAAAAAAATTCGTAATTATAATAATAATATTGGAGAAAATATCTAGATTTGGAAATAATGATTTAGAAATTTTCCAAAAATTTCTATAATTAATTGTATTTTCAAAAATAAGCCGCTAATTAGTTGCGTCAAGGTCCCAAATTTGCCTCTCTTAACCGTCTAGCATGGTAACCATGTTGGACCGAGCTGGACAACGAAGAAAAGTCCAGCTTCAACCAGGCCATTCGGCTCTGGATTGGGAAATTAAACGTGAAAGTGGACAAGATCTGACAGTATGTTTGAGAATAGTTATATATAGGTACAAGTGAATGATTATGGCTCTAACCAACCTCAAGGGGGGAGTACAGGGTTTCTTAAGAGTAACGAAAGACGAATTAGAAAAGCATAATACTTTACAAGATGCATGGACAGTTTTGGGAGGAAGAGTATATAATATAACACCATATATTTATTTCCATCCTGGTGGCGATAAGGAACTCATGAGATGTGCCGGTAGAGATGGTACTCGATTGTTTATGCTAACACATCAATGGGTTAATTACGTTCATATTTTGGATAAATGCTTGGTTGGAATATATGTAGGATGAATAGACATGGTTGTGATGACATATGTTGGACGGGTTGACTGTTAGTGCGTATATTCGATAATTTACTCGTTAATATTCTCGTTAAAGCTCATTAGCTCGTTTCGGCTTTGTGCTTTTTTGATGCTTAATCACTAGTATGGTGAAAGAGCCATTTTGCAAGGCGGTTGGTTGAAGTAAACCTAGGAACCAAAGATTGAAAAAAAACAATGGAAAAACCTATCGTTTAAGCATGCAAATCTAATCTCTTTTACCCAGCAAAATTTCCCGTAATTTCTTCCTTCTTCTTCATGTCTCACTTAGTGCATACCGAGCTGCTTGCTCCCAAAGCTTGTTTTTGCAAGGCCCTTTTTAACCAAACAAAAATTTTGCACCTTATTGATTTGACTTTTTGTCACCAACAACCTGATTTATATCCATACAAATTACATCTGGAGTCCAACGCGCAACCTTGGTTCCATCCATCTAAGCCGATTTGTATTATCACCGTACCGCACATAATGTCTACGACGACTGCACCTCGAGGTTATCGGGCCTCGAATCGTCAGTCAAGGCCACACTTGGATGAGGAGAGTTTGAAGCTCAAGTCCAAACATAAGACCAGTTTATATGCTTTAAAGGATGTTTTTCCTGATTGGTCCGAGGAGGATCTTTTGATAGTTTTGGCAGAGACGGATGGCGACGTTGAAGCCTCTGTTACCAGAATAACTGAAGGTCACGTTAGTCAATGGGGAAAAGTTAAGAAGAAGCAGCCAAAGAAGAAGATTGAAACTTCGGATCGTTCAAATGGTGCTTCTCGTCCTAAGCGTACAGGACCCAAGCCTTCTGCCAAAAATGCTAATTCTGATTCTACTGCTACTTCTGCTCCTATTAAGAAAGACAAGCCTGCTGAGCCACATCTCAATGGGGCAAAGTCCTCTTCCACATCTACATCTGCATCTACTACTACTTCTACTACTACTGCCACTCCTGCTGCTTCTTCTGTGCCATCGTCGAATTTGAACGGAAAGTCTTCATGGGCTGATACTCTAAAGAAAGATCAGAAAGAACAGTTGCCTGCTAAGCCCGATGCTCCTGCTGCCACTCCTACTACTGCCACAACGTCCGGACCTGCTAGAAGTTCTAGACCGCCGCGAAAGCCTAAAGCTTCTACCAAGGATACTACAACGTCAACGAAAAATAGTGCTGCTCCTGCTAAAAGTGAGCCAGCTCCGGTCACATGGGCCTCGGTAGCTGGAAAATTGAAAGATTCTGAAAAGCAAGCACATGCAAAGGACGTTGAGCAGCCTCAAAAGGTATCCCCACCGGCAGATGAGCAGGTATCTTCGCCTCCTGTAGATAGTGCTCCTGTTGCTGACACCACGACTAGTACTGCTGATCATTATGCTTCTATTCAACAACAGCAGCAGCAGCAATTGCCTGAACAACCCAAGGATCACTTTGCCAACAATGGATCTGTCGTTTTGCCTAATTCTATTCGTTCTATTAATGCAGTTGGTGTTCAGTTCGGTTCTTTGGATCTCTCTGGTAATGATGCTACAACCGATACTGCCGAGCCTGAATTGCCTCAACAGCCTCAGCAGCAGTCGGTTGATCAGCATGCTCAGGTATTGCCTCAACAAGCTGCATATCCTCAGCAGCAGGCGTATAATCAGATACAGCAGCAGCACGATCAACAGAGCCAGCAACAGCAGCAACAACAACAGCAGCAGCAGCAGCAGCATCCTTATTACTATAATAGGTATTCTGGCAATACTGGTCAACAATCTACTGCTACTGCCGCTTACAACCAACAGAACTACATGTATGCTCCTGAAGGCTATCCAAGTTATCAATATGGAGCTGCAACCGACCGAAACTTCAATTATTACTACGATCAGCAATCTCAGCAAGCTGCAGCTTCTCAAAAGCAACCTTCTCGACAACCTGCTGCCCAGCAATCTACTCCTCAACAGGCTGCTCAACAGCAACAAGCAGCTCAAAATTTGCCGGATGCTACTGTACAAACTTCAGCAGCAGGATTGTCGCCATCTAATCAAAACTATCCTGTCAATCCTTATTATGTGAATCCTGCCTATGCTGCTTATTATTATCAAGCTTATGGATATAATCCTCAAGCTGCCGCAGCTGCTGCTCAGTACCCTCAGAAGGGATACTACAACCAAAACTCGTACTTGGATGCTTATGGCAGATCTCCTGCTCAACAGCATCAGCAGCTTCCTGCTCAGCAACAACAGGCTCAACAGGATATAAACTTCTTGGATAAGCAGCAACAGCAACAGGCTCAACAGCAGCCTCAGCAACAGCCAGGATCTCCTTCAGGTTATCCTCAACAAAACTTGTATGCCTATGCAGGCTATGGTCAGTATGGCCATCAGAGGCAAGGCGGATGGGGTTATGGAAATTGAATGAATTGAAAAAAACAAGTCAAATTTCGATTTATCTGTCCAGCAAATCAGCTTTATTGGATTGAACGAGCACATAAATATATGTATATGGAAATAACATATTTGGATTAGCTGGTTTTAATAAGACATTTTCGCCTATTAGAAGAGATCCGTAGGAATATCTTTAAATTCCATGTCTATCCTAAACATTATATAAGTGTCATATGCCAAGCCTTGAGCATTATGCTTGAGGGTTAACTTCTACACCGACTCTTTCCTTAGCAAGTAAATCCACCAATAGCGGAGATGGCGGCGTAGAGGTGATTCCGCTCTTCTTCTTGTAGTCTCTGATATCAGAAACATACTTATCGAACAAAAATGAAGAATCAAGAGGTCCACCCTTGGCCTCGGGATGGAATTGCGTAGAAAATATAGGTCTGTGTGCATGGATCATTCCTTCGTTGGACTGATCGTTCAAATTGGTGAAGTAAGGCTTGAAGTCGGAAGGCAAAGTAGAAGCATCGACAGCATATCCGTGGTTCTGAGACGTGATATGGCATTTGTTGGTCTGAAGGTCCAAAGCAGGAATATTGTGAGCCCTGTTTCCGTACTTGAGCTTGATGGTCTTAGCACCAGCTGCCAAAGCTAGTAACTGATGGCCCAAACAGATGCCGAAAATTGGGCCGTCGAAGGTTTCCATGGTCTTCTTAAGGCTGTAAACAGTAGATGAGCAATGGGTAGGGTCTCCAGGTCCGTTAGAGATGAATATACCGTCGAAATGGTGGGCGACCTTGTGGAAAGGATAGTCGTAAGGAAACACCGTGATTGAGGCACCTCGAGAAACAAGCGAACGAAGAATGTTCTCCTTGACACCACAGTCAACCACTGCTACATGCATAGGATCAGCAGTATCGGCAGCAGCAGGAACATGAAACGGCTGTTTAGTAGAAACCTTGTGAACTAGATTGATAGACCCAGGGTCCGAGAATGCTTCGTCTTCATCTGCATCGTATTCCTCACCAATGGTGATTCTAGCCAAGGAAGATCCCTGTTCACGCAAATATGTCACAATTGCTCGAGTATCCACACCAGTGATTGCCGCTACGCCTTCTCTTGTGCACCATTCGCCTAAGGATTCCACGGCAGTCCAATGAGAGTATTGCATGGCAGCATCAGCCACAACAACTCCAATACATTGAACATGAGGAGACTCAAAGTACTTGAGTAGACCGTACTGGTCACGCGCAGTAGATGAAGGGACTCCATAGTTGCCTATTAAGGGCTGAGTGAAGATAAGTATCTGGCCCCGATATGAAGGATCCGTCATAGACTCGGGATATCCAACCATTCCAGTGGAAAACACTGCTTCACCTGAGACGTTTGTATTTGCACCGAAGGATTTTCCGTGAAAAACAGGGCCATCTCGCACGGTAAAGGTGGCTCTATCCAAAGCATTGGAAAAGAGACGAACAGAACCGGTTCTCAAAGGAACGTGAGCACGTAAAAAGGTACTGAAATTATTTTTCAACATGATTTGATTCTACGATTCTCTTATAGATGGCAGCTTTTCCAAAGAGAGTCGGCGATGTAGTCTTGTGCAGTTGAGAATGAGAAAAAGGTCATATACTTAGCAAAGGTATATACTGAGTGAAAAAATATGAAGAGTCAAGGCTCGGAAAAAAAAAATTTTCTAGGGGAAAAAAGACGAAAAACCGGAACAAAATGGTGAAATTAGCATAAGGAAAATAAATAGATTTTTAGATGCTAGTGATATTATACAGGGTATTTAAATATGTTTATGCAAGTTTTTACTGGCAAACGGTTGTTTTGTCGGTTTTGATGTGCTCGTAGAAATCAGATCCGTTTGGAATTTCCTTGAAACAGCTGTTTTGAAACAACGTTGTATTTTCGGTTGCTGGCGAAGAAAAGGCGGTGATATCATTTTTCTCCTAGCCGGATCGATTTTCTGCCTTTAATGCATTTCTGTCCTTTTCATTGCTTCCTCTCTGCTCTGCTCATACCATCTGTTCAACGGCTTTCACCACCTCGATCCCCACATGCCTGTCTCCACTCAATTCCACCGATTCGCTGAAAGATTTCATCAACCTTCGCTCCACAGCCTTTTCAAACTCCTCATCAAACCAATCTCGTAGTTCTACCAGAGTACTACACTCGTTCATGCGTTTCTTGTCCTGTTTGCTGATAAGGCCATTTACCATCTCGGAGAAATGATGCTGAGTCAGACGAAAAGGCAACCCATATGCAGTCACATAGTTCCAGAACCTATCTATAGCTTCTATAGGCGTCGTACTGACTCCTGTGAACAATGCGGGGTTTAGCATGAGACCTCTAGCACTCATAATGCCATCACATCCGGTAACAGATGCCATATGTTTGGCGTCCTCCAACGTAAAAACGTCGCCATTTGCAACCACTGGCACAGATACACTGTCCTTTATCAACTTAATTGCCTCCAGATTAGGTGGAGTCGACGACCGTTGGTTCTGAAGACGGCCATGAATAGTAATGAAATCAGCTCCAGCAGATTCGACTTTTCTGGCAAAATCCACCGTATACGACAAATCGCTATGAATTCTCGTTTTCACCTCCACGCAGAAATCAGGCCCACATCTTTGCTTAATTCCTCGAACCATGTCAGCAACCAGATCAGCCTTCTTCATGAGAGCTGCTCCAATACCCTCTCTGACTTGATCTTTGATTGGACAACCACAATTAAGTCCTATGCCATCTGTGTATTTCTGAATCATCTCAGCACATCGTACAGCATCAGTGACATTATTTGCACCTATTTGTACAATCAACGGAGTATCAGCGTCGTTGGTAGTGAAATCACATACTCGAGCAGTTTGATTTCTAACGAATTCCCTGGCTAAAATCATCGGTGAGTACACAATATCCACGTTGTAATGTCTGACAAGAGCCCGAAACGGTAATTTCGAGTATCGTACCATAGGAGCCGCGATATAGGCCGGTCTGTTTGCACTTCTACATCGAGCTATTACCCGGAGTGGGTGATTTTCAGGATTACGAGCCATGGCTTTAGAGAATATAGATAATTAAGAACTTCAAATCATGTGTTTTTGGCTGGATTTCGTATTTTAGTTTGGTGATCCAAAGAGGATTTTGAAGATGAAAAGATGAATTTTCCAGCCGAAATCAGAAAAATTACATCGATTGTTCCAGACCACAATGATTCTCAATATAAAATGTTATACAGAAAATATTTTAGTATTTATCTCATATTTTTTACATTCTCGTCATATTTTTCAAATATTTTTCCAATATTTTTTTGCTTATGCTCAAATATCCTAGCTTATCAATTCGCTAAAACTGTCAAATATTTTTTTCACTGAAAAACTCACAAACTTCTCTAACGGCCCAGATATCAATACTCTTCACCATGACCAACGAAGAAGAAGAGAATTCCAGGAAAAGGACAAAGCTCGATGGGGTTGCACCTATCAAGGCGGAATTCATTATTCAAAGCAGTGAAATAATCCCAGATAACGATTATGATGACGAGGCAGAAACAGGCGATCTTGCTGGACGAGGAGCTGAGGGAAAAATTATGCAAAAAAGCAAGAAAAAAGACCGAGGACAAAATAAGGCTCGTAAACTGCAACAGCCAAAGGACGAGATTCGTTTGTGTCCAAGTATTCTGGATAGTAGGCAGTGTGACTATGGGGAGAGCTGCCGATATGAGCATGATACTCAAAAGTACATTGATTCTAAGCCTACTGATATCCCAGGAATGTGTCCTGTTGTTAAAGCAATTGGGTATTGTCCTGCAGGTATCAAATGCAGGTGGTTAGGCTCACATGAGGAGAAGAGTGAAGAGGAGGTTGAAAAGGCTTTGCCAGAGCTCAATCGGCTTGATCCAAAGACGCAAAGCTTGTTACAGAAGAAAAAGTTTGCTCTGAATGACAGTGAGAAATATATCAAATATTTGGATGATGTCAAACAGAAGCACATAGATGGTGAAAAGGGCACTGCCAAAGATGAATCGGCTGCATACGTTGAAGCCCCATTCAAACCACTGGAAAAGAAGAAGATTTATTTAAACAGAGCCAAAATCTTGTCCCCGCTGACAACTGTGGGAAATCTTCCTTATAGACGTCTTATGAAAACGCTGGGCGCTGATATTACCTACAGTGAGATGGCTCTGAGTGTTCCATTGATTCAGGGAGCCAAATCAGAGTGGGCATTACTTCGAGCTCACAGTTCCGAAATGCCTGGATTTGGAATCCAGCTTGCTGGTAGCAAGTATTGGCAGACTACCAAAGCTGCTGAGTTAGTAAGAGAACTGGCTCCAGACTGTTCGGAAATCAATCTCAACTGCGGCTGTCCCATTGATCTGCTGTATAGATCTGGTGCTGGGTCTGCACTTCTAGATAATCCAGGTCGTCTTTTGAAAATGACACAAGGTATAGCTGCTGTTAGCGGTGATATTCCCGTCACTATAAAGATTCGGACTGGCGTAAGGGATGGACATCCTACAGCCAAATCTTTGGTTCAAAGAGCCGTTGAAGAAGGTCAGGTATCTGCAATTACACTTCATGGACGTTCACGTGCTCAAAGGTATACCAAGGTTGCAAACTGGGATTATATCAAGCAGGTTGCTCAAACAGTGAAGGCAGTTCGTGAGTCTAATGAAGAGAATGACAAGATCAAGCCGTGGATTATTGGCAATGGCGACGTCTATTCATGGGAAGATTGGTATGAGCATGTTGATGAGCATGAGGTTGATTCTGTCATGGTGGCTAGAGGGGCATTAATAAAGCCATGGATATTTGAAGAAATCAATGCTCGTCAATACATTGACAAGAGTGCATCAGAAAGACTGGAGATCGTCAAGCAATACTGTCAGTATGGCCTGGAACATTGGGGATCTGACATGTATGGAGTCAATCAAACACGACGATTTGTATGTGAATTCCTCTCTTTTCTCTGCAGGTATATTCCGGTAGGAATTCTCGAGTATCTTCCTCCACACCTCAATGATCGGCCGCCCATTTGGAAGGGACGTAATGAGTTGGAAACACTTTTAGCATCGAGAAACTATAAGGACTGGATAAAGATCACGGAGATGTTCCTTGGGCCTGCACCGGATGATTTTGAGTTTATTCCGAAGCATAAGAGCAATGCATATTAGACAAGTCAATAAAGTAGAGCATTATGCATGATTGAGTGCATTATTGGATTATATGTATTTATATGTATTAGATATTTTCGACATATCTCCCTTTAGCCCTTTCAGTCGTTTTTCCTATCACTAGGAGCATCACCCGACTTGGAGTTCAACTCATCGCTGATTCGGTGATATTCATTGGCCAAACTTTCCGATTGCTTCTTCAAGGTTGCAATATCTTGGTCCTTCTTGGTCAATTGAGCCTTAAGATCGGCAACTTCCTTGGAATCACCCGGCTTGGTGCCGGTCTTCCTGACTTCATCTTCGGCATTGGTCAATTGAACCACCAAAATGTATGTTCTGTTCAACACCAGGGTCAAAAACAGAGTGAATCCACAAAGATACATATTTCTCTGAGAATAGAACCTTCGGGCCTGGATTTCACTATCGGTTCCATATAAAGCAGCGGCGCCACGGCCCACCCCCGAATCGGAGCCTCTGAGACGATCAAACTCGCTCTGCGATCGATACACTCGATTCACAGCATCAATAAATAGCACCAGGATGAAGACAAAGGTGAACTTGAGTCCAAGAAGAACTTTCTGCAAAATAGGATCAAACGCCACCAATGATTTGAGAATGCTCTTGCGGACCCTCCTGGGGGGCAATACCAGCACCGCAAAGGCTAGCATTTCTGCTATGAGAATAAGAAATACCTGGATATGTTAGAAGATATGGTCCATGCAAATATTTTGATAGTCTTGTTTTTCAAAAACCACATACCAAGGAGTAATACAACGTCATTGCTGATGATTGCTATGTCAAACAAGTAAGCTGGCGAAGTTTGGTGATGTGTGGAAAAAAACAAGCATCAGCCGTGTGATATTTTGGCTGGGAAACAAAGCAGGGGAAAGCAACAGAACGGGGAAAAGCAGATGGGTCAAAAAACACGTTGAATAGCATGTTTTGAGATCGTTTTTATTTGCGCGTTTGTTCAGAGGTTCTATTGGTGAATGATATGTCTGTACCGTTTAGAAAGCATACCCTTGAAGTACCGCGTAAAATACGCTTGAATACCATAAGCGGGGTACTAAACGGGTACACTACCCTAAGCACAGGCACTGCGCCCCTGTAAATAACCCGTTTTCTTAACGGTTTTCAAATGTTGCAGATATTAAAAGCATTCTATTTTAATATTTGTCATTTAACCTTTTCATCTCTTAACTTCTCTTTGGTTTGTCTCAATTCCCGTCGCTTATTTCCTTGGCGTATTTTTTTCCAATTATGGCATTTACCCTGAAACAGTTTATGTCTTAAAACGTCTCGAATACGACTGGCAGCTAATAAATTTTCCAGAAAATCCCATCTTTTTATAGTACTTTTCAATATACTTTTGCTTGTATCCGCCAACTTTTCAGTTTTTTTTTCATCATACCACTCTTTTACTACCCCTAAGCGTAAAAACTGCAGTCAAGAGTTTATTTTGGCGTCTGACGTATTACCGTTTTGGGATCGCCCACTTTCACCTTATCGCCAGCGACCTGACATACTTCTGTTTCAACACTGAATTCAAAATACAACTAATGTTTCTACTGGTTTCAATTCTGTGATATTTTAAAATATATGAGGGAATTTTGAGAGATTTTTTTTCCATCTTGATAATTCTTCGAGCTCTTCGCATATACTCTAACTAAGAGTAACCTTGAAGATAACGCCCAAATCGGTCAATTAAAGTTTCCAACAGCCTGGACCCTTCTGCATCTAGACTCCTGCATATTATCTGCTTACAGCCAGTCTCTGAAAATAATTCTTGCTTGGCCTCTTAAAATAGGAATTTACTACTAGGCACAAAGTGTACACGTTAGGCAACCTTTCTTCTCTACTTCTAAAACTTGGATTTTAAAAGTACCGGTTTTTCAGCGTCTAAATACTCGTCATTAAATACTCATGGAGCAAAATAGTAGTAGTGATCTCACCGTTGAAGTCACGCCAGGTCCAGGTACGGTCGAGACAACGGCCCATGATACGAAATATCAACTAGGTCATATCAGCAGAGAAATATCTCATCCTAGCAGTAATGCATACGAAGGCACGTATCATGTCTATAAGCGACGATGGCTGGGGATCATTTGCCTGGGCCTTATGAACTTCGTCATTTCCTGGAGTTGGCTCTCTTTTGCAGCCATATCTAGTGACACTGCTGCTTACTTTAATTTGTCTGGTCAGGGCCCCGTCAATTGGCTCAGTACCGTCATCATGTTTGCATACTTGGTATCTTCTCCAGTTGTTTGGTGGTTGTTGGAACGCAGCAATATCAGAGTCATTATTATCCTTGGTGCCGTTTTAACAATTATTGGCTCTTGGGCCCGTTATGCTGGTGCTGCAACTAAAAGTTTTGGCGCAGTAATGTTTGGCCAGATATTGATTGGTTTGGCCCAGCCCTTTGCTCTCAGTACTCCCGCATATTATACCGATTTGTGGTTCACCAGTAACACGCGAGTTACTGCAAACGCAATTGCATCTCTTTCTAATCCTCTTGGCGCAGCTATTGGTCAACTTGTCGGGCCCATAGTTGTTGTCAAGTCCAGTGATCTTCCGACATTTGTCTTAATCACCTCTATTGTCTCTACAGTCTGCAGCGTGGTTTGCTGCTTTATACCGGCTAAACCAAAGCATCCACCTTGCCCATCATCGGAGATTGCCAAACTTCACTGGACACAAAGCATCAAGGATCTGTTCAGTAACTGGAACTTCATCTGTATATTCATCCAGTTCTCCGTCTATGTGGGCTTTTTCAACGCATATTCGACCTTCGTCAATCAGATCATGCTTCCCTATGGATATTCCACCAATGATGCTGGAATAGCTGGTGCTTTGCTGATTTTCGTGGGAATCGTCTTCTCGATCGTAACTTCGATTATCAGCGACAGAACCCATCACTACAAGGTGTTTATAGTGGCATTTGTTCCTCTAATTGCTGGCTCCTATATAGCTGCAATCTTCATGTGCACTAAAGACGCCAATTTGGTAGGTCCCTATGTGGTATCGGCGGTTCTGGGTGCTCTGTCATTCTCGCTGCTTCCGATCTTCCTGGAATGGTCTCAAGAACAAACATCTCCTGTAGATCCCGCGGTGTCTTCTTCTATTGAATGGATGGGTGGACAGTTGTTTGGAGCTATTTTCATTATAGTCATGAATGCCTTGAAATACCCCGCAAATGAAGGCAATCCTCCAAATAACATGAGAAGAGGAATGATCTTCGAAGCAGTAGTGGCATCTTTAGCCGTCTTGCCCATTATCAATCTGGCGAGGAAGAGCAAAAACGCCAGACTTGACATTGATCGGGCAGCTACGCGTTACGAAGATAAATACGATGAGAGGCAAAGTGTTCGGTTAGAATAAGTAGTTGGATTTCTTTAGCTGCCGAAATCGGCAATATATGACATCTTTTGTTTCACTTATGAATATCTATATTTAAAGCTCCACAAGCAAACAGATTATTCGGTATTGATCTTCTTCTTATAAATTCCATAAAATCGATTTATGTTCAAACATTGATATTGACTACATACATTAAATGCAATGTTGCTATTACTAGCTATTTCAACAAAATGCCCCCAAATAAATCAAGAATAAATAAAGTCTCACCAATTTAAAACACTGTATTTGACAGGGGTAATGTAGGCGAAGGAGACACTATAGTAGGCGAGGTGGTATTAGAGAGTGTCATGTTATGGGCAGCAAGATCCTTGGGAATTTTGTCGTTAGCCCGTGTGAATTCAACAGTGTTTTCAATCGGCAAGAGAGGAGCAATGCCTACATTCAATGTTTTGAAAGAGTTCTCTAGATGGAACTGTCGAGGGTTATTAGAGATGGGGGAGTGAGCCTCTGAATTGACAGACGACAGGGACTTTGAAGAGGATGTCGAACGTCGTCTATGATGAGAAGTACCATTGGCAAGACCGGCAAAATCATTGGTAGATCTGTGACGTTCAGGCATTTTGAGTCGCTGCTCACTAATTGCCAGGTGCCTGTTGAGTTTCTCCTTGTATTCCCGTATCTCCATGTTTTTGGTTTCCTTCATGTTTATCAAGGCTTTTCGTAAAATGTCTCGCTGATGCTCAAGGTCCTTAAGCTTGGTCTGCTGAGAATTGTTAATGGTCTGCAAACTGGAAAGTTCGTCCACGCGCTTTCTAAGTGACAGACTTCGCTTTCTTTCTTCGTCCAATTTCTGCTGGTATTCCACCAAAATGTTTCGACGCTTTTCTTCGCTTAGCTCAAGTTTGCTTTTAAGCTGTGCAATCAACTCATTGGATTGGTTTATCGGAGCCTTTTGAGCAGGTTCTCGACTTTTAGGTGAGATTTGACCACCGTTCATCAAAGGTCCATTGGGTGCCGCATTGTTGTTAGTAAACACCGAAGGCACCTTTTTATGATTATTAGTAACAGGTTCGTTATGAACAGCAGGGAAAGTATCCGGGACCGGTTTCTCAGGCAAAGGCTGAGGAGAAGGTTGATAGGTAGGTGCTGGTGGGTTGATAGCACTGAGCTTGTTTTCTTGGACAATCTCACTAGTGGAATATTCCAAAACAGGCGAACTGATGTTCATGATGGAATTTCGAGATTTGGACCGATCAGGAGTTTGTTGGCTGACGCTGGTTCTTTTCCAGGGGAAAAACGAGGCCCGTTTGGCAGTCTGGTGATCGCCTGCGATTGTCGAAGAACGTTTCAAGTCGACCTGCGGTACAGTTCTTGGGTTCGTATGCTGGTAATTCAGACTACCATTGGAAGGTTGAATAGAGGAGGCTGACGACTGACTAGGAGAGTCAAAGCTTACCCCTGATATTCTCCTCTTATAACTTTGATATGAAGGAACCGGAGGAGGAGTCGTTCTCTGCCCCGGTAATGTACGAGGAGAACTGTCTGAATCACGTCTTTCAGATTGCAACGTTGGACTGAGAGGAGCTTCACCGGGTTGAACGGCAAAGGATGATTCCAAGGGTTCAGCTGAAAAACCAAAAGCACCACCGGCTACCAGGATCGGCTGACTAATTCTAACGTTACGGCCCATTTAGTTGAAGATGTCTTTAGTAAAGAGGCGTTTAGTTGTTCAAAGGTAAAAAGGATATTATAAAAAGGAAATGAAAGGCAACAACGTGATAATAACTATTGTCGAATCGAAGAGAAGAAAAGTTGCCCAGAGCAGGTGCCGGTTATTAAGTATCAATTGTGTACGAAACAGGCGCCAAAAATAGTCGGTTACAAAAGAAAACTTGTTATCTGCTGAGAACTTTGTTTGTGTGGAAAGAAAGGCAAGTCCGGAGGTTGGTTTCAGGGGCTACAGGGCCAAATAAGGAAAAACTTGTCACAGGCTTTGTATCAAGCGGGGGGCTCTAAAGGAAAAAAAACGTTAAAAAACGGTGCGACAGGTAAAACAGGCGAATGCACCGAATCCAAGCTTAAAATCTTAATGAAACAGATTGGTTTTTTATTACTATGTGCCTAATATTCTTGACACAAAAGTCTATAGTCCGGTGGTGTTTTTTAGACTTTTGTTTGAGGTGGTAAACTTTTCCCAACTTTAATTGGCATATACGGCGAAGGGAATTAAACGGGAAATGCAATAAAATAATCGACTAAACGACTGGAAAAAAAGCTGCAAAATAGGTGGCTTTTGATGGCTTCAGGGAAATGCACGTGATAACCGCCTGTTGACATTCGCTATATACTAAAAAACACGGTTTATACTGTCAATTGTATGTTATTTATATTGCGTGAATTTATATAATATCATCCTAGAGCTGATCCTTGGTGTTGAAGAAGTCCAACGATTCCTCCACCCGTTTGGTCATCGTCTTCTCGCCTTCTCGTACCCATACTCGAGGATCAAAGTACTTTTTGTTGGGCTTGTCAGGACCATCGGGGTTACCCACTGGGGTCAACAGGTAGTCCTTCTTGTTAAGTACGTAATCCCGGATACCCACCAGGTACGCATACTGCGTGTCCGTGTCGATATTCACCTTGACGACACCATTGCCAATGGCCGTGAAAAACTCGTCCTTGGAGGAGCCTGATCCACCGTGGAAAACAAGGTACAACGGGTGCTTGTTGGTGGTCTTGAGCTGCTCCTTGGCATATTCCTGGTGCTTTCCGAGCAATTCGGGGTGGAGTCGCACGTTGCCAGGCTTGTAGACACCGTGGACGTTTCCAAAGGCTGCAGCAATGGAAAAGTTGGGGGAAATCGGTGCAAGGGCCTTGTAGACAGCAAACACGTCATCAGGCTGCGTGTAGAGCTTGTGAGACTCAACCCCACTGTTATCAACACCATCTTCTTCACCACCAGTAATACCAATTTCCATCTCGAGCCACTGGTTCATCTTGGCAGCTCGCTCAAAGTACTTCTTGGTGATGGCGATGTTCTCAGCATGGTCCTCCTCGGACAGGTCAACCATGTGAGATGAGAACAAGGGCTCACCATGGAGCTTATAATAAGCCTCATCGGCATCCAACAGGCCATCGAGCCATGGCAGGAGCTTCTTGGCACAGTGGTCAGTGTGGAGAATCACGGGAATCTCATATATGGGAGCAACCGATCGAATGTAATGGGCCCCCGCAATTCCGCCTGCAATGGAAGCTTCCTGGTTCTTGTTGGAAACACCCTTTCCAGCAAAGTAAGCAGCGCCTCCATTGGAGATCTGCAGAATGATAGGAGACTTGAGGTCTCGAGCAGCCTCTAAAGCAGCCACGACAGTTGATGAAGAGGTGACGTTGATTGCAGGAATAGCAAACTTATGAGCCTGGGCGTAATCAAATAGAGCCCGGACGTCATCTCCAACAATAACACCGGTTTTTCTCTTCAAGACAGATTCGGCACCCATTTTTTCCTAGTTTGGTTTTCAGTTGATAGAAATCTCGCGGTTTGGTTCTGGTTGATTTAACGGTAAAAGGCAATGCGACAGGGCCTTCTTTATATAGTTGTACGATAATTGACCATATTGTTGAAACATCGGTAAATTGTTGGATAAACCGGGTAAAAATCAGGTGGTCCAAATGGAAACGGGCGGAAAAACCGGTCGATAAGCAAACCAAGGCTGGGAAATGTGGTAATTTGGCAATAAGGCGATATATTACATTAGGCGGGGCTTTAGATGCTAAAAATATTTAGGTTTTTCTTGTTTGTGCTGTTCAATTCGCTCGAGCTGACTGGTCAACGAAAATGACTTGCTGCCCGGGCCATTTTCGTAGGAGCCAAAACATGGGGTAAAATAGCCGAAAATGGCCAGAATGGATGGAAAAAGCATGCGGGCATGCGGAATTCGCGTTTCGTCTGGTTGCAGTTATCATATTTCAGTTATTATATCACTTTCATGAGTAATTGCCATTGCTTGAGTGGGTGCTTGAAGAATCAGGCCATTGTTGATAGAACAATCGAAGCAGATCACGGAACTATCTCAGATAGGCACATTTGTTGAGCTAACGTATCAAAATAAAATCGTCGTAGCTCCACCAAAAAGCTTTAATAAAGCTAGAAATTAAGTAATGTAAAAGGGACCGATATGCTTTACTGCTACTTTCTATGGTGTGCTGCAAGTCTTTAAAGAATGCCATGTGCAACCACACAAGCCGCGCTAAGTTGCCTTTTAAGGCCAGCTTAAAAAAATGGATTAAATAGGAAGGTATTTTGGCTTATATTTCACGTCTCAGTAAGTGCGTAGTAGTTTCCAGGGCTCATGGTATAGGTGTATGGTCTCCCTGTTCTCTCAGGGCCATAGCTCGTCAATGACGGTCAATCAAATATTGAAAAGTTGTAGAGACATGGAGCCGAACAGGAATGAAAAAAAGCATAATTATGGAACGCAAATGCGAATCTAATGGAAACTTGGACGGCAATTGATTGCTTATCCTATAATATAGCTACTGTAAAAGTCGAATGTCAGAATAAAATGTTTAGACCAGTGATGGGGGATAGGTGCTCGACACTCAGAATGACTATGTAGATTGGGACCAAAAGAATCTTAGCTAACTTTAAAAGAAGCTGAAAACATCTAAAAAAGGAGCGCATTTAGCATCTTTTTTATGCAATATTGTCTCACTGAGTTGCATTTTTCGACAAAACGTTGAAATATTTGTTAGTTTTGTTCCCCTAACGGCCTAGTTTCGCAATTAAGCTTCGAAAATATCTTGGCCAGTTTTATATCAAGGGACATTTATGGTATATAGTTGAGCCTCGAATGAGATATTTTTATGATATAGAATACATGGCACCTGAAAGTTCAATTGAGGGTGGGGACTAGTCTGAATAAGCTATATTACGCGATTTAAGAGTAGTTTTGTATAGTTTTTAAAGTTTGGAGCATGCCGAAGCTTGTGCATTCAAACGGCCAATCAGTTCTCTAAATGCATCCCATGAAACATGCATAAAATAGATTCCTTTCTAAATAACATAAA